>CM051364.1:888946-1465946 GCA_028015245.1 Cardamine occulta
TACTTTATCAATTAAGGATCCTGTCAAATACGATGTCAAGTACCAAGTAAGTCATCTTGAACTACACAAATGAATGAAACTCGGGATGGCTAATACGTAGAGTTTGTCGTGCTTTGAAATATCTCTTTGGTGATCTTCTTATAAGAAGATGCTTTTGATTATTTTCGCGACGGCATTAGCATCGAGTCACTGAAAGAGCTAATCTTGATGGAGATTTTAGAGTAAGCAAAAGGTGTTATACTCGTAGGCTGAAATCGTCAGCAAATCAGTGGATCGCACCTTCCTCCTTCCGTTCAGTGAATCCTAAGCTGCCTCCTCCAACTCTGGTACACTACGCTTACCCATCTCAACAACCTGCGCCAAATTGATCAACCCAATTCCAATTCCGTTCAAAAATGCTTCATTTTGATTCTTGTCTCTATATTTAAGCTGTTCTTCGAAGCTATACTTATTTATGTAACTTCAAACGCTTGCTTTCTCTTTTACTTAATACGAATAGCCCTTATCAAAAAAAAAAAACAGAGGTGCTTATTACTCGTGGGGCAAATGAGCTGCTTCTCTAAGACACTGTTATTTTATTAGTAGAAACTTTTGGGTTGTAAAGGAAACTACAAGGAAATCAAAGGTGTGGTTGTGCACTGGTGCTGCTACGTGGAAGAGGAGACACGGCAACCCCAAGGAGAGTGTGCTGTATGAAGATGACATGCTGTTGCTTTCTCAGTTACCTTGCTACAGTTATCAACGAGCTGCTTGACACGCCGACAATTAACCTTAATCAATTTCTGTTTCTCCAAAACATCATGATATTTACCCCCAATGCAGAAACTTTTTTTCGTTTGTTAGAAATATAAAATTTTATAATCATTCGTTTCAGTGGCTGGCTTATCATCATTCAGAAAACAATTTGAAACAATTATACTTTGCTAACTTTGATACCAAGTCTAAAAGCTCCAATATAAGCTAAAACGCTCCATGTTTTTGGCAAAAACAAAAGAAACACAAGGTCTCAGGAATTTTGGCAAAAGACTCACCTCACCAATGGATGAATCTCCTTCTTCTAAGAACTCCCACTCCACCAGGCAAGACATGGAATTGATCAAGGTCCATTGCTTCTTCATCACCATCCTCAATTGCTGCTTCTTCATCACCATCCTCAATTGCTGCTTCTTCATCACCATCCTCAATTGCTGCTTCTTCATCACCATCCTCAATTGCTGCTTCTTCATCATTAGCCTCCTCATCATCATACTCAAGATCAAATAATTGTTCAAAAAACTTGTCCCTGTCCAATACAAAAATCAATCCTGTCCTGATTTTAATTGATTAAAATAATGAATAGGGAGATGAAAATTTACATCTGGCATAGAATAGCGGCGAATAACATGGGTCTTGAATCATCTAAACCATCGAGATCCAACCACCGTCTAAAATTTAGCGATAAGTTTCCAAGCCCATCTCCTATTACAATCTGATTCAAAGAAAAAAACGACATATAATTGCTCAGCAGAAATTAAGAACAGAAAAATTGAAACTCTCAAGGCAAATAGCTAGCTTACCAGATCGTGCAAGTTGGGGAAAAAGTCTGCTTCTCTAACTAGGCGAGTGATAAATTGTTGAAGTGGGTACTCCTCCAGGTTGACACATTTTTCAAGAATCAACTCTTGAAGAATTGAGGTATCCACGCCTAAGCCACTGCTTATGTTGCCAATAAACAAACAGGAATTAGAAAATGACATACAGGAATCAGAGAATCCTCAAATTTCAAAAACCCAACAAATCAGAAATTCTCACCTCAAGAAATTTCCTGTAAAACCCCTGGATTGAGATAGATCAAGTTTTCTTAGCTTAGATACTTGCAAAATTGAGAGGACTTGGTTATCTGATACCCGCACCCCGCATAGCCCAAGATCTGTCACTGGACAGGTACTCACAAAATCATTCCAAATGTTTTGTGGAATTTCTGGTGTTAGATATTCTGGCTCCCCACGGTATATGAAACGGTTGAGGCCCTTGCAATGAAGAGTTGTCGTTTCTAACACAAAAACTAGAGAAATTCTCTAAAAATAAGAGAGAACAAAAAATAAAAATAAATTACTAGATATAAATCATATTCTCTGATTTTTTTTATATAAAAAGAAAACACTTTAAACGATGAAGATGAATGGAACTTACGTGTAGAAAACAAATTTCCAAATCAGTCAACATAGAACAGCAGTTAGCTAACACCGGAAGCAAATCATCCGGACCAATATGTGGTAATCCAGCTAAATTTAGCTTTTCCAAACGGTCCCTGATGCAACAACAAAAAAAAACAATCAGTTAGCTAGCTAATATCCTTATACATCCTGAAAGAAAACAAAAACCACATACCCAAAATATGAGAGTGGCTGCAAGAAGGCTGGGGTGTACAAGATATATTGTTGTAACATCCGATAAGTGAAACAAATTGTTAGAGACCTGCAGAGAAATGGAAATTGTCAATAAGAGAAATCATAAAGCTCAAACTTATACTCAGTTATACCTTATTATTGTCAATAAGAGAAGTCATAAAGCTCAAACTTATACTCAGATATACCTGATTAGCCCGCGAGCCCTTCGCATGCACACCAGTGCGGTAAGGTCATCCCTGTTAAACTGATTGTAGAGATATATGTCTTTATAAGCAGTCGGTTTATGGCCTGCCATGGAGAGATATCGGCAGACTGACTCTACTCTTGCAACTTTGGCATTGCTTAAGTTGGACAAGACCTCTGCTGCTAAGTCAATGGGAATAGGCCATACCGAATCTGGCTCTGCCACTAATGGCTGTTGCGGTGGCTCGTGATGACTGTACCTGTGTCCGCTGAACCGGACAGATACATATCCTGAGTGCTCAAGCGTGAAGGCTTCGTGCAGGTACAATGGAGTTTGCAGAGGTAGTTGACGCCTTTGAGAGCTCAGAAAACTGATGAGAAACTCATCACGGGTGCGGTTTATACCTAAATATAGTTGAAACTCCGGAGCTTCAAACGCTGTGCTCTCCCCATGGACAAAACTGATCTCAGTGATCTCCAACAAGTTCCCTGGCCCGGGATCAACACTTACATTCCGACCAGGATCTACCACCAAACCTGCATCAATCAGAAAATTAACATTCGCACTACAAAAAAAAAAAAAAACAGAAAAGTAAGACGAAGACATAAACCCAAAGCAAAACATTTCTTACTCCATAGAGCCTTGTGAGGAAACGTGGAAAGCCTCTTCTCCCGAGCCATCTTTGTATCCATAGCCTTTGCATTCAATTTAGCCATGTCATATGCAGAGGTAACGGTAATAGGCCTCTCTACATCCATAGCTTGTGGACCAGAGGATCTCAGTTCCAGCTCTCTAGATATCGACCCAGGCTCCGATCCATGAGCAATTTTCTTGAAATTATTCCCGTGTGTTGCTAGCATATCTAGGAAAATCTCTTTCTCCTCTGAGGTCCAAGGATTAATTATTGTTCTTTCTTTCTCAACATCATATGGGTCTTCAATCAGCCCGTTGCTAGAGATAAACCTCGACATCACCCTCTCTTTCTCATTCAAGATCATCGCAGGCATTCTCAAAGTGTCTCTCAACGGCTTTAACTGGGTAACCGGATGTAGCTTTTCCATATAATTTACGAGCTCTGTTGTGGGGACTACGCTGTCCCTTCTTGGAGCTGCACGTGTAAAGTAAAACAGTATTAATCTTCAGAATTCAATGAAAAAAAAAAGACTCCAATTCATCTGTGATCATTATCCTAAAGTTTCACAAGGCAATGATCTCCTAAGTATACAACCTTCTACTGGTTCAAGGCAAAGGAAAATTGGATATATAGACCACAAGTCCTAGTTATACCAACTAGGTGTTAAGATGGATATTACAGTAAAGACAATATTAGAATAAAAACCAAAAACTCAAAAAAATGGACCTGGCATTACCAATATCTAACAAACTCGTCAAATAACCATGAGCGAGGCTTCAATTAAACATGGAATGATTTTGAAATTAGCTTGCAAATAAAGATTTGTATTCACTATTTGCTAGCTCTGGTGCCCCGAGAACATATTGTATCATGGTTCAATTGACTGTACCAAAGTACTCAAGAGTTATAAACAAAGTTCTCTAAAGAAACACATACCAAGACTGCACCTTGCAAAAAGCAGAGAGAAAAAGAGTTTTGAGAACTTTACGTGAAGAAGAGAACCTCAGGCGTACAGGTTGGGGAAGCTTCAGATGTCCGCTATTTTTTGCACTCGGATATACTTTTGCTTTTTTGCTAGACTTGGATTGGTACTTTGCTAAATCTAGCTGGTGCAAGTCTTTCTTCCGTGACAGCTGAAACGCTTTAAACTGAAGGAGTAATATTTTCTCCCTAGCTCTCAACAGCTGTATCCTATCCGTAATTTTTTCTTTGACATGGGAATCAAACTGCCTTTGACATATGCCAGGGAATCTTGAGTCATCATACGAGCTTAAATCTCTTGGAACAGTGAAATATGGTTCGCAGGCATATTTCGCAGGCATATTTGAGGCCATGCTATCGTCAGCAGAAGAAAGCTCAATAGTATCCTGATTGGCAAAAGCAGATGCGTTAATCTCTTTGGGAGTGACCTCAGCGGAAACAGCCTGATGAACAGAAGCATTCACCTGGGTTTCAGCTACAAAAAGAGCTGCTGCCTTTGGGCCCAAAATATAAGAAGCCTCCTGCTTCTTGGGCACATTTCCATCTCCCTCACAAAGGTATGAACTGGGTCCAACAACAAGACAGTGTCTTCCACCTTCAAGCTCTAACTCAGTCATCTCCATAGCTTTTAAAATATCACTCTTCCAGGCGATTAATCTGTTCATTACATTCAATTGGACAGAACTGGGATCCCCCAAATAAGGATCATCAGTACCAAGAAAGTCATTGAGCAAACAGCCAAATCGCTCCATTGAGGTGTTATCGAGATCCTCTATATTAATTAGAAATTGTTCAAGAAGAATACTAGACACGGGGCTAGGTGAACGGCACATGTTGTGTACATCACTAGCAGCTATAGCAGCCTTAGAACACGATTTCTCTGCAAACCCTGTACACACAAAAAAAAAGGAAAAGGAGAATTAGATGGGTATGTGACATTTTCCCGTGCAGAAGAAACGAGTGAATTTATAAAAAAAAAACAAGTGGAGGACATAATAGAAAGAAGAAAGGGAAATCAGTGTGTTAACAAGACCAAATACATAGAATAGGAAAAATGATGCAGATAACTCCGTATCGCACATGGATAACAATAGCATGCAATGTGTACCGTACCTAGTGATGAACTGCACGCCCCAGTCTAGTTTGTTCGTGCACCTGGAGAATTCGCAAGTACCTCCAAAATTTGTTGCCTAGTCGGCGATTTGAGTCGATTTGTTTCTCCTACTTCTCCGGCGGTGCAGTAGACGGATTCGAGAGGCATCCAATGGAGTGCGGCGATCTGAGAATGGAGAAATCTGATGTACTTGTGCGTTTCCTCCAGAATCATAGCCAAACTCATCTTCTTCTCCCACGGCATCAGTTTCTCCAACGATCTAATCTTGTCCGAGATCTTCTTTCGCCTGTCGGCACCGTCTGTTGTGTGAGACGCCTTCGCCGGAGATCCAGGGTTTGAAGGCGACGGTGAGATGGTGAAAGTGCTTTTGACTTGCGAATCAAGACGACACTGTTTCTCATCGTGGCTGGCCACAGGAGGAGAGAGACACGGGAACGGCTTCGTCATCTGCATTGCGGCTTGTTCTACGCAGTGGAGATTTGGCAAGTGAAGAAACGGTGTGGCTACATCACCGTGGAAGAGCATCTCGAACCGAGTCGACTGGGCCGGGTGGTGGCGAGACAGAGGCGTGTCGATGAAGAACGAGTCTCCACCGTGTTGCTGCTGGAGCTGGAGTTGGAGCTGGAGATAGTCTTCGTTGTCGGAGAAGGTGAAGGCGGTGGGAGTAAAATCGGAAGGAGGAAAAGGAGCTAGGGATTCGAGAGATGTAAAGGCGGAGGAATAGTGTCGGGAATACTCCATGGGATCGAACTCTTGTGGAAGCGGCGGTAACTCATTAAGCAAGCTAAACTCGTACCCGGACTCCATTTTCTGGATTACAAAGAAAAAGAGAGAGAGAAAAAAAAAAAGCAAACAGAAAAGAAAGAGAGAATGAGAATGCAAGCGAGAGGGAGAGAATGCAAGGATATACAGGGAAAACGAGATAGAGAGAGAGGCACGTGGCTTATGCTGATTGGATAAACAGAGAAGGCGGCGACAGACGACACGAGGAACGAGGACGATCCGTTATACAAACCTCTAATGATTTTTTCGACTGTTTGTCCATCCCCTCGCCAGGCGGTTTCAACAATATGGAGAGAGAGTGTGTACGGTACGGCAACAAATATTTTAGCCTTTAGCGAGGAAAAGTTATTTGTAATCCCGAGACAATTGGTTTTTACATTTAAAAGTAAGTAAATACAACAAAAAGCAATCAAGCAAATTACTATTTTATCCTTGTAGCTTGACTTCAAAGTTTTGCGTCTTTTGTGTGGGTCCTACTTCCCTATCTATACCGTATTTACTACTCTTCGCCTCTTTTCACTTATTTTTGTTACAAGGCTCTTATTACTCCTCCAAATTTTGGATCATTGATACATCATTTTTATGCTTTTGTGAAAAAACAGTAGGAAACGCCACAAATAAAATAGGAGAGTTTAATTAGGTTAGTCTTTTTATTTTTTTGAGGATTTGCACTGAATGTAGAGATGTTCGGTTTAGCTTTACTCGATCTTACAAACTTCTCCAAAAAAAAAAAGAAATGAAAACTTGTATGTCAAAAAAACTAGATGAACACATAACGCAGCAGCTTATATAAACTTTGACTAGAAAAATCAAACTACTTGTATGTCATAATTTTTTAAGTGTATTATTGAAACTCCAAACAAAATATAATCACAGAACAAAGATTTTTAAGCTAATTATGATGTGATATTGATTTCTAACCACGTTCATATTGATTTCTAACCACGTTTTTTTTATATGAAAATGTAAAGATTAAATCCCCAAATGGGTTATTGTTTTCACAACCATTTATTCAATTTATACAACTTTCCCCCAAAAAAAGATTAAAAAGGGAAAGGGTGTAATGTTTAAAAAAGAGCAAGAGCAAGGACTTGAATTTGGTCATTCCATTGAATGGGTGAACCAAGTCGAAAGCATTGTTTTGAATAGACATGAGTGAGATTCGCCAATACCTTGTCCCGATGGTGTCTATCGATGATTCGGTAGGTATCTCGAAAGGGAACAGTCGGCCTCGCATGAACTCGTGAATTTCTTTCTCTCCAAATGAAGTAAATCGTCGCCTGAGTAGCTAGCTTCTTAAGTAAATCGGTTTGTCCATTCCTAGTCCGGAGAAGCCACCTAATCAACGAATCCCAATCCTCAAATGGCAATGTCTGCAATCCGAGTTTTAGCATTACCAGTTTCCATAAATTTGAACTGTAATGACATGAAACAAAAAGATGGTCCCTAGTCTCCTCCAATAAACCGCATAATGGACATAAGTTCGAAACCTCCATTCCCCAAGCAACTAGCCTAGACCTGAGAGGAAGTCTATCCAAGTGAGACACCCAGCAAATGAAACTATGTTTAGCCGTGTTACCAGTAAACCAAATGGTGTCGAAGGACCGACTCTCATTTCCTCTAATCCGCAAAAAATCCCATGTCTGAGAGGCGGAGAAGTTTCCCAAATTATTAGTAACTCCAGGGATTAACCATTTGAAAGCATCCGGCCCAGCAGCAGGCGATGGTTTGTCTATAGTGGTCAAGTAGATGTGAAGATCCTCAGCAAGCGGTGACCGTGCAGGTCTAATACGCCAGCCCGTGCGTGAGGTTGCATCATGAACTTTAGCAGAAAGATGAACACCAATGTGAGAGGGGCCATCAGCACCAAACCTTGCAATAAGTGGACCAGTTTTAGTCCAATCATCAAACCAGAACGACAAGTTTTTCCCATCACCCAACTCGCAAGAAATGAAATTTCGAGCTAAAGCTTTAAATGAGAGAAGCTGTTTCCAAATCCAAGAATCGGCTGAGGTCGCTTCTGCTTCCCAAAATGAGACCTTATTCAGATATTTCCACTTGATCCATGCCACCCATAACGAGCCACTATTTGCGAAAAGCAGCCACACTAATTTCAAGGTCATGACTCTGTTCCATTGACTTATATTTCTCAACCCCAAACCGCCTTCCTTCTGTGGTAAGCAGACACTTGCCTAAGCAACCTTAATACATGTTTTCTTGGAGATGTTCCCGTTCCATAAAAAATGAGAACACATTTGCTCCACTTTCTTTACACATCCTTTAGGTAAAATGAAAATCGACATCCAAAAGTTCAGGGTGCTGTAGATGACCGACTTAACCAACTGTAATCTCCCAGCAAAGGATAACAGCTTTGTTGCCCAGTTCTAAAATCATTTCGCTATAGCATCGATAAGAGGGCTAAAGTCACGAATTTGTTGTTTCTGATTCAAGAGAGAAACACCAAGGTACCTACCAGGGAAAGTAGCTGTGTGGAAGCCAAAAGCAGCAACATCAGAGGACTTAGTATCGGTTAAGCCAGCCGTGAAGACTGATGTTTTTTTCGTATTCATAACTAAGCCAGAGAGTTTGTGAAAATCCTCTAGAGTTTCCATAATTCCGCAGAGAGACCCAGAGCCTCCCCTTCCTCCCAGCTCCAAACAAATCAGCCCCTCTGCCCTCCTCCAAGTCTATTCTGGCTGGTTCTCCCTCATTCACCTCACTCCTTCATCAACAGCATCAAGCCTTTCTCTCCCCTTCCACCATCGTCTCACCACTTCTCTCCCGACCCATCCCTCGTTCGCTTCTTCTTACCTCTCCTCTGAAGTCATTGCTAAGTTTTTCTCGCTCCTCCTCGGCATTCATCCCAGCCTTCTCTGGTGATGTGTCTTCACTCTAAGAGTCTGAGGTTGATCCCGAACCCGAAACTGTTCTCTCTCCTCCTCATCTTGCCAACGATGACTCCTCTGATGTCTCGGTCTTTCTTGTCAATTCAGATGACTACTCAGCTGCCACTCCCTCTTTTCCTGGTGACCTGGATCATGTATCCTTTCGGAAAAGGAATCAAGAGGACCCAAAGCCCCGTTCATCGGCCTCGGGAAGGAGATAATCCTCTTCAAAGCACTCAAAGAATCAAATGAAAAACCTTATTGCTCTATTCCCTCCGAGAAAGCGCCTTTTCAGACCCTAATCCCTATCCTTTATCTCTATCCCCTACTTTATTTTCTTGCTTCTTCGATCTTTCTTATTGTCTCTCTCTTATCTTTGGATATTCGCTTTTATTTTTATGGCTCATCACTCACTTTAAAATAATTTGTTTTCTTGGAATGTTAGGGGCTTTAATGATGCATCCAAACAACTCTCGTTAAAGAGTTGGATCACCTCTAATAGACCTCTCCTAGGTGCTCTTTTGGAGATACGCGTTAGAGAAGAGGGTGAAGCCCTCCGAATCAAAGAATATCTTTTCCCCAACTAGTCTTTGGAGACAAACTATCTCCACTCTAGGTTGGGTCACATTTGGGTCTTATGGATCCGTCTCTGAGCTGTGTCATTTACAAGAAAACCTCGTAGTTGATCGCTGTTGAGCTTAAACATTAACAGAAACTGAAGAAGAATTTAAACCAAATAAATTTCTAATCACTGCCAAAGTAAGGAAAAGAAGCAGAAAAGTTGCGAGCTAGATTTGAGCAGTCAGAACAAAACTGATGATCCTTGGGGGAGACAGACGAAACAGTCTCCATGCCGAGAAACACCTCATGATTACGATCAGAGCCACTAGGAGGGGATACGTCGAGGAACCAACATAAAGCAGAGGCAGGATCGGCGAGTCCACCGCCTTGTCATTGTAGGATAAAGTCGAGTCAGGCAAGGAAACGTGAAGTCAAGTGAAGAAGGAGCTTGGAAACGAAAGAGTGGCATGGGAAGAAGAAATTAGCAGAGCTCTGTGATGGTGCATCAATTTTTAAAAAATTGAAAATAAAATGAGGAAGAAGAAAAAAAAGCCTTTTGAGGTCAAATCTTAGACAGGCACTTGGTCGGGTCACTGACCTAATCCAGACTCAATCCTAAATTACCCGACCCTTTTAGGTAAGGATAATAGAAATTACCCATTTTGGTAGCGATAATTTATTTTTAAGGGTAAGGGTAAGGGTCGGGTATTATCCGGCACCGAATTGCGATTGGGCAGTTAAAATTTTGGAATTTTATAAAATATTGATATGTATATGCATGAAAATACACATTTAAAGTCCAAACTTAAAATGCTAACATGTATGTTAGCTATTTTGTATTATTGTATATGTTGCAATCTTCTTAGCTATATTAGCTAAACAAGTTATTGGTTTTTAAAATTTATTTTTTTGTCTAATTTACTTGAACATTACCCGCCACATTTCCACTGCTTATAAGAAATGTTTTGAAACTCGATTTGAACCGGCGGTCGAACATGCATTCAATCATAAACTACATAGATTGGATTGACATGAGGCCTAAAGTTGTTATACCGAATAAAAAAGCTGCATCAAACCAATAAAAATCCGGAAACCGAAGAACCAATAAAACCGGTTGACATCTTGCAACCTAAACTATGGACTCCCCTGGTTCTCTCCGGTCTCCGGCACGTTCTCCTACTCTGACTCCTCCCGATACTCGTCTCAACGTCCCCCTCCTCATCCCCAACTTACCTTTCCCATTTTCCCCTTCTTTCTTCTAAATCTCATCCCTCTTCTTTGGATACTGTTCACCACGCTTCCGTAATGAAGGCTTCCATTGTTCCCCTTCCTCCTCCTCTCACCCTTCCACTACTAGAGATCATTGCCCATTTGTAATGCATTCGCTGCTCCCTTCTCCTTTTCCATGAAACACGCCCCAATTTAGGACAAAACCCTAAATTTATTTTGGCATCATCCTCTTTGCTCACTGAAATAAGAACTGCTCAGGATCATCTACAGATATCTAACATTGAAGCAAAGGAAAAGTTGAAATCACACCAGATGCAGATGCATGAGCAGGTTAGTGTTGGTGCAAATATTTGTTGTAATGCCATTATCTTTCCTGTTGCACACTTAATTCAGACTCTGGTTTTTTAATTTCTATCTCCATTTTATTTTTGCGATATTAATTAATCTGATCTCCCGTTTTTTTTGTAGGTTGTCTTTTGGAAGTGGATTTACTCCAAAGATGTTGGGGATGTTCACACAAACTTCTGTGTATCATTGGTCATTTGAAGGTTGTATATCTTTAGCTTACTCTTATCTTCTTTATATCATGTAAATGTATTTCTAATTTTGTTGCAATAATTTTCAGGTGATTCTGAGCCAGTTAAGATGTTTGATAGAAGGGCCAACTTGGCAAACAATCAAATTATAAACTCCTAATGAGAAGTGGTTGGTTTTAGTTGGAATTGCTCCTGGCTCTCCCGATGTAGGTTTTCTGCACCGCTTACTGTGGTTGAACAAAGATATCAAAACTGGCACTCATGTTGTAATTACTAGATTGATTTTTTCGTTATTATTTTCTGTAGAGACCACAATTGGTCAAAGGGAGTATCCAGCTTTTTCTCTGTGGATCAACAGCGTAGCCAGGCCCTTGAAGCACATGCTGCGTCATTTGCTCAGTTTAAGGTAAACCACGTGGTTCTTTGGTGAGTTCACTTTCTGTTCTAATCTTCAACTCTATCTAGTATGGCATGCAACATTATTAATGATAGGTCCCGGGGAATGGGAATCCTTGTATTCTTATGTTCTTTGCAAGCAAGAGCTTTAATGCTGGGCAGATAACGTCAAAGTTGCATGTCGTTGAGCTTGGTACCCAATCTAGATAGCTTTCTTAGTGTCGAACTATATTTTCAAAGTTATTTAGTGCTTTGGTTACATTTTTAGTAGGAAAACCATCATTTACAAAAAAGCAGGCAGATTTTGCTGATGATTTTCCTGTCGGCGTGTAGTTGCGTTAGATTTTCGATTACCTTTAGTATCTGGTGAAACTTTCATGACACCAACTTCTCAATTTCCTGGCAGGTCTCTCAAAAATTTAGCTTGATATATGTCATCATCAAGCTTGGCCTGTTGTTCATATACGATCTAGAGACTGCTTATGCTGTCTACAAAAATTGGACCAATTTTTTTTACTTCTGAAGCTTCCTCAGTTGGGGGTATCTATGCTATTAATAGGCAAGGTCATGTTTTTTTTTTTTTTTTGGCTACAGTAACGAGGCTATAAACAACAAAGAGAGGTCAGGTTTCTTTTTCATTAGTGGTCAGGTATGTTTTACTGTTATTATGTTATTTCCCGATCTGAGAAACACATGCATCATGCCATGCTAAGAAACCTATGCTTCTGTATCACAGTTGAACATTTTGGTGCTTGCTGTCAATCCTGCAAAGAGAGGAAACCTCCCTGGTTCATCTTGGATCTGTTCTCTTGCTGAAGTAGTTATAGTTGAGAATGCTAGCTTGAAGAAAGAGAAAGTTATTTGGCTATGTGAAATTTCTTTTATTCAGTTCGTGTTTTGCAGGTTTTCCAGCGGTTCCAAGAATTATTTGCTCAAACCAAGTACAAGGAGGCTGCTGAATCTCCTCAGGGGATTCTAAGGACACCTGATACTGTGGCAAAATTCCAGGTATTTATTCTATATTAAGCAACTAATTGCTTCTTAACCTGTTCATCTATTACCAGATGTACACTGCACCAATCTGAAACTACAACATTGGACTATAAAATTCTGCAGAGTGTTCCTGTCCAAGCTGGGAAAACTCCTCCATTACTACAGTATTTTGGGACTCTTTTGACTAGAGGGAAGCTCAATGCATATGAGTCATCAGAAATATCTCGGCTTGTTAACCTCCTGGAAAACTGGTTGGTAGAGGATTAGTTAGAATGCAGTGAAGAACTCGGAGACCTTGTCTAGGTAATTTTAAAATTTCCTATTTTCCTTCATATTTTTGACGGTAACCTATCTGTTCTAGACTGTGGGTAATGACCTCTCTCTGAAAATTAACATCGAAGCTTGGGCCACTCCAAAACTTGTAGAAGCTTTTGCAGAACGTAGGGAGTTTGACAAAAGACTTATTTACTCAAAGCAGGTAAACAACAGATCTACAGTTTTCCTCTTCTGTAATGCTTACCCTCAAGTTCATTGAGCTTAAGAAGTGCCATTGTTTTATATTGTGGCTTTAGGTTAGGTACACACCTGATTACCTGTTTCTTCTACAACCAATATTCCGTACATATCCTCAGGTTAGTATGGCGCACTTTTGATTCTTGCAACATACTATAAAATTATGAACTGTCTTGTTTACTAGACATTTGCTGCTTAAGCACATGAAAAGTCATTTTGCCGAATAATTTTTCACCGGACGTTATTTTGAATTCAAAAAATTTAATAGTTTTTTTATCGTTGCAGGGAGCAGTAAATTTTGCATTAATGATGTCTCAAATGGAAGGAGATTGTCCAGCTGACTATAATACCATCAATGGCCTTTTTGTTCAGGTAGGTGAACAAGTATGAAATTTATGCATACACGAATATTCATAGTTATTTACTTGTTCTGCTTCTATATATGAAATTGCATGCAGTACATGAGACTTAGCATGTCCTAATCTATTTATTTGTGCATCTTCAGAGAAATTTGATCTGTGAAGCGACTGCTTTCCTTCTGGATGTTCTGAAGCCAAATTTTCCCAAGCATGCGTTTCTACAAACTAAGGTTGAAAATAGTTGCCACTTTGTATCGCGCTATTTTCCTTCCCTCGTTATAGTTCTTAGATCCACTGTCAAACAGGTGCTGGAGATCAATATCGTAACCTTTCTTAATGTGGCTGATGCAATTTTAGCAAATGGGATGTTCAGCAACTATGACTGGCCTCGTATCGTTAAACTTTACGAAAAGGTGACCTAAATAGATGTATTATCTTTTCATTTCCAGCTTCTACTTTTCTTTTCATTTGTGCAGCATTAAGTAGAACTACCTCATATAAAACGTGTAACTGTGAACACACATGCTATTGAGCCACAGGTTATGCATCTGAAATAAATTTAAGCTGCTAAACTGCTTGATGGTCAAGTTGTTGAATATCACTCTACTCAAAAGTCAAAATGCAGGCTCTTGTTGAGTTTTTTGGAACTCTCTCTAGCGAGTGGGCTATGAAGGATCTTTTGGTGGTCAACCTGCAGATAATCGTTCAGGTAATTTCTGTATTGTATGACCAATTTTATTGTTTAATATGTCCATATATTGCAGGCTTGCATTGAGTACTGTGAGCAACTTGGTGTTTGATGCATGTATTAAACTATTTGAGCAATTCAAGTCATATGAGGAGCTATACTTTTTCCTAGGGTCATATTTGAGTATGAGGTGATTTATATTGTCATTTCTATAAATGAGCATGGTTCTTGTGTTTGTATGCTGATGATGACAATGTCTAATATGTTTCTGCTTTCTCAGAAATTGACTCGGACTCCTCACTCAGTTCTTGGAGCATCTGGTTAGCGAGGGAACTCAAGATGTTTATGTCCATAAAGCCTTGTGCAAAACTATCGTCGACAGTAACAGTAACCCTGAGCATTTCTTGACTATGACTCTCGGGTTGTGGGTAAGTACTGTGAGAAACGTGATCCTACCCTGGATGTTGTGGCATACAGAAGTGGACAAGGAAGTCATCAATGTCACCAACAAAAACCAGTTGTTCAAGTTCAAGTCAGGTATTTCATCATTTTCTTACTTATTCCACAGTGGTTACTCTTTATGTTGCTTACACACGATATTCGAACAGCACGTAGTGGAGAGAATGGATGGTGACCCCTGGGACAAGGTTCTTGATGAAAACAACGAATATCGAAGACAACTTATCGACCAAGTTGTGTGTACTGCTTTATCTGAAACAAGAGCCCAGAGCAAGTTTCTGCTGCTGTCAAAGCATTTGCTATTTTCAAGAAGTTTAACGTAAATGTTAAGGCAGTGAACTTACTGCTGGATAACGTCAGAAGCATGGAGTGTGCTGTTGAATTTGCTTTCCAGGGTAAAGAAGATGGTGTTTGGAGTCAAGTGATGCAATCGACTAATGTCTACGCGGACTTGGTCAGATACCTTGTGATGGTTAGACAGGAGGTGAAGGAAACCAAGGCTGATAGTGAGCTCATCCATGCTTATGCAAAGATGGATAGGTTAGGTAGGTGAATTGGAGAATTCATTCAGATGCCAAACGTTGCTAACCTAGAGAATGTTGGTGATCGGCAAAAATAATCTGTGTCAGTTCATATCGGATTGGGGCAAGTTAGCTGTAAAGTTGAAACAGTTCTAAGGTGTTGTTGATGCTGCAAGGAAAGCAAACAGTGCGTAGACATGGAAGGAAGTCTGCTTTGCTCGTGTTGATGCGGAGGAATTCCGGCTGGCGTAGATCTGTGGTCTTAACATTATCAAACAGGTGAATACTGAGCTGATCTTGGTTCCCTTGATTGTTAGCTCGAAAGTTTTCTTGTTGCAATAAGACGTGTGGCTGCTACAGGAAAGCGGGGTGGAAGCAATCGATTGCTTTGCCAAAGAAAGATCAAATGTACAAGGACTGTATGGAAACTTGTTGAACAGGTTTGATGGTTTAATAATTTAAAAGTTGCTATCCAATTGGTTTAACAGAAAATAATTGGTCCAGAAGATGAAATTAGTAATCCCTTGGCTAGCGTTGTGCCTCTTTGTCTGTTATGTCCTAATCCGAACGGATGAACTCGCCTGGATCCACATAGATAATGGACTTGCCTTCCCGTATCTCCTCCCGGTGATTTATCTTAACCCTCAAATTCTCTCTTTTGATGAGAGAATCAAGGACAAGCTAGAAGCACAAAAAGAGGTAAAAGGCCAGAGAACAGGAAGAGAAGGAAGTCATGAACCAGTACCACTTACACTCTTGACAAATATACTTAAAACAGAACATGAAAAGAATGGGAGGTGGTGTTGGTTATTCTCCGCCACTACTAATGGGTGGAATGCCTCCCATTGCCCACCATTTGGAATGAAGCCGAACGGTGGCTGGCTACTAAGATGCACCACTTATGGTCTTACAAGGGACACGCGGATAATAATCTACTTTTCTGGGGTTTACGTGAGTCATTTTTTTTCTTTTTCCATTTCCCTATAGGGTTGATGACTTTTGGATTTGACTACTAATGTATGAAACAAAATTGTTGCCAATAATGACATTAATTTAGCTAGGCTCATAGTCACGTCGCTCGACTTTTGACTAAAAACGAGCAAGGACCCCCATATTACCTCCCTTTTGTATAAAATGAGCATGAGGGGCAATAGATGCGCCATACTTTGCTAGTAGTCAGCAGCCCTTTGAAATAAAATGCAAAATGCAAGAGCGGCAAGAGATAGAATCATACACATCATAATTAGTCTACTAATGTTGCAAACATAAGCAAATCTCCAACAAGAGTTTGTTTTAGTCGTGCGAGAAACATGAACATATTAAAGACGAAATACCAACACTGATTATAACATAACAACAAGGGTCGTCAAATCCGCAGCAACCAAGGTTAAACACATCTGCGATTCCAGAAAACAAAAAACAGACAATGTGTTTTGTTAGGGCTTGTCAAGAGAAACTACTCATCAAACAATCAGTCTTGCAGAGATATTTACCTTGCAATCAATTTGATTTTCCCGGTGTCAAATGATACCTTTTCAACACCCCTTAACTGGAGTGCGAATTGAGGTCCAAAAAACTGATCCACACACACAAAAATAAAATAAAAAAGAGTTGAAAATCAAAACAAGAATGCTATATCCCAAAATGCGTAAATGCAACACATCATAAGGTCAAACCAACCTGTTTCGGTGTGCCAACACTTGAACTTTCTCCTGCGACGGCTTCCTTAGAGCATAAACTGAACAGGAGTGCATCAATCCACATAAAGATATATTTCAGACAAGAATCTTAAAGAGATGACAAAGCGGGTGAGGCAAAAAATTACCGAAAATGTCGGAAAAAGATGACATTATTTTGCATTTTAAAATATGCAACACTCCTTCCACGGGAACTAGGGACCTTGGGGAAGAGTGACTGTATCATTCTCGCTGTGCCAACACTGCCCGGAGTATTAAAATCCTGCATGTGAAGACATGGATAGCGTCGGGTTGTGGGTTCTGCATGATTCTGTAAAAACAAACATGCCTGAGCAAATGAGCAATTGCATATATGCAAACCAAATATGTGTGTATACAATGACAAAGCTGATACCGGTAAATCCTCTTGTGGGGTGAGATTTAAAACCTTGAAAGTAGCAGCAGCCCCATTCAGCAAGCTTATGATAAAGACTGTATCTGCAAACCAAGCAAGAAAGCAAAGATATGATGACACCAGAGGTCTAAACTCTGATATAAATAAATCAAGAAGCGGAGTATAAACACGGACCATGTCCCATAGAAGGATCCGTCTGAGCGAGAATGAGAGATGTACAACCATTAATTTTCGCTAATGCTATGAGCTGCGCAGATCGGTAAATAAACACGTTTAGACGCTAAATATCATACATCACTTTAAAACAGTTTTTTTAGTTTTGACACTAACCTCATGCAGTTGGGACGTATCCCCTCTCCCCAAGGATCTAGAATTCGGGAACACTGAGAGCATCTCTTTTGCAATCAAAGGTCCCCTTTCAGGAAATGGTTTCTGCCCATGTCCAAAGAGGTAGAAATTTAGCCACGGATCGTAATTAACAAGATATAACTTCTTATGTCTTACAGGATTTGGGCTGATATACGTAGGGATCAAGGTCTTGGGTTTAATTTCACCACTCAGGATCCTATCAATTCCCTCTGTCTCAAATCCTGCCCAAACCTGCAAACACACACAAAATCGGAGAGATGACTCAATCAGCGATTCGAAAGTTAATAAATATACAGATATCATTCATATACAATTTACCTACCTTTGCATCATCGGGACTCATCATCACATCCTCTGCCTTCGACATTTTCTTCTGCGGCTTGAGTTTCTAGTGCACCTTTAGGGTTACTTCGCCACGTATTTATCCAAAATAACATGGGCCCGCTTTGGGCTGGTAAAATTACTTAGGTTCGCGATATGACCATCAACTCATTGGTGCCCAACTCTGGTTTTCACAATCATTATTATTAAATCGGTTGGATTTTTTTTTTGTTAATTCGGTAGGATTTTTTGCAGAGAAAACTAGTTGATGATCGATCATAAAATCAATTTTTGCACTGCATAGTAAAAATTGTATGAGGTCAAGAAGGTTTACTTTAATTTAGAAGATAAAATAACAGCGACGGACCTAGAATTTTTTTTTATTCCGGTCATAATATAAATTAAAACCCACTACAAAATATATATTATATATAAAATATTAGGGTGTAACATATTCTTTAAAATTATTATTTAAACACATACGATTAGAAAAAAAAACATATATACTATTAAAAGGGTCTCGTTGGATCCATGGATTTTTGATAATGGATGGAGAAGGCCTTATAACAAGCAGAGAACCATGGACTTGAACTTGATGGTTAATGACATTATTGATTTCTCTTCACATGGCTGGAACAGGGAGTATCTACATGATCTTTTCTTTGATAATGATGTGAATATTATGCTAAAGATGAAACCGAGCATTAGGAGAGAAGATTATTGGTGTTGGGAGCCCAATAAGAGTGGATATCGGTAAGATCGGGTTATTGGCTGGCTAGCAAAGTTAATAAACCTCTTCTCTTTCATGAGGCAAGGATGCTCCCATCGGTAAACAGTGTATCAGCTCAGATTTGGAATATTCTCACAGTCCCAAAGATTAAATTGCTCTTATGGAAGCCTTAGCTATCTTTACGGTGGTGGACTCTGGCCAAAGCTTAATCTCCACTTATTTAACACCAAGTAAAATGCCCATACATTTTAAATACTCACCAAGTACTTATACAATACAATATAATACATAAACGTAGAATACGCAATTCTACAAACACAGCGGAAATACGAAACGATAATACATAAATACAGTAAAGCACGCAAACCCCGGGTCCTAATCATCCTCCTCCTCTGAGCCTCGATTCCACGATTCAACCTTATCTTTACATGCATCGACAAAAGTGATGCATCAACATTTGAAAATCCAAATGCTGAGTGAGACGATCCTCCCATCAACAGGTCATTGAAAGGCTCACGCAACAATCAATAACAAGAAATTAATACATCATATTAATTTCTAACCGATTAAAATCACGCATGAAAATAATCCACAAAATACAGAACCTCAGATCGATCGATCCACCCTTGGATTAATCGATCCCACCACAAAACGACAAGGCACGCGATCACCACACGTGACAACCGGTCGCGCGGCGAAACACTTTCACAAAACACAAGACATGACACTCGATCGGCCGATCAACCTTGCGATCGGACGATCCCTTCCCAAAGGGTTGCCCACAACACACTACGATCGGACGATCACCAATCCCTCGATCGGACGATTGACCAACTACCCGATCGGTCGATCCTTCCTGGATCGGACGATTGTAACACTACATGGTCGGACGATCACTCCGCGATCGGGCGATCACAAAACACCTCGATCGGCCGATCGACTCAGCGATCGAACGACCGACTTTACTAAAACGCCCAAAATTGATCTTTTCGATTCAGCCAACTACCGATCAAGGCAGTCAACCCATGACTAAACCACCATTATACCACAAAACTAAGGCTATCACAAGTCTTAAACAACCAATAATTAAGCATAAACCCCATGGATTATCAGCTCCAGCGAAAACTCCAGAAGAAGAAGTAGAAGAAGAAGAGAACATACTAACAGCTCGAGCCGGGTGATACGGACTCTGATCAATCGTAACCGACTAAAGAGACGTCATCGGTGACATTGAGCTCTTGGCTCAAGCTCTTATCGATTCCATCACAGTATCGTAATCCGAAGGCGAATTCTCTTCTACAGGAGGGAGAATCTCAGGTTTCAGAGCTTTAATATCCAGACCCGTACCCGGACTCGGATCTTTATCCATTCGGGCACGAACCACGCCTTCGACGTAGGCGGAATCAGGAGGACGTGGATGGTCAACTTTGTTCCGATCGCACCAGCTAAAAATGGTGGATTTCATGGCGAGATTGGGTATGATGGTGGAGAAATCGGGTCGGGTACCGTCTAGGAGATCCGGTACATATCCTAAATTACGACAGACCTGAACGGAGAGACGCTCAAAGGTTTGACCGGAAGCAACGACTACAGGATCCGACATGAGGAATCCGGTGATGGGGCAAAGAAACTCCGGTGGAGTCTCGTCGAGTTTGTGTTGTGGTACAGTTGTGGTGGTGGCGGAAGAGGATCTTTGGTGGAAAGAGAACCATCTCTGCTTGTTATTTTGATACAATGGATTATACGAATTCAAATTCAAGGAACAAGAACACGTATTTCTTATTGATAACTCGAATCGATGTTCAATTACAAACACAGAAACGAATGCTACCTTGTTAAGCTCTTGCAAACTCCAACAATGGCAGTACAAGATTCAAAACGAAAACAAACTTCACAAATTTCTCGATGATGAATTTTAACAAACAACGTCTATTTTATACTCTATAACAACCTATTTTGATCTTGTACGAACACGTGTCCAAATCTTGTTCTTTCCCACCTGAGATGAAACCTTCCACTTCACTCCAAATGTTTCTGCTTCTTTCTGCTTCTCCTGATATACGACTTTCACCTTACGACCTTACCATTTTTACTCTACTTCAGCTTCTTTCTTCCACTTCCTTTATTGTTATTCAATTACTGTATCAAATCCTCCTCCTTTGAAGAACCTTGACCTCAAGGTTCAAAGTCTGGAAACTTGTTTTGAATATCGAACAGAAACTCCCAAGTTGCCTCCTCCACTGGTTGATTAACCCATTTGATCAGAACCATAGTGACTGGTTTATTCTGTCTTTGCACCATTTTCCGAGCCAAAATCTTCTCCGGTTCCTTAATTAACACATCAGTTAACATATTGGGTAATTCCGTTGATGTCTGAACGTTCCCCACCACACTTTTCAGCTGTGAAACATGAAACACCGGGTGAATTTGCGAACCCAAAGGTAACTGTAACTTGTAAGCCACTGCTCCACAACGATCCAACACTTTATAGGGTCCATAATACTTTGGTGTCAGCTTCTGATTTGATCGTAAAACCACAGACTTCTGCCTATAAGGTTGAAGCTTCACAAATACAAAATGACCAATGTCAAAGCTCCTCTCTGTTCTATGACGATCTGCCAAAAATTTCATGCGATGCTGTGCTCTTAGTAAGTGAAATTTAAGCACCAAAATCATGCTTTCCCTCTCCTCTAAGCTCCTTGCAACCACTGCAACTTTCGACTCCCCCGGTAAATAAGGTAGGTGCACCGGAGGAGGTCTACCGTAAACAGCTTCAAAAGGTGTTAATTGCGTCGCTGTATGGAAACTAGTATTGTACCAATACTCCGCCAAAGGTAAAAACTTGCTCCAAACATAAGGTCTATCACTGCACATGCAACAGAGATAGGTCTCCAAACACCGATTCACCACCTCCGTTTGACCATCACTTTGAGGGTGATATGCCGACGAAAAATTCAATGCCACACCTTGCAAAACAAAGAGTTCTTTCCAGAAATCACTCAAGAATACTGAATCTCGGTCACTTACAATGGAGTTAGGATAGCCATGGAGTTTGAAAATGTTATCCAAAAAGGCTTGCGCAACACTCAAAGCGGAATAAGGATGTTGCATCGCGATGAAGTGAGCTGCCTTTGTGAGTCTGTCAACTACTACCAAGATGATGGATTTCCCTGCAGAGATTGGAAGACCATCGATAAAATCCATTGAAATATCTGACCACACATTATCCGGAATTGGCAAAGGCTGAAGTAAACCCGGTGATGCAGAATGATCATACTTGCAAGTTTGGCAAATGATGCAGGCTCTTATAAACGCATGAATGTCTTTAGTCATTCCTTTCCACCAAAATAAAGATTTGATTTTCTGATAGGTGGCGTCACGACCTGAATGTCCCCCAGTACCAGACCCGTGCATCCATTGCAATAGATGATTCTTAATCTCTACCTTATCCGGCACCACAATCTTATTCTTTCGCCTTAATATGTTCTGAAACCAGGAAAAATACTTCTTTGAATCCGCTTTCCTCTTCAAGCTGTCTATTACTTCTTTAACTCACACATCAGTCTCATAAGCAGCTTGAATTTCCTTTAATAGATCACACTCCAATACCGAAATAGCCATACTCAAAACTTCAGATCCCTCAACCCGTGATAGTGCATCAGCAGCAACATTTTCTTTACCCTATTTATACTGTATCTCATAGCTGAATTCCATGAGTTTAGGGAGCCATTGTTGTTGAATTGGCGTGTTAAGCCTCTGTTCAAGTAGATACTTTAAACTCCTCTGATCAGTACGAATGATGAAATGTTCAGGTAACAGATAGTGTCGCCACTTTTGAACCGCAAACACAACTGCTAAAAGCTCTTTCTCGTAAATAGAAAGATGTAGTTGCTTTCCTTTAAGATGTCTACTTATATAAGCAAGTGGATGCCCCTCTTGCATTAATACTGCACCTATTCCATTACCACATGCATCAGTCTCCACTATAAAAGGCTTATCAAACAATGGAAGAGCCAACACTGGTGCTTGGCAAAGTCTTTTCTTTAGCTCTTGAAAGGCGTTTTGAGCTTCAGTACTCCACAAGTAAGCGTCTTTCTTAGTCAGTTCCGTGAGAGGCTTTGCAATGGACCCAAAACCCTTCACAAATCTTCTATAATAGCCGGCTAAACCCAAAAATCCTCGGAGTTGCTTAAGATTTTTAGGAATTGGCCACGCTTCCACAGCCTTGATTTTTGCCGGGTCCGTTGAAATGCCCTCTGCTTCGATGAAGTGGCCTAGATACTCAACCCTCCTTGTACCAAAAGCACATTTATTCTTCTTGGCAAACAAGTGATTCTGCTTCATAACTTCAAAAACCAACCGCAGATGCAATATATGTACACTCATAGATTCACTGTAAACCAATATATCATCGAAAAAAATCAGAACATACCTTCTCAAGAACTGCTTAAACACCGAATTCATTAGTCCTTGGAATGTTGCTGGGGCGTTTGTCAGCCCAAATGGCATGACCAAATACTCGTAGTGACCGTTATGTGTCTTGAAAGCGGTTTTATGCACGTCACTAGTCTCCATTCTCACCTGATGATAGCCTGCTCTTAGATCAATTTTCGAGTAAATTTTTGATCCTCCCAGCTCATCCATCAAGTCCTCTATCAATGGAATAGGGAACCTATCCTTGACAGTCAACATATTCAACCCTCTGTAATCAACACAGAGCCTCCAAGTGCCATCTTTCTTCTTAACAAGAACCACAGGCGAAGCGTAAGGGCTCGAACTCGCCTGTATAGTCCCACTCTGCAACATTTCTTGCACAATCTTGTCAATTTCGTTTTTTTGATATATGGCATACCTGTAGGGTCTTTGATTAACCGGATTCGCCCCCTCTATCAACGGAATCCTGTGGTTATGATTGTTTCTAAAGGGAGGCAACACAGTTGGTTCTGCAAAAATCTCATCAAACTGTGTTAGCAATAAGCTAATATCTTTGTTCAACTCATCACTTTCTTCAGCTACTTCTGCTGAATACAAACTAACTTCCTCTTCTTCTGTTTTGTTTTGAACCCAGATCATTGAAAATTGTATTGGTTCTTCCTTACTTCTCCTCAGTCTCAACATTTTCACTTCTTTCACTGACCCTTGTTGAGTTCCCTGCAGTTGCATTTTCTGTTTTCCCAGCTGAAAACTCATCTCTAAGGTATTGAAATCCCAAGTGATGGGACCTAATGTTTTCAACCACTGCACTCCCAAAACCATATCACAATTACCCAGGGGCATTACCATACAATCCGTTTGAAACAAATGCTGCCTAAACTTCCACTGAAACTGTTTAACAGAACCTCGGATTTGAAGTTTTCTACCATCAGCTACTGCCACTCTTGTGAGTTTAGATTCTTGTATTATACATCCCAGTCTAGCAGCAGTATCTTCATCAAGGAAGTTGTGTGTAGATCCTGAATCCACCAACACAAATATAGCTTTCTTGCCGTGAAACCCTTTAATTTTCATAGTTCTGCAATCTGTAGTTCCCTCCAATGCACTCACAGATACTAACGGCATTTCATCTTCCCCCCTTTCCCCTAATTCTTCTTCCTCACTCAACTCATCTTCTTCCTCCCTGTCTATTGCACAAAGTTGTACTCTTTGTCTGTGAGTCATAGCATGTTCCGGAGAGTATTTTTCGTCACATTGATAGCATAATCCTTTGGCTCTTCTCTCATTCATTTCATCCTGTGACAAAAGCTTTCTTGGCATCACATTGGTAAGTCTTGGAAAATTGTTTACCACTTGATTGCCAAACTTTTCATCCGTCTTCTTACTGCCACCAAAATTTCGATTCTGCTGCAGAACATTGTTGCTTCTCACATTAGACCAACTGTTATTACTCTTATTCCTTGGGTGAGCTTTCTCATACAGTCTCCCTAACATCAAACAGTGCCTTGTTGATTTCGGTTGAAACATCCTGACATGCATTTGTGTATCCATTTGCAATCCTGCCAAATAAGCACTAAGCAACACATCTTCAGAAAGATTTACCTGTGTTTTGATGAGTTCGAACTTCTCGTGGTAATCCACGATGCCATTAGTTTCTTGCAGCTTCTTCAACTCCGCAATGGGATCATCCAACACGTCTACAAATCGATCCCTCAACAATACCTTGTAAGCTTCCCAATCCATACTCAAAATCCCATCAAACGATGATTGTACGAGTGACTGATGAAACGTAGAAGCATGGCTGTCAAAATGAATTGCTGCTACTTGAATCCTTCTGTCATAAGGAGTCCCATCTACTACAAAGAATTCTTCCGCTTTAAATACCCATTCTCTGTAGTTATCTCCATTGAATCTCGGGAAATCCACTTTTCCCAATCTCGTTAATCTAGAATACGGCGTTTGTGTATTGTTTCTTCCGAAAGAAACATTTTCTTGATTACCCGAATTAACTGGTGAATTCCGATTAGGCTGATGCTGTTCGTGACTAGATTGCGTCTGAGGAAACATACTCTTGATGGTTTCTATGAGATCGAGATTGTTCTGCAACAACCTCTCTTCCCATTCCCGCGATTTTCCCCCATCACCGACGCAACTTTAGAATTAACCAATTCCTCCATGTCTCTTGGTTCCGATTCTTTACTAGTTGATGTTGATCTTGTTTCCACCATTTCAATCGCTCAATTCCAAGAATCGAATGGCTCTGATACCTTTGATACAATGGATTATACGAATTCAAATTCAAGGAACAAGAACACGTATTTCTTATTGATAACTCGAATCGATGTTCAATTACAAACACAGAAACGAATGCTACCTTGTTAAGCTCTTGCAAACTCCAACAATGGCAGTACAAGATTCAAAACGAAAACAAACTTCACAAATTTCTCGATGATGAATTTTAACAAACAACGTCTATTTTATACTCTGTAACAACCTATTTTGATCTTGTACGAACACGTGTCCAAATCTTGTTCTTTCCCACCTGAGATGAAACCTTCCACTTCACTCCAAATGTTTCTGCTTCTTTCTGTTTCTCCTGATATACGACTTTCACCTGACGACCTTACCATTTTTACTCTACTTCAGCTTCTTTCTTCCACTTCCTTTATTGTTATTCAATTACTGTATCATATTTCCACCCATCGTCCCAAAAAAAAAAAGTTTATTCAGAGAAATCAGAGAAGAAGCGGCTCTGAGCTATGAGCTCGACCTATTCAGTCTTTGATCCAGTCCAAAAGGTTTTTGTTGATTAAACCGAACCAAATTAAGTTAAATTAAACCGGAAATCCCTATCAATTGGATTTTTTTGAATACCTAAATAAACAACAAAACGAAATTGGTAACGTTTAATAGTAACGACAAACGAATCTGACTTTTCGGACTTTTTCATGGGTTTACTTTTGATTATTAATAATGTAGAGACGATGATCATTGATGGATACCTAATAATCACCATGAGACATAACTAGTTTTCAGATTTAATACCCTGATTGGTAATCTAATTTGAATATAACGGTTAAACATTTTCTTAACGGTTGTAAAAGAAGCGGTTAAAAAAATGATTAGAGATAACAAAAGAGAGAAAACTGTTGAATTCAAATGAACGGTTAAATAGTAGTTATGATTAGTAACAAGCGTTTGAATTATAAATAAAATTGTTATAGAAAATAACGTAAAATAAATTATAATATGAAAACATTTCTAAAAAAATATTTCTATTTTAAATAATATATATGAACATTATTTAAAAAAAAATTAAATATATAATAAAAATCTAACCGCATCTTTTTTAGGTAAATGTAACCGCCATTTTTTCTCTTTTAACGGCTTTCTTCAACCACTATCTCCAACTACTTATTCCAATCGTTTATTCCAAACGCTCTATTAATTGGTAACTTTTAAGGCGCTTTGTTTTCAAACAAGGTGGTTGAAAGTTACCAATCAAATCAACCGTAAATTGTATACCCAAAAAAGTATCGTTGAATTTTGTTCTACTAACCTCGAATGTATTTTTGAGAGAATTATGATGCAAAAATTAAAGAGCTAGTTCAAGTTTTGCTAGCAGTTAGGTTTAATCGTAATTATTAAATTCCTATTGATTAAAGAAGAACTAGATTAATAACATTAATAACATGTGTTGCGTGCGGGTGCAAGTATTTTGTGTGTTAATTAAATTAAAAAAAAAATTGGATGTTAGAGAAGAGTGTAATTGTTAATAGAGTCATTGATTTAAGTTATCTAGGTTATTTAGATATATTTAAAAAAAAAAAAAAAAAAAATATGTGTGGATGTACATGATAAAAGAATTTAAAAATATTGTAAGTTTTGATAATACGTGCTGATGCTCAGGCGTAATCTAGTCTAGTCTAGAGATAATTCAGGTGTGTATTGACATTTCTTTTCTCGTAGTAGACACTGCGGGTTAGAATTTAGGTAGGTTCGAACATTGATTTTTAATATGTAGTATCTATGGACTAAATATTTGTTTTAAAAAAATTGTATAGGTAGAATATTGATATTATATATATATGTGATTTCCAAACATAATAATTATATTTTAAGTTATATACATTAGATTGGGAAATGAATTTATGTGAGTGTTAAGTTTTTTATGTATTGAAAATATATATTATATTATTATGGAAAATTTTCAATTTTCAAGTTAAAATAATCATCAGTTTTTAGGTATTAAAATAAATATAATGATCATTGATTTTTGAGTTCTAAAATTTTATAATTTGTGTCAAAGGATCGCAACGCTAATGCAACATCTCTATCTCGAATTCTTGATCCAACCTCACACTTGCGTCTCTACTCCTCTCGCTTCTCTCTTCAGATACAACCAACTCGAAAGATCCTCTCTTTGTTCCCAATCTTCAAACAATACCGTTTCTCTGTTTCTGCTTCTTAGCCTTTGATTAGTGTTTTAGGACTCCGTGTTTCCTTGCCTTTAAAGTTAGCAGAATCAGCTCTTTTTGCTTCAACTTCTGAGGGAACAAAAGCTGGATTATGTTCCAAAAAACTGTATTAACAGTACAATACCTTCCATTTCTGCATACATTAATGGCATTGTTAGATAAATCTCAATGATTTTGATCCAAAACTCATCAAAATTTGATTTTATTTACCCTATTAGCTGCCTGCATTAAAGGCCTTTCCTTCCATACTTATCCGCCGCAGACAGTAACACTTTTTACAGAAGCTACAAAGACCCAAAATTGAACAACTCATTACCAAATTCACCATACAAAAACAACTGTGTTGCGGTTAACCTACCTGTGTATACAAGTTGTAGTGCATGGTTCAAAACAAATCTCAAGACAAACTGCAGAATCACAAACTTAAAACTTCAGGTTTAAGAAAACCTAAATCAAGAAATTACTAAAAATCAAAACATACTTAAGATTAAGATCATACCCCTCAAGATAATTCGTCACCTAGGTTATCTATGTTGAAGTTTCCGATATGTTGTTTATAGGGAAGCACATCAGATTTTGAGTTCTGCTCTGACAATATCTTCTCATCATTTCTGATTCGCTTCGCTTCTAGTGTGTTCTGCTTCTATCTTTCTTTTCTTTTTGATATTCTCTTACAGATTTTTCTTTCTATAAACAACATATCGGAAACTTCAACAAAAATATCATTTCAAAAATCCTAATTTTTTCAACAACCCAATATTTTTTTTTCTGGTGGAGCAGCACCTCATAGAACAAAGAAACTCTTCTTTTCAGTGGCTTCATTTGCAACGGCTTCTTCTCATTGGAGCTTCTTCTTCTGCTTCCAATATTCATCAAACGGAAGCCCGCCGAATATGTTGGGATGAAGCTGTATTTTCCTAAATAATGAACATGGCCATTTAAAATTAGTTAAAGCAAGGAAACATAATCGGATATGCCATATTTACTCAGGGATTGCCCTATAATCTAAAGAGTAAATGCATGTTGCTGATGTCAAAGAGCTTACATTGCACTTTACTAAGATGAATAAATAATTAACTTAGTCGAAATCAACAACATACCAGTTCATATAAGAAGTCTCTCTGAAGTTCCAATTTCTTGAGCAATCTGCATAAAATAAAAACAATGAGTGGACTAAACCAAAATCATGAAGGATAAGTTGATTCAAATTGGTAAACCTACTAAATAATCACAAACTCACTGATGAGCAAAAACACCTACACAACTAATTGACCAAAGTAACTTTCGAACCAAAAGCGTACAATTAATTCATCACAAATACGAAACTATATAGTTAGACTTGACGCAGAAATTACAAATCTAGGACACGGAAAAAGATATCAAATATACTTGTTTATATAGCTTAGATCTGCACATGAACGAAAGATAACCAAACTCTTCATTTGAAGCATTTCATACCTTTTAGCAGTGACGAACAACCACACTCAGTTAAAACCACAGAAGACATAGCATGCATAAAAGCCAAAAATTAGATCTCAGGAGAAGTTGATTACATGTTTCCATGTAACTGCTCCATTTGCGCTCTGATTCTTTTGCAAAGCAACACATTGATATCTTGAATTATTCCTTGAAATACCAGAGCTCTGTCGCCAAAGTACTTGTATAACCTCCTCTTTGGAAAGATTGGCCATCTGTTAAGTACCAAAACGGCAAAACCAGTTAAGAACAAATCAAATCATGCATTTCATCATCACATACATAATCAAAACCTGCTTGAGATCCTCTTCATAATCACTGACAAAAAAGAAGAAAACCTATGGAAAGGGGATCTGGGAAGATGACGATCGAGAGGAAAGGGATAGATTGATTAAGTCAAAAGACAATTAAATATCTTCGGGTCAGGATTCCTTGAATCAGATCGTAATCGAATACATAATTACGATCTGTTTTTAAATCAGATCGTAATCGTTTCAATACGGGTCGAATACCGGGTCAACTTTAATCAGATCGTAATCGTTTCAATTCTAATTTGTAGCTTTCATTTGTTCTATGTTGTAGCCATTTGTGGAGAGCTTATCCCAGTGCCCAAAACACGGTCTCCATAACCCTTTCAAATCTCCAGAGAGGTATGATTTGAGTTTTATGCATTTCTTCTTCTTGTGTTATTTCTCATTTTGTTCGATTTATGAAGTTACTAAAACCTGTGGTCATGTTTTTCTACAGATATCTTTTATATGGAGATATCTCAACAAAAGCTCATATGCTCGCTTTACCTAAGGTAATACATATTTTGTTTTGTTGAATATTGAGTCTTGAATTCAAAACTCAGGTTTCCTGAATAACGTGCTTACTGAGCTACTGGTTTATATTAGGTAGCTGATTTCTTCGCTAGGTTAATTCAAAGGGTTGCTCCAAAGAGTTACCAGCAAGCTGCTGGAGAAGTCTTTGTCACAAGGAAATTTTTAGAGAACTTTTGCGGTGATCAGGTACATAAAATCTCTTCACCATTTTAATGTTGTTCCCATGTTATCAGTTTCAAGAAGTACTATAGAATTTGTGAAGGACTACCAACTATAACTTCTTTCTTTTTCTTCCTCAACAATGCCTACAGATACATTTTATTTCTGTGGCTGAATTTCTGAAATTACATCTTTAGAATGTTTGTTGAGTGATTCCGTTTCACTTTCTTTTATCAGGTGCGGTTCCTGGCTCGGTCGTTTGCAATACCTGGAAATCATCTTGGACAGCAAAGTCATGGATACCGTTGGCCTTATGGTCCTGTAAGACATTCTTCCTATATGGTTGTAACTAGTGACAATCCTGTTTTGTGCTTTGTTTTGAAATCATAGATTTGTGATCCAGGTAACGATTGTTACACCATTCAATTTTCCACTTGAGATTCCACTACTTCAGTTGATGGGGGCATTATACATGGGTAACAAACCTCTTCTTAAAGTAGACAGCAAGGTATTTATTATTCTTCACATTGATATATTCTTCCTAATTGTATTGGTTCCATCTGTTTGAAATTATATGATTCATGTGTTTTTCTTTTCGTTTTTGTATATCTCTGCATACTTATAAAACCATGCATATACCTTTTCATTATTATTTTAAAATGTTACTTGGATAGGTGAGCATTGTAAACACAGCCGAGAATAGCCATTGTTAATGACTTCAAAAGTGTTGAAGGAGACAGAGCATTAGGACTTGAGGTATTATTTATATACTCTCTTTTCTCCTTTCTCTCGAAAATGGTCACTGCTAGTGATTTGTCTAATGGTTATCTAATGCCTAAATGAACAACAGTCTCTCCCAGTAGCTTTTGGCACTGAAACTGCAAAATGGATATGCGTTGGTGCTATAGACATTACTCAGCTCTCTGTTGCCGGTATGTAGCATTCATAGCTTTGCACAACTGTTTCTTTTGCTTGATCTTATCAACTGGATATTCACCACCGATTTTTTATGTCATTTCTGTGTGTTGGTGGATTTTCATTTCATGCTTGTAAGATAAAAGGCAGAGATGATGACTAGTAAGTAGTGAATGGGGTGTATTTGGGGTGCAGGATATCTATTAGCATCTGGGAAAACTTATTATGCATTGGCTTTGCTTGCTTTGATCATCCCATGGATTGTGTTCCAGGTAAAAAATCCTAATAACAGTGTTATAATTCAAAGTAACTACACTACTTGCCACTCCACTGGTTTTTACACTTATTTGAAACTGCAGTTTAAATACTTTATCAATTAAGGATCCTGTCAAATACGATGTCAAGTACCAGGTAAGTCATCTTGAACTACACAAATGAATGAAACTCGGGATGGCTAATACGTAGAGTTTGTCGTGCTTTGAAATATCTCTTTGGTGATCTTCTTATAAGAAGATGCTTTTGATTATTTTCGCGACGGCATTAGCATCGAGTCACTGAAAGAGCTAATCTTGATGGAGATTTTGGAGTAAGCAAAAGGTGTTATACTCGTAGGCTGAAATCGTCAGCAAATCAGTGGATCGCACCTTCCTCCTTCCGTTCAGTGAATCCTAAGCTGCCTCCTCCAACTCTTGTACACTACGCTTACCCATCTCAACAACCTGCGCCAAATTGATCAACCCAATTCCAATTCCGTTCAAAAATGCTTCATTTTGATTCTTGTCTCTATATTTAAGCTGTTCTTCGAAGCTATACTTATTTATGTAACTTCAAACGCTTGCTTTCTCTTTTACTTAATACGAATAGCCCTTATCAAAAAAAAAAAACAGAGGTGCTTATTACTCGTGGGGCAAATGAGCTGCTTCTCTAAGACACACTGTTATTTTATTAGTAGAAACTTTTGGGTTGTAAAGGAAACTACAAGGAAATCAAAGGTGTGGTTGTGCACTGGTGCTGCTACGTGGAAGAGGAGACACGGCAACCCCAAGGAGAGTGTGCTGTATGAAGATGACACGCTGTTGCTTTCTCAGTTACCTTGCTACAGTTATCAACGAGCTGCTTGACACGCCGACAATTAACCTTAATCAATTTCTGTTTCTCCAAAACATCATGATATTTACCCCCAATGCAGAAACTTTTTTTCGTTTGTTAGAAATATAAAATTTTATAATCATTCATTTCAGTGGCTGGCTTATCATCATTCAGAAAACAATTTGAAACAATTATACTTTGCTAACTTTGATACCAAGTCTAAAAGCTCCAATATAAGCTAAAACGCTCCATGTTTTTGGCAAAAACAAAAGAAACACAAGGTCTCGGGAATTTTGGCAAAAGACTCACCTCACCAATGGATGAATCTCCTTCTTCTAAGAACTCCCACTCCACCAGGCAAGACATGGAATTGATCAAGGTCCATTGCTTCTTCATCACCATCCTCAATTGCTGCTTCTTCATCACCATCCTCAATTGCTGCTTCTTCATCATTAGCCTCCTCATCATCATACTCAAGATCAAATAATTGTTCAAAAAACTTGTCCCTGTCCAATACAAAAATCAATCCTGTCCTGATTTTAATTGATTAAAATAATGAATAGGGAGATGAAAATTTACGTCTGGCATAGAATAGCGGCGAATAACATGGGTCTTGAAACAACTAAACCATCGAGTTCCAACCACCGCGTAAAATTTCGCGATAACTTTCCAAGCCCATCTCCTATTACAATCTGATTCAAAGAAAAAAAGGACATATAATTGCTCAGCAGAAATTAAGAACAGAAAAATTGAAACTCTCAAGGCAAATAGCTAGCTTACCAGATCGTGCAAGTTGGGGAAAAAGTCTGCTTCTCTAACTAGGCGAGTGGTAAATTGTTGAAGTGGTAACTCCCCCAGGTCAACACATTTTTCAAGAATCAACTCTTGAAGAATTGAGGTATCCACGCCTAAGCCACTGCTTATGTTGCCAATAAACAAACAGGAATTAGAAAATGACATACAGGAATCAGAGAATCCTCAAATTTCAAAAACCCAACAAATCAGAAATTCTCACCTCAAGAAATTTCCTGTAAAACCCCTGGATTGAGATAGATCAAGTTTTCTTAGCTTAGATACTTGCAAAATTGAGAGGACTTGGTTATCTGATACCCGCACCCCGCATAGCCCAAGATCTGTCACTGGACAGGTACTCACAAAATCATTCCAAATGTTTTGTGGAATTTCTGGTGTTAGATATTCTGGCTCCCCACGGTATATGAAACGGTTGAGGCCCTTGCAATGAAGAGTTGTCGTTTCTAACACAAAAACTAGAGAAATTCTCTAAAAATAAGAGAGAACAAAAAATAAAAATAAATTACTAGATATAAATCATATTTTCTGATTTTTTTTATATAAAAAGAAAACACTTTAAACGATGAAGATGAATGGAACTTACGTCTAGAAAACAAATTTCCAAATCAGTCAACATAGAACAGCAGTTAGCTAACACCGGAAGCAAATCATCCGGACCAATATGTTGTAATCCAGCTAAATTTAGCTTTTCCAAACGGTCCCTGATGCAACAACAAAAAAAAAACAATCAGTTAGCTAGCTAATATCCTTATACATCCTGAAAGAAAACAAAAACCACATACCCAAAATATGAGAGTGGCTGCAAGAAGGCTGGGGTGTACAAGATATATTGTTGTAACATCCGATAAGTGAAACAAATTGTTAGAGACCTGCAGAGAAATGGGAATTGTCAATAAGAGAAATCGTAAAGCTCAAACTTATACTCAGTTATACCTTATTATTGTCAATAAGAGAAGTCATAAAGCTCAAACTTATACTCAGATATACCTGATTAGCCCGCGAGCCCTCCGCATGCACACCAGTGCGGTAAGGTCATCTCCGTTAAACTGATTGTAGAGATATATGTCTTTATAAGCAGTCGGTTTATGGCCTGCCATGGAGAGATATCGGCAGACTGACTCTACTCTTGCAACTTTGGCATTGCTTAAGTTGGACAAGACCTCTGCTGCTAAGTCAATGGGAATAGGCCATACCGAATCTGGCTCTGCCACTAGTGGCTGTTGCGGTGGCTCGTGATGACTGTACCTGTGTCCGCTGAACCGGACAGATACATATCCTGAGTGCTCAAGCGTGAAGGCTTCGTGCAGGTACAATGGAGTTTGCAGAGGTAGTTGACGCCTTTGAGAGCTCAGAAAACCGATGAGAAACTCATCACGGGTGCGGTTTATACCTAAATATAGTTGAAACTCCGGAGCTTCAAACGCTGTGCTCTCCCCATGGACAAAACTGATCTCAGTGATCTCCAACAAGTTCCCTGGCCCGGGATCAACACTTACATTCTGACCAGGATCTACCACCAAACCTGCATCAATCAGAAAATTAACATTCGCACTACAAAAAAAAAAAAAACAGAAAAGTAAGACGAAGACATAAACCCAAAGCAAAACATTTCTTACTCCATAGAGCCTTGTGAGGAAACGTGGAAAGCCTCTTCTCCCGAGCCATCTTTGTATCCATAGCCTTTGCATTCAATTTAGCCATGTCATATGCAGAGGTAACAGTAACAGGCCTCTCTACATCCATAGCTTGTGGACCAGAGGATCTCAGTTCCAGCTCTCTAGATATCGACCCAGGCTCCGATCCATGAGCAATTTTCTTGAAATTCTTCCCGTGTGTTGCTAGCATATCCAGGAAAATCTCTTTCTCCTCTGAGGTCCAAGGATTAATTATTGTTCTTTCTTTCTCAACATCATATGGGTCTTCAATCAGCCCGTTGCTAGAGATAAACCTCGACATCACCCTCTCTTTCTCATTCAAGATCATCGCAGGCATTCTCAAAGTGTCTCTCAACGGCTTTAACTGGGTAACCGGAAGTAGCTTTTCCATATAATTTACGAGCTCTATTGTGGGGACTACGCTGTCCCTTCTTGGAGCTGCACGTGTAAAGTAAAACAGTATTAATCTTCAGAATTCAATGAAAAAAAAAAAGACTCCAATTCATCTGTGATCATTATCCTAAAGTTTCACAAGGCAATGATCTCCTAAGTATACAACCTTCTACTGGTTCAAGGCAACGGGAAATTGGATATATAGACCACAAGTCCTAGTTATACCAACTAGGTGTTAAGATGGATATTACAGTAAAGACAATATTAGAATAAAAACCAAAAACTCAAAAAAATGGACCTGGCATTACCAATATCTAACAAACTCGTCAAATAACCATGAGCGAGGCTTCAATTAAACATGGAATGATTTTGAAATTAGCTTGCAAATAAAGATTTGTATTCACTATTTGCTAGCTCTGGTGCCCCGAGAACATATTGTATCATGGTTCAATTGACTGTACCAAAGTACTCAAGAGTTATAAACAAAGTTCTCTAAAGAAACACATACCAAGACTGCACCTTGCAAAAAGCAGAGAGAAAAAGAGTTTTGAGAACTTTACATGAAGAAGAGAACCTCAGGCGTACAGGTTGGGGAAGCTTCAGATGTCCGCTATTTTTTGCACTCGGATATACTTTTGCTTTTTTGCTAGACTTGGATTGGTACTTTGCTAAATCTAGCTGGTGCAAGTCTTTCTTCCGTGACAGCTGAAACGCTTTAAACTGAAGGAGTAATATTTTCTCCCTAGCTCTCAACAGCTGTATCCTATCCGTAATTTTTTCTTTGACATGGGAATCAAACTGCCTTTGACATATGCCAGGGAATCTTGAGTCATCATACGAGCTTAAATCTCTTGGAACAGTGAAATATGGTTCGCAGGCATATTTCGCAGGCATATTTGAGGCCATGCTATCGTCAGCAGAAGAAAGCTCAATAGTATCCTGATTGGCAAAAGCAGATGCGTTAATCTCTTTGGGAGTGACCTCAGCGGAAACAGCCTGATGAACAGAAGCATTCACCTGGGTTTCAGCTACAAAAAGAGCTGCTGCCTTTGGGCCCAAAATATAAGAAGCCTCCTGCTTCTTGGGCACATTTCCATCTCCCTCACAAAGGTATGAACTGGGTCCAACAACAAGACAGTGTCTTCCACCTTCAAGCTCTGACTCAGTCATCTCCATAGCTTTTAAAATATCACTCTTCCAGGCGAGTAATCTGTTCATTATAGTCAATTGGACAGAACTAGAATCCCCCAAATCAGGATCATCAGTACCAAGCAAGTCATTGAGCAAACAGCCAAATCGCTCCATTGAGGTGTTATCGAGATCCTCTATATTAATTAGAAATTGTTCAAGAAGAATACTAGCCACGGGGCTAGGTGAACGGCACATGTTGCGTACATCACTAGCAGCTATAGCAGCCTTAGCAGACGATTTCTCTGCAAACCCTGTACACACAAAAAAAAGGAAAAGGAGAATTAGATGGGTATGTGACATTTTCCCGTGCAGAAGAAACGAGTGAATTTATAAAAAAACAAGTGGAGGACATAATAGAAAGAAGAAAGGGAAATCAGTGTGTTAACAAGACCAAATACATAGAATAGGAAAAATGATGCAGATAACTCCGTATAGCACATGGATAACAATAGCATGCAATGTGTACCGTACCTAGTGATGAACTGCACGCCCCAGTCTCGTTTGTTCGTGCACCTGGAGAATTCGCAAGTACCTCCAAAATTTGTTGCCTAGTCGGCGATTTGAGTAGATTTGTTTCTCCTACTTCTCCGGCGGTGCAGTAGACGGATTCGAGAGGCATCCAATGGAGTGCGGCGATCTGAGAATGGAGAAATCTGATGTACTTGTGCGTTTCCTCCAGAATCATAGCCAAACTCATCTTCTTCTCCCACGGCATCAGTTTCTCCAACGATCTAATCTTGTCCGAGATCTTCTTTCGCCTGTCGGCACCGTCTGTTGTGTGAGACGCCTTCGCCGGAGATCCAGGGTTTGAAGGCGACGGTGAGATTGTGAAAGTGCTTTTGACTTGCGAATCAAGACGACACCGTTTCTCATCGTGGCTGGCCACAGGAGGAGAGAGACACGGGAACGGCTTCATCGTCTGCATTGCGGCTTGTTCTACGCAGTGGAGATTTGGCAAGTGAAGAAACGGTGTGGCTACATCGCCGTGGAAGAGCATCTCGAACCGAGTCGACTGGGCCGGGTGGTGGCGAGACAGAGGCATGTCGATGAAGAATGAGTCTCCACCGTGTTGCTGCTGGAGCTGGAGCTGGAGCTGGAGCTGGAGCTGGAGATAGTCTTCGTTGTCGGAGAAGGTGAAGGCGGTGGGAGTAAAATCGGAAGGAGGAAAAAGAGCTAGGGATTCGAGAGATGTAAAGGCGGAGGAATAGTGTTGGGAATACTCCATGGGATCGAACTCTTGTGGAAGCGGCGGTAACTCATTAAGCAAGCTAAACTCGTACCCGGACTCCATTTTCTGGATTACAAAGAAAAAGAGAGAGAGAAAAAAAAGCAAACAGAAAAGAAAGAGAGAATGAGAATGCAAGCGAGAGGGAGAGAATGCAAGGATATACAGGGAAAACGAGATAGAGAGAGAGAGGCACGTGGCTTATGCTGATTGGATAAACAGAGAAGGCGGCGACAGACGACACGAGGAACGAGGACGATCCGTTATACAAACCTCTGATAATTTTGTCGACTGTTTGTCCATCCCCTCGCCAGGCGGTTTCAACAATATGGAGAGAGAGTGTGTACGGTACGGCAACAAATATTTTAGCCTTTAGCGAGGGAGAGTTATTTGTAATCCCGAGACAATTGGTTTTTACATTTAAAAGTAAGTAAATACAACAAAAAGCAATCAAGCAAATTACTATTTTATCCTTGTAGCTTGACTTCAAAGTTCTGCGTCTTTTGTGTGGGTCCTACTTCCCTATCTATACCGTATTTACTACTCTTCGCCTCTTTTCACTTATTTTTGTTACAAGGCTCTTATTACTCCTCCAAATTTTGGATCATTGATATATCATTTTTATGCTTTTGTGAAAAAACAGTAGGAAACGCCACAAATAAAATAGGAGAGTTTAATTAGGTTAGTCATTTTTTTTTTTTGAGGATTTGCACTGAATGTAGAGATGTTCGGTTTAGCTTTACTCGATTTTACAAACTTCTCCAAAAAAAAAAAGAAATGAAAACTTGTATGTCAAAAAAACTAGATGAACACATAACGCAGCAGCTTATATAAACTTTGACTAGAAAAATCAAACTACTTGTATGTCATAATTTTTTTAATGTAATATTGAAACTCCAAACAAAATATAATCACAGAACAAAGATTTTTTAAGCTAATTATGATGTGATATTGATTTCTAACCACGTTCATATTGATTTCTAACCACGTTTTTTTATATGAAAATGTAAAGATTAAATCCCCAAATGGGTTATTGTTTTCACAACCATTTATTCAATTTATACAACTTTCCCCCAAAAAAGATTAAAAAGGGAAAGGGTGTAATGTTTAAAAAAGAGCAAGAGCAAGGACTTGAATTTGGTCATTCCATTGAATGGGTGAACCAAGTCGAAAGCATTGTTTTGAATAGACGATGAGTGAGATTCGCCAATACCTTGTCCCGATGGTGTCTATCGATGATTCGGTAGGTATCTCGAAAGGGAACAGTCGGCCTCGCATGAACTCGTGAATTTCTTTCTCTCTAAATGAAGTAAATCGTCGCCTGAGTAGCTAGCTTCTTAAGTAAATCGGTTTGTCCGTTCCTAGTCTGGAGAAGCCACCTAATCAACGAATCCCAATCCTCAAATAGCAATGTCTGCAATCCGAGTTTTAGCATTACCAGTTTCCATAAATTTGAACTGTAATGACAGGAAACAAAAAGATGGTCCCTAGTCTCCTCCAATAAACCGCATAATGGACATAAGTTCGAAACGTCCATTCCCCAAGCAACTAGCCTAGACCTGAGAGGAAGTCTATCCAAGTGAGACACCCAGCAAATGAAACTATGTTTAGCCGTGTTACCAGTAAACCAAATGGCGTCGAAGGACCGACTCTCATTTCCTCTAATCCGCAAAAAATCCCATGTCTGAGAGGCGGAGAAGTTTCCCAAATTATTAGTAACTCCAGGGATTAACCATTTGAAATCATCCGGCCCAGCAGCAGGCGATGTTTTGTCTACAGTGGTCAAGTAGATGTGAAGATCCTCAGCAAGTGGCGACCGTGCAGGTCTAATACGCAAGCCCGTGCGTGAGGTTGCATAATGAACTTTAGCAGAAAGATGAACACCAATGTGAGATGGGCCATCAGCACCAAACCTTGCAATAAGTGGACCAGTTTTAGTCCAATCATCAAACCAGAACTACAAGTTTTTCCCATCACCCAACTCGCAAGAAATGAAATTTCGAGCTAAAGCTTTAAATGAGAGAAGCTGTTTCCAAATCCAAGAATCGGCTGAGGTCGCTTCTGCTTCCAAAACGAGACCTTATTCAGATATTTCCACTTGATCCATGCCACCCATAACAAGCCATTATTTGCGAAAAGCAGCCACACTAATTTCAAGGTCATTACTTTGTTCCATTGACTTATATTTCGCAACCCCAAACCGCCTTCCTTCTGTGGTAAGCGGTCACTTGCCCAATCAACCTTAGTACATGTTTTCTTGGAGATGTTCCCGTTCCATAAAAAATGAGAACACATTTGCTCCACTTTCTTTACACATTCTTTAGGTAAAATGAAAATCAACATCCAAAAGTTCAGGGTGCTGTAGATGACCGACTTAACCAACTGTAATCTCCTAGCAAAGGATAGCAGCTTTGTTGCCCAGTTCTAAAATCATTTCGCTATAGCATCGATAAGAGGGCTATAGTCACAAATTTGTTGTTTCCGATTCAAGAGAGAAACACCAAGGTACCTAACAGGGAAAATAGCCGTTTGGAAGCCAAAAGCAGCAACATCAGAGGACTTAGTATCGGTTAAGCCAGCCGTGAAGACTGATGTTTTTTTCGTATTCATAACTAAGCCAGAGAGTTTGTGAAAATCCTCTAGAGTTTCCATAATTCCGTAGAGAGACCCAGAGCCTCCCCTTCCTCTCCAAACAAATCAGCCCCTCTGCCCTCCTCCAAGTCCATTCTGGCTGGTTCTCCCTCATTCACCTCGCTCCTTCATCAACAGCATCAAGCCTTTCTCTCCCCTTCCACCATCATCTCACCACTTCTCTCCCGACCCATCCCTCGTTCGCTTCTTCTTACCTCTCCTCTGAAGTCATTGCTAAGTTTTTCTCGCTCCTCCTCAGCATTCATCTCAGCATTCTCTGGTGATGTGTCTTCACTCTAAGAGTCTGAGGTTGATCCCGAACCCGAAACTGTTCTCTCTCCTCCTCATCTTGCCAACGATGACTCCTCTGATGTCTCAGTCTTTCTTGTCGATTCAGATGACTACTCAGCTGCCACTCCCTTTCTTCCTGGCGACCCGGATCATGTATCCTTTCGCAAAAGGAATCCAGAGGACCCAAAACCCCGTTCATCGGCCTCGGGAAGGAGACAATCCTCTTCAAAGCACTCAAAGAATCAAAGGAAAAACCTTATTGCTCCATTCCCTCCGAGCAAGTGCCTTTTCAGACCCTAATCCCTATCCCTTATCTCTATCCCCTACTTTATTTTCTTGCTTCTTCGATCTTTCTTATTGTCTCTCTCTTATATTTGGATATTCGCTTTTATTTTTATGGCTCATCACTCACTTTCAAATAATTTGTTTTCTTGGAATGTTAGGGGATTCAATGATGCATCCAAACAACGCTCGTTAAAGAGTTGGATCACCTCTAATAGACCTCTCCTAGGTGCTCTTTTGGAGATACGCGTTAGAGAAGAGGGTGAAGCCCTCCAAATCAAAGAATATCTTTTCCCCAACTAATCTTTGGAGACAAACTATCTCCACTCTCGGTTGGGTCGCATTTGGGTCTTATGGATCCGTCTCTGAGCTGTGTCATTTACAAGAAAACCTCGTAGTTGATCGCTGTTGAGCTTAAACATTAACAGAAACTGAAGAAGAATTTAAACCAAATAAATTTCTAATCGCTGCCAAAGTAAGGAAAAAAAGGAGAAAAGTTGCGAGCTAGATTTGAGCAGTCAGAACAAAACTGATGATCCTTGGGGGAGCCAGACGAAACAGTCTCCATGCCAAGAAACACCTCATGATTACGATCAGAGCCACTAGGAGGGGATACGTCGAGGAACCAACATAAAGCAGAGGCAGGATCGGCGAGTCCACCGCCTTGTCATTGTAGGATAAAGTCGAGTCAGGCAAGGGAAACCAGAAGTGAAGTCAAGTGAAGAAGGAGCTTGGAAACGAAAGAGTGGCATGGGGAAGAAGAAATTAGCAGAGCTCTGTGATGGTGCATCGAATTTTTAAAAAAATTGAAAATAAAATGAGGAAGAAGAAAAAAGCCTTTTGAGGTCAAATCTTAGACCTGGGCACTTCGGGTCGGGTCACCTGACCCAATCCGTACTCAATCCTAAATTACCCGACCCTTTTGGGTAAGGATAATTGAAATTACCCATTTTGGTAGCGATAATTTATTTTTAAGGGTAAGGGTAAGGGTCGGGTATTATCCGAAGTACCCGATTACCCGATTGGGCAGTTAAAATTTTGGAATTTTATAAAATATTGATATGTATATGCATGAAAATACACATTTAAAGTCCAAACTTAAAATGCTAACATGTATGTTAGCTATTTTGTATTATTGTATATGTTGCAATCTTCTTAGCTATATTAGCTAAACAAGTTATTGGTTTTTAAAATTTATTTTTTTGTCTAATTTACTTGAACATTACCCGCCACATTTCCACTGCTTATAAGAAATGTTTTGAAACTCGATTTGAACCGGCGGTCGAACATACATTCAATCATAAACTACATAGATTGGATTGACATGAGGCCTAAAGTTGTTATACCGACTAAAAAAGCTGCATCAAACCAATAAAAATCCGGAAACCGAAGAACCAATAAAACCGGTTGACATCTTGCAACCTAAACTATGGACTCCCCTGGTTCTCTCCGGTCTCCGGCACGTTCTCCTACTCTGACTCCTCCCGATACTCGTCTCAACGTCCCCCTCCTCATCCCCAACTTACCTTTCCCATTTTCCCCTTCTTTCTTCTAAATCTCATCCCTCTTCTTTGGATACTGTTGACCACGCTTCCGTAATGAAGGTTTGCACTGTTCCCCTTCCTCCTCCTCTCACCCTTCCACTACTAGAGATCATTGCCCATTTGTAATGCATTCGCTGCTCCCTTCTCCTTTTCCATGAAACACGCCCCAATTTAGGACAAAACCCTAAATTTATTTTGGCATCATCCTCTTTGCTCACTGAAATAAGAACTGCTCAGGATCATCTACAGATATTTAACATTGAATCAAAGGAAAAGTTGAAATCACACCAGATGCAGATGCATGAGCAGGTTAGTGTTGGTGCAAATATTTTTTGTAACGCCATTATCTTTCCTGTTGCACACTTAATTCAGACTCTGGTTTTTTAATTTCTATCTCCATTTTATTTTTGCGATATTAATTAATCTGATCTCCCGTTTTTTTTGTAGGTTGTCTTTTGGAAGTGGATTTACTCCAAAGATGTTGGGGATGTTCACACAAACTTCTGTGTATCATTGGTCAATTGAAGGTTGTATATCTTTAGCTTACTCTTATCTTCTTTATATCATGTAAATGTATTTCTAATTTTGTTGCAATAATTTTCAGGTGATTCTGAGCCAGTTAAGATGTTTGATAGAAGGGCCAACTTGGCAAACAATCAAATTATAAACTCCTAATGAGAAGTGGTTTGTTTTAGTTGGAATTGCTCCTGGCTCTCCCGATGTAGGTTTTCTGCACCGCTTACTGTGGTTGAACAAAGATATCAAAACTGGCACTCATGTTGTAATTACTAGATTGATTTTTTCGTTATTATTTTCTGTAGAGACCACAATTGGTCAAAGGGAGTATCCAGCTTTTTCTCTGTGGATCAACAGCATAGCCAGGCCCTTGAAGCACATGCTGCGTCATTTGCTCAGTTTAAGGTAAACCACGTGGTTCTTTGGTGAGTTCACTTTCTGTTCTAATCTTCAACTCTATCTAGTATGGCATGCAACATTATTAATGATAGGTCCCTGGGAATGGGAATCCTTGTATTCTTATGTTCTTTGCAAGCAAGAGCTTTAATGCTGGGCAGATAACGTCAAAGTTGCATGTCGTTGAGCTTGGTACCCAATCTAGATAGCTTTCTTAGTGCCGAACTATATTTTCAAAGTTATTTAGTGCTTTGGTTACATTTTTAGTAGGAAAACCATCATTTACAAAAAAGCAGGCAGATTTTGCTGATGATTTTCTTGTCGGCGTGTAGTTGCGTTAGATTTTCGATTACCTTTAGTATCTGGTGAAACTTTCATGACACCAACTTCTCAATTTCCTGGCAGGTCTCTCAAAAATTTAGCTTGATATATGTCATCATCAAGCTTGGCCTGTTGTTCATATACGATCTAGAGACTGCTTATGCTGTCTACAAAAATTGGACCAATTTTTTTGACTTCTGAAGCTTCCTCAGTTGGGGGTATCTATGCTATTAATAGGCAAGGTCATGTTTTTTTTTTTTGGCTACAGTAACGAGGCTATAAACAACAAAGAGAGGTCAGGTTTCTTTTTCATTAGTGGTCAGGTATGTTTTACTGTTATTATGTTATTTCCCGATCTGAGAAACACATGCATCATGCCATGCTAAGAAACCTATGCTTCTGTATCACAGTTGAACATTTTGGTGCTTGCTGTCAATCCTGCAAAGAGAGGAAACCTCCCTGGTTCATCTTGGATCTGTTCTCTTGCTGAAGTAGTTATAGTTGAGAATGCTAGCTTGAAGAAAGAGAAAGTTATTTGGCTATGTGAAATTTCTTTTATTCAGTTCGCGTTTTGCAGGTTTTCCAGCGGTTCCAAGAATTATTTGCTCAAACCAAGTACAAGGAGGCTGCTGAATCTCCTCAGGGGATTCTAAGGACACCTGATACTGTGGCAAAATTCCAGGTATTTATTCTATATTAAGCAACTAATTGCTTCTTAACCTGTTCATCTATTACCAGATGTACACTGCACCAATCTGAAACTACAACATTGGACTATAAAATTCTGCAGAGTGTTCCTATCCAAGCTGGGAAAACTCCTCCATTACTACAGTATTTTGGGACTCTTTTGACTAGAGGGAAGCTCAATGCATATGAGTCATCGGAAATATCTCGGCTTGTTAACCTCCTGGAAAACTGGTTGGCAGAGGATTAGTTAGAATGCAGTGAAGAACTCGGAGACCTTGTCTAGGTAATTTTAAAATTTGCTATTTTCCTTCATATTTTTGATGGTAACCTATCTGTTCTAGACTGTGGGTAATGACCTCTCTCTGAAAATTAACATCGAAGCTTGGGCCACTCCAAAACTTGTAGCAGCTTTTGCAGAACGTAGGGAGTTTGACAAAAGACTACAGTTAGGTAAACAACAGATCTACAGTTTTCCTCTCCTGTAATGCTTACCCTCAAGTTCATTGAGCTTAAGAAGTGCCATTGTTTTATATTGTGGCTTTAGGTTAGGTACACACCTGATTACCTGTTTCTTCTACAACCAATATTCCATACATATCCTCAGGTTAGTATGGCGCACTTTTGATTCTTGCAACATACTATAAAATTATGAACTGTCTTGTTTACTAGACATTTGCTGCTTAAGCACATGAAGAGTCATTTTGCCGAATAATTTTTCACCGGACGTTATTTTGAATTCAAAAAATTTAATAGTTTTTTTATCGTTGCAGGGAGCAGTAAATTTTACATTAATGATGTCTCAAATGGAAGGAGATTGTCCAGCTGACTATAATACCATCAATGGCCTTTTTGTTCAGGTAGGTGAACAAGTATGAAATTTATGCATACATGAATATTCATAGTTATTTACTTGTTCTGCTTCTATATATGAAATTGCATGCAGTACATGAGACTTAGCATGTGCTAATCTATTTATTTGTGCATCTTCAGAGAAATTTGATCTGTGAAGCGACTGCTTTCCTTCTGGATGTTCTGAAGCCAAATTTTCCCAAGCATGTGTTTCTACAAACTAAGGTTGAAAATAGTTGCCACTTTGTATCACGCTATTTTCTTTCCCTCGTTATAGTTCTTAGATCCACTGTCAAACAGGTGCTGGAGATCAATAGCGTAACCTTTCCTAATGTGGCTGATGCAATTTTAGCAAATGGGATGTTCAGCCACTATGACTGGCCTCGTATCGTTAAACTTTACGAAAAGGTGACCTAATAGATGTATTATCTTTTCATTTCCAGTTTCTACTTTTCTTTTGATTTGTGCAGCATTAAGTAGAACTACCTCATATAAAACGTGTAACTGTGAACACACATTCTATTGAGCCACAGGTTATGCATCTGAAATAAATTTAAGCTGCTAAACTGCTTGATGGTCAAGTTGTTGAATATCACTCTACTCAAAAGTCAAAATGCAGGCTCTTGTTGAGTTTTTTGGAACTCTCTCTAGCGAGTGGGCTATGAAGGATCTTTTGGTGGTCAACCTGCAGATAATCGTTCAGGTAATTTCTGTATTGTATGACCAATTTTATTGTTTAATATGTCCATATATTGCAGGCTTGCATTGAGTACTGTGAGCAACTTGGTGTTTGATGCATGTATTAAACTCTTCGAGCAATTCAAGTCATATGAGGAGCTATACTTTTTCCTAGGGTCATATTTGAGTATGAGGTGATTTATATTGTCATTTCTATAAATGAGCATGGTTCTTGTGTTTGTATGCTGATGATGACAATGTCTAATATGTTTCTGCTTTCTCAGAAATTGACTCGGACTCCTCACTCAGTTCTTGGAGCATCTGGTTAGCGAGGGAACTCAAGATGTTTATGTCCATAAAGCCTTGTGCAAAACTATCGTCGACAGTAACAGCAACTCTGAGCATTTCTTGACTATGACTCTCGGGTTGTGGGTAAGTACTGTGAGAAACGTGATCCTACCCTGGATGTTGTGGCATACAGAAGTGGACAAGGAAGTCATCAATGTCACCAACAAAAACCAGTTGTTCAAGTTCAAGTCAGGTATTTCATCATTTTCTTACTTATTCCACAGTGGTTACTCTTTATGTTGCTTACACATGATATTCGAACAGCACGTAGTGGAGAGAATGGATGGTGACCCCTGGGACAAGGTTCTTGATGAAAACAACGAATATCGAAGACAACTTATCGACCAAGTTGTGTGTACTGCTTTACTTGAAACAAGAGCCCAGAGCAAGTTTCTGCTGCTGTCAAAGCATTTGCTATTTTCAAGAAGTTTAACGTAAATGTTAAGGCAGTGAACTTACTGCTGGATAACGTCAGAAGCATTGAGTGTGCTGTTGAATTTGCTTTCTGGGGTAAAGAAGATGGTGTTTGGAGTCAAATGATGCAATCGACTAATGTCTACGCGGACTTGGTCAGATACCTTGTGATGGTTAGACAGGAGGTGAAGGAAACCAAGGCTGATAGTGAGCTCATCCATGCTTATGCAAAGATGGATAGGTTAGGTAGGTGAATTGGAGAATTCATTCAGATGCCAAACGTTGCTAACCTAGAGAATGTTGGTGATCGGCAAAAATAATCTGTGTCAGTTCATATCGGATTGGGGCAAGTTAGCTGTAAAGTTGAAACAGTTCCAAGGTGTTGTTGATGCTGCAAGGAAAGCAAACAGTGCGTAGACATGGAAGGAAGTCTGCTTTGCTCGTGTTGATGCGGAGGAATTCCGGTTGGCGTAGATCTGTGGTCTTAACACTATCAAACAGGTGAATACTGAGCTGATCTTGGTTCCCTTGATTGTTAGCTCGAAAGTTTTCTTGTTGCAATAAGACATGTGGCTGCTACAGGAAAGCGGGGTGGAAGCAATCGATTGCTTTGCCAAAGAAAGATCAAATGTACAAGGACTGTATGGAAACTTGTTGAACAGGTTTGATGGTTTAATAATTTAAAAGTTGCTATCCAATTGGTTTAACAGAAAATAATTGGTCCAGAAGATGAAATTAGTAATCCCTTGGCTAGCGTTGTGCCTCTTTGTCTGTTATGTCCTAATCCGAACGGATGAACTCGCCTGGATCCACATAGATAATGGACTTGCCTTCCCGTATCTCCTCCCGGTGATTTATCTTAACCCTCAAATTCTCTCTTTTGATGAGAGAATCAAGGACAAGCTAGAAGCACAAAAAGAGGTAAAAGGCCAGAGAACAGGAAGAGAAGGAAGTCATGAACCAGTACCACTTACACTCTTGACAAATATACTTAAAACAGAACATGAACGCCCAATTACTGCCACTTGCTATACCGGCACCTTCTATGCAAGGAATGGGAGGTGGTGTTGGTTATTCTCCGCCACTACTAATGGGTGGAATGCCTCCCATTGCCCACCACTTGGAATGAAGCCGAACGGTGGCTGGCTACTAAGACGCACCACTTATGGTCTTACAAGGGACACACGCGGATAATAATCTACTTTTCTGGGGTTTACGTGAGTCGTTTTTTTTCTTTTTCCATTTCCCTATAGGGTTGATGACTTTTCGATTTGACTACTAATGTATGAAACAAAATTGTTGCCAATAATGACATTAATTTAGCTAGGCTCATAGTCGCGTCGCTCGACTTTTGACTAAAAACGAGCAAGGACCCCCATATTACCTCCCTTTTGTATAAAGTGAGCATGAGGGGCAATAGATGCGCCATACTTTGCTAGTAGTCAGCAGCCCTTTGAAATAAAATGCAAAATGCAAGGGCGGCAAGAGATAGAATCATACACATCATAATTAGTCTACTAATGTTGCAAACATAAGCAAATCTCCAACAAGAGTTTGTTTTAGTCGTGCGAGAAACATGAACATATTAAAGACGAAATACCAACACTGATTTTAACATAACAACAAGGGTCGTCAAATCCGCAGCAACCAAGGTTAAACACATCTGCGATTCCTGAAAACAAAAAACAGACAATGTGTTTTGTTAGGGCTTGTCAAGAGAAACTACTCATCAAACAATCAGTCTTGCAGAGATATTTACCTTGCAATCAATTTGATTTTCCCGGTGTCAAATGATACCTTTTCAACACCCCTTAACTGGAGTGCGAATTGAGGTCCAAAAAACTGATCCACACACACACACAAAAATAAAAAAAAAGAGAGTTGAAAATCAAAACAAGAATGCTATATCCCAAAATGCGTAAATGCAACACATCATAAGGTCAAACCAACCTGTTTCGGTGTGCCAACACTTGAACTTTCTCCTGCGACGGCTTCCTTAGAGCATAAACTGAACAGGAGTGCATCGATCCACATAAAGATATATTTCAGACAAGAATCTTAAAGAGATGACAAAGCGGGTGAGGCAAAAAATTACCGAAAATGTCGGAAAAACATGACATTATTTTGCATTTTAAAATATGCAACACTCCTTCCACGGGAACTAGGGACCTTGGGGAAGAGTGACTGTATCATTCTCGCTGTGCCAACACTGCCCGGAGTATTAAAACCCTGCATGTGAAGACGTGGATAGCGTCGGGTTGTGGGTTCTGCATGATTCTGTAAAAACAAACATGCCTGAGCAATTGCATATATGCAAACCAAATATGTGTGTATACAATGACAAAGCTGATACCGGTAAATCCTCTTGTGGGGTGAGATTTAAAACCTTGAAAGTAGCAGCAGCCCCATTCAGCAAGCTTATGATAAAGACTGTATCTGCAAACCAAGCAAGAAAGCAAAGATATGATGACACCAGAGGTCTAAACTCTGATATAAATAAATCAAGAAGCGGAGTATAAACACGGACCATGTCCCATAGAAGGATCTGTCTGAGCGAGAATGAGAGATGTACAACCATTAATTTTCGCTAATGCTATGAGCTGCGCAGATCGGTAAATAAACACGTTTAGACGCTAAATATCATACATCACTTTAAAACAGTTTTTTTTAGTTTTGACACTAACCTCATGCAGTTGGGACGTATCCCCTCTCCCCAAGGATCTAGAATTCGGGAACACTGAGAGCATCTCTTTTGCAATCAAAGGTCCCCTTTCAGGAAATGGTTTCTGCCCATGTCCAAAGAGGTAGAAATTTAGCCACGGATCGTAATTAACAAGATATAACTTCTTATGTCTTACAGGATTTGGGCTGATATACGTAGCGATCAAGGTCTTGGGTTTAATTTCACCACTCAGGATCCTATCAATTCCCTCTGTCTCAAATCCTGCCCAAACCTGCAAACACACACAAAATTGGAGAGATGACTCAATCAGCGATTCGAAAGTTAATAAATAAACAGATATCATTCATACACAATTTACCTACCTTTGCATCATCGGGACTCATCATCTCATCCTCTGCCTTCGACACTTTTATTCCGGTCATAATATAAATTAAAACCCACTACAAAATATATATTATATATAAAATATTAGGGTGTAACATATTCTTTAAAATTATTATTTAAACACATATGATTAGAAAAAAAAACATATATACTATTAAAAGGGTCTCGTTGGATCCATGGATTTTTGATAATGAATGGAGAAGGCCTTATAACAAGCAGAGAACCATGGACTTGAACTTGATGGTTAATGACATTATTGATTTCTCTTCACATGGCTGGAACAGGGAGTATCTACATGATCTTTTCTTTGATAATGATGTGAATATTATGCTAAAGATGAAACCGAGCATTAGGAGAGAAGATTATTGGTGTTGGGAGCACAATAAGAGTGGAGATTACTCTGTAAGATCGGGTTATTGGCTGGCTAGCAAAGTTAATAAACCTCTTCTCTTTCATGAGGCAAGGATGCTCCCATCGGTAAACAGTGTATCAGCTCAGATTTGGAATATTCTCACAGTCCCAAAGATTAAATTGCTCTTATGGAGAGCCCTTAGCTATGCTTTACCGGTGGTGGACTCCTTTTTGGCCAGGGGATTGTCTACAGATTCCAGATGCAAAGTTTGTGGTCTTGAAGGAGAGTCCATCAATCATGTTTTCTTTACATGTTCGGTAGCACGCCAAATCTGGGCGGTATCTCTCTTTCCTTTCCCGCCGCAAGGTTTTGATCCTCTCTCTATTCATTCCAATATCAATTATCTATTAAATTCAAAGAAATTTTTTGACATTCCACTGGAGTTGAGACGACCCGATATTTTTTTTTACACATAAATACTTAGTATTTAAAATGCCCATATATTTTAAATACTCACCAAGTACTTATACAATACAATACAATACGTAAACGTAGAATACGCAATTGTACAAACACAGCGGAAATATGAAACGATAATACATAAATACAGTAAAGCACACAAACCCCGGGTCCTAATCATCCTCCTCCACCGAGCATCGATTCCACGATTCACACCTTATCTTTACATGCATCGACAAAAGTGATGCATCAACATTTGAAAATCCAAATGCTGAGTGAGACGATCCTCCCATCAACAGGTCATTGAAAGGCTCACGCAACAATCAATAACAAGAAATTAATACATCATATTAATTTCTAACCGATTAAAATCACGCATGAAAATAATCCACAAAACACAGAACCTCAGATCGATCGATCCACCCTTGGATTAATCGATCCCACCACAAAACGACAAGGCACGCGATCACCACACGTGACAACCGGTCGCGCGGCGAAACACTTTCACAAAACACAAGACATGACACTCGATCGGCCGATCAACCCTGCGATCGGACGATCCCTTCCCAAAGGGTTGCCCACAACACACTACGATCGGACGATCACCAATCCCTCGATCGGCCGATCAACCATGCGATCGGACGATCGACCAACTACCCGATCAGTCGATCCTTCCTGGATCGGACGATCGTAACACTACATGGTCGGACGATCACTCCGCGATCGGGCGATCACAAAACACCTCGATCGGCCGATCGACTCAGCGATCGAACGATCGACTTTACTAAAACGCCCAAAATTGATCTTTTCGATTCAGCCAACTACCGATCAAGGCCAGTCAACCCATGACTAAACCACCATCATACCACAAAACTAAGGCTATCACAAGCCTTAAACAACCAATAATTAAGCATAAACCCCATGGATTATCAGCTCCAGCAAAAACTCCAGAAGAAGAAGTAGAAGAAGAAGAGAACATACTAACGGCTCGAGCCGGGTGATACGGACTCTGATAAATCGTAACCGACTAAAGAGACATCGTCGGTGACATTGAGCTCTTGGCTCAAGCTCTTATCGATTCCATCACAGTATCGTAATCCGAAGGCGAATTCTCTTATACAGGAGGGAGAATCTCAGGTTTCGGAGCTTTAATATCCAGACCCGTACCCGGACTCGGATTTTTATCCATTCGGGCACGAACCACGCCTTTGACGTAGGTGGAATCAGGAGGACGTGGATGGTCAACTTTGTTCCGATCGCACCAGCTAAAAATGGTGGATTTCATGGCGAGATTGGGTATGACGGTGGAGAAATCAGGTCGGGTACCGTCTAGGAGATCCGGTACATATCCTAAATTATGACAGACCTGAACGGAGAGACGCTCGAAGGTTTGACCGGAAGCAACGACTACAGGATCCGATATGAGGAATCCGGTGATGGGGCAAAGAAACTCTGGTGGAGTCTCATCGAGTTTGTGTTGTGGTACAGTTGTGGTGGTGGCGGAAGAGGATCTTTGGTGGAAAGAGAACCATCTCTGCTTGTTATTTTGATACAATGGATTATACGAATTCAAATTCAAGGAACAAGAACACGTATTTCTTATTGATAACTCGAATCGATGTTCAATTACAAACACAGAAACGAATGCTACCTTGTTAAGCTCTTGCAAACTCCAACAATGGCAGTACAAGATTCAAAACGAAAACAAACTTCACAAATTTCTCGATGATGAATTTTAACAAACAACGTCTATTTTATACTCTGTAACAACCTATTTTGATCTTGTACGAACACGTGTCCAAATCTTGTTCTTTCCCACCTGAGATGAAACCTTCCACTTCACTCCAAATGTTTCGCTTCTTTCGCTTCTCCCGATATACGACTTTCACCTTACGACCTTACCATTTTTACTCTACTTCAGCTTCTTTCTTCCACTTCCTTTATTGTTATTCAATTACTGTATCAAATCCTCCTCCTTTGAAGAACCTTGACCTCAAGGTTCAAAGTCTGGAAACTTGTTTTGAATATCGAACAGAAACTCCCAAGTTGCCTCCTCCACCGGTTGATTAACCCATTTGATCAGAACCATAGTGACTGGTTTATTCTGTCTTTGCACCATTTTCCGAGCCAAAATCTTCTCCGGTTCCTTAATTAACACATCAGTTAACATATTGGGTAATTCCGTTGATGTTTGAACGTTCCCCACCACACTTTTCAGCTGTGAAACATGAAACACCGGGTGAATTTGCGAACCCAAAGGTAACTGTAACTTGTAAGCCACTGCTCCACAACGATCCAACACTTTATAGGGTCCATAATACTTTGGTGTCAGCTTCTGATTTGATCGTAAAACCACAGACTTCTGCCTATAAGGTTGAAGCTTCACAAATACAAAATGACCAATGTCAAAGCTCCTCTCTGTTCTATGACGATCTGCCAAAAATTTCATGCGATGCTGTGCTCTTAGTAAGTGAAATTTAAGCACCAAAATCATGCTTTCCCTCTCCTCTAAGCTCCTTGCAACCACTGCAACTTTCGACTCCCCCGGTAAATAAGGTAGGTGCACCGGAGGAGGTCTACCGTAAACAGCTTCAAAAGGTGTTAATTGCGTCGCTGTATGGAAACTAGTATTGTACCAATACTCCGCCAAAGGTAAAAACTTGCTCCAAACATAAGGTCTATCACTGCACATGCAACGGAGATAGGTCTCCAAGACCGATTCACCACCTCCGTTTGACCATCACTTTGAGGGTGATATGCCGACGAAAAATTCAATGCCACACCTTGCAAAACAAAGAGTTCTTTCCAGAAATCACTCAAGAATACTGAATCTCGGTCACTTACAATGGAGTTAGGATAGCCATGGAGTTTGAAAATGTTATCCAAAAAGGCTTGCGCAACACTCAAAGCGGAATAAGGATGTTGCATCGCGATAAAGTGAGCTGCCTTTGTGAGTCTGTCAACTACTACCAAGATGACGGATTTCCCTGCAGAGATTGGAAGACCATCGATAAAATCCATTGAAATATCTGACCACACATTATCCGGAATTGGCAAAGGCTGAAGTAAACCCGGTGATGCAGAATGATCATACTTGCAAGTTTGGCAAATGATGCAGGCTCTTATAAACGCATGAATGTCTTTAGTCATTCCTTTCCACCAAAATAAAGATTTGATTTTCTGATAGGTGGCGTCACGACCTGAATGTCCCCCAGTACCAGACCCGTGCATCCATTGCAGTAGATGATTCTTAATCTCTACCTTATCCGGCACCACAATCCTATTAAATCTCTACTTTGATGGACGGTTGAGATTAATTCTAAGGAAACCCTAATGAGGTATGGGTCCTCTCTCCACCTATAAATATATATCTTTAGACCATCATAAAGATATAACAATAACACACAACACGTTAAAAGATAAGTTTATAGGCAAAGGGAGAGAAACCTAATCTCCTAACCTAAAAGATCAAGAAAACCGTTTACGAAGAAATCTCCGCGACAATGAACGGAGGTAATCCGATAAACCGTCTCATGATTCTATTATGTGATTAACCTAGATGTTTGAAGATCTTAGGGTTCATGTAAATATAACTTACATGTGGTATCAGACCATGGTTATGAACATCTATTTAATCTATTAAAATAATAGATCTGAAAATTAGGTTATTAGAAGTCTTAATCTGTGATTATTTTTCGTTCGTGCATAATCCGTGCATCTGTTAGTAAGAAAAATTATCTCAGATATTATTCCGTGCGTCTGCGAATTATGATTATCGCAGATTCAGTGCGAAAATAATAAATCGTGCATAATCGGTGCAAAAAGTTCTGTAATTCTATGCGAAATAATGATGTTAAATCGTTTTGTACATAACTTGCACTGTATCTGTGAAGAAAACGATTTGTGCATAAAGTTGAAAATTTTGTTCTGTACATAATTCGTGCAGCAACGAATTAATTATGTATATTGTTGTGTGCATAATTCGTACAGCAATATTTTGTTATGTGCATAATTCGTACATCAATATTTTGTTATGTGCATAATTCGTACATAAACAGTTTGTTCTGTGCATGACTGGTACATAAACAATTTACAAGAATATTTTTTTGAAACGATTGGTGCATAATTCGTGATAGATGTTTGGTTTTCATACAAAATCAGGATTTAGATTTCACCACAGCGACTATCCATAATAATTTGCGAATGATAACCATTGATTAAGTAAGTTTTGATATGTTTATGTAGTAATTAGTTACCCACAGGTAGACTATAAACATAAAACAAGATCAATAACTTATGAAGTGTTATGTACATGTATTAGACTAACTATATCCTCATATAGCTTAGTTTAAATAATTCAATACATCACTCAATAACGTTTTCTAAATAAATGACTTTATGGAATTTTGATGATTACCCACAGGAACATCATAGTTTGTTGTCATTAATAATTATGTGTTGATTATGTTATGAAGTCTAATTAAAACTTGTCATATCTCTTGATATGCAGCAACTTTACCTTCTAGTATGTCATCCATGGTCTCATCTGTTCCTATGCTCACTGGAACCAACTTCTCAGAATGGAAAGAGAAAGTTGAGTTCACATTAGGAGTACTAGATTTGGATTTGGCACTTCGTGAAGAGGAGCCAAAACCACTAACGGTGGATAGTACTCCAGAAGAAAAAACTCTCTATAAAGAGTGGGAGAAAGCGAACAGATTGAGCATCATGTTCTTTAGGATGACTATTGCTAGCAACATCAAATCTTCCCTTCCAGTTGCAGAAAAAGCTAAGGCTTATCTAGCAGCTATTGAAGAACGGTTTAAGACTGCAGACAAATCCTTTCTGGGAAACTTACGGCAGATCTTACAACCATGAGGCATGATGACATGTACTTCTAGCATTATTCCTATGCAGAAAGGTGACACGCTTAATCTTAAGCAATGTCCGCGTAATGAAATGGAATGTAATGAAATGCAGAATTATCCTTATGCATCTCTTGTGGGAAGTTTGATGTATGCTCAAGTTTGCACTAGACCTGATATTAGCCACGCTGTTGGCATGCTGGGTAGATTTCAGAGTAACCCAGGACTCGCTCATTGGCAAGCTGCAAAGAAAGTTTTGAGATACCTAAAGGGGACAAGAAACCACATGCTGACATACAGAAAAACAACACATCCACAGATGGTTGGATTTTCTGACTCAGATTTTGGTGGATGCCATGATTCCAGGCACTGCACTCTTGGCTACGTGTATCTTCTTGGCGGAGGTGCTGTATCATGGAAAAGCCAGAAGTCGCAGCTAATTTACACATCCATTATGGAAGCTGAGTATGTAGCATGTTATGAGGCTTCAATTCAAGGAACATGGTTACGGAATTTCGTGTCCAAGTTTGAGGTTTTAAGTTTTGTTGACAAGCCTTTAACTCTTTACTGTGACAATCAAGCTGCAATCTTCTTCGCTAAGCATGATAGGATATCTAAAGCGGCAAAACACATGGACCTTAAATATCTATCACTGAAGCAAGATGTCAAAAGAGGAAAGTTTGTCATTGAACACATAGGCACTGAGCTTATGGTTGCAGACATATTCACGAAAGCATTACCTCCAAAGACCTTTATGAAGCATGTTGAGAGCATGGGTCTTGAGGATAGCTATTAATTATATTGTCTATTTATATTTCGCTTATCTATGACATTTATTTGAGATCTTTTATGACTTTTACATCTTTATTTATTTTGTTTCCAATGTGCACACACATTATTGTTTGTTGGATTTATGATAACAAAATACGTCTTTATTTCAAGACATAAAAGGGACCATTACGATTACTCCTACTCATGTTTATGGTCTAGTTATGAAGGTAGTCAGTGCAGTAGTACATGGAAGGGACCATGCTGTAGAATGATGTGCGACCGCCATGACTCCCGTTGATTACTAGATTAGCCAAGACACTTATGATGACCAAATGAAAAAGGTTAAGTTATAGCATATTATGCCGGCCTCATGATTTCTAAGAGAAAACATTAATGGATTTACTAACGACCAAGTGGGAGACTGTAAGGAATATTAATTAATATCTCCTTTTCCTATTATGTGGTCTTATAGTTATCCATTTTCTATTGGAATTGTTATTACTTAATATATTTGGTGACCAATTAAATTAGAAATAAATGAATTAATTCCTATTAAATCTCTACTTTGATGGACGGTTGAGATTAATCCTAAGGAAACCCTAATGAGGTATGGGTCCTCTCTCCACCTATAAATATATATCTTTAGACCATCATAAAGATATAACAATAACACACAACACATTAAAAGATAAGTTTATAGGCAAAGGGAGAGAAACCTAATCTCCTAACCTAAAAGATCAGGAAAACCGTTCACGAAGAAATCTCCGCGACAATGAACGGAGGTAATCCGATAAACCTCCTCATGATTCTATTATGTGATTAACCTAGATGTTTGAAGATCTTAGGGTTCATGTAAATATAACTTACACAAGGATGCTCCCATCGGTAAACAATGTATCAGCTCAGATTTGGAATATTCTCACAGTCCCAAAGATTAAATTGCTCTTATGGAGAGCCCTTAGCTATGCTTTACCGGTGGTGGACTCCTTTTTGGCCAGGGGATTGTCTACAGATTCCAGATGCCAAGTTTGTGGTCTTGAAGGAGAGTCCATCAATCATGTTTTCTTTACATGTTCGGTAGCACGCCAAATCTTGGCGGTATCTCTCTTTCCTTTCCCGCCGCAATGTTTTGATCCTCTCTCTGTTCATTCCAATATCAATTATCTATTAAATTCAAGGAAATTTTTTGACATTCCACTGGAGTTAAGAAGAAGTTTTCCTTGGATTTTATGGAGATTATGGAAGAATAGAAACCGTTTTTTATTTGAAGCAAAATCATTTGCAACTTTGGATAAAGTGGCAAAGATAAGAGCAGATTCTGAGTTTTGGTTTTTATCTCATGCTCTGTCTCAAGTGACTGATTCTCTGGAAATAGGAGTTGAGGAAAAGGAGTCGTCTTGCTGGAAACCTCCACCAAATGATTGGTCTAAGTGCAATATTGGTAGTAAATGGCAAAAAGAAACAAAAATAGGAGGTGTTTCTTGGGTGCTCAGAGATGAGAAGGGTCTGGTAATAATGCATAGTCGAAGATCTTTTAGTGATGTTCAGAGTAAGGAAGAGCTTCAGATGCAAAGCATTTTGTGGGCAATTAAGAGTATGATCAGTCATAGGATCAATAAAGTTGTGTTTGCAGCTGAAGCTTCAAACTTGATAAAAGCTTTCAACAGACCAAAGGCTTGGCCCTCTTTCAACACACAGATTGATGTTTTTGAAAAAGTCGTTGAATCCATTCAAGATTGGAAAGTGATTTATGAAACCTCATCATCGAATAGAGGAGCTTTTATGATAGCTCTAAGCGCTACAAAGAATCATCTAGCTCAGTCTTATGTTGCTTTGAGTCACCCAAATTTGTTGCACAACCGTTTTGAGTTGGAGAGATCACAGTTCTCTATTTCGAATGATCTTTAGGGGTTTTTGGGCTTATGAGCATAATTTTTGGAATGTTGGTAGAATTATAATTTCTGCATCATGTCTCCTTGGATGCTTTTAGTTTTTTGTGGTATGTTGCCTTTGTTTCCTTGTTTTGGCAACCGTTAGAATCTCAGCATTGCTAAGGTTCTCTTGTTTAACTTCAAAGTATTAATCGAAATTTCAGATGACAAAAAAAAAACTATTAAAAGGGAAGTACTCTTTAAAAGTAACATTTAAGTTCTAAAAGAATTACATGTAATGCCATTGAAAATATAACAAACAAAAAACTCTCATTAATGGCAAAAATGTCATTCTATCTTAATCTAATCCATGTATCCAAACAATATTTACAGTTAATTTTCAGTAATTTAAATAATTAATTATCTACTATCTTAACAGCCAAACACAATGATTTTTAATATTAATTTTAAAACAAAATATTTACTTATTATCTCCATCTCTCCCTATAAATATATAAAATTAAACTCACAAAAAAATCATTAGCCACCTTCTTTAGAAATCAATTTATCAAAGAAAAAAGGAACCTAATTTTGTTTAATTTTTTGCTTAGAAAATTTGGTTTTATGATAATTTGTTGTTATCTCATTGTTTCTAAGGATTTTACATACATTTTTGATGTTTTTTTAGGTGAAATTTACTACATGAGACTCTTTCTCAGGAGAAATTAACAAGAATGACATGCAACAGTTGGATTTGATGGCCAACTTACACGATATTGAGCCGTAAGTATATATTTTGCTTTGATTATATTTAAATATCGTTTGGCTTATGTGAAAATCATTCATTCAACTTTAGTTTTTTTTATAATCTTAAATCAGATCAAGTTCTGTGTGAAATTTGTTATTTTATCTGGATTTATGACTTATCAAGAGACGCATATGAGTTATCTGAAAAAGTCAACCTCCAGAAAGACATTAGCCTTAACAAGTAACAGTCTCTCTTATATTTACTTTCTTTGAGGTGTTATTTAGTTTTTTTTTCATGTGTTGGTGCATATAAAAACATTGATGCTATCGAACCCTTACTTAAAATCGTAAAATCATCTATACTATTAATTCGAAAATACTAAATATTAAAAAAAACCATTTAAGTTGTTAGAAATTATATCAAATGTCATAGCAATACAAAGATTCTATGAGTAATTAAAATTAAAAAAAAAAGTAAAAATTGCCCTGAATTAAAAGCAAAATACACGGATCTAATTATGATCCAAGTTCTAGAACTCGGACTTTGGTTAAACATTAACGACAATATCGATACCTGATTTAAAAAGCTTATTCACTGCAACTTGCACAATTAATAACAATTAATATACACATTATAACCAAACCATATTCAAAGCTATATCTCCTTTATTTTAGTAACTAACATAACTCTTTATATACAACTAGATTAGGACCCGTGCGTTGCACGGGTTGAATTCATTAGTAATTTTTGTATGAATTTTTAATATTTGTTCAAATATTATTGTACCTTATTAATCACATATTGTATGTTTTTCTCGTAATAAATTTTAGTTTAATGTTCTATATTTTAAAATGTCTGAATTTAAAATAATACGGCGTTTCCTTTTGTTATCTCGTTGTTTATCTTTTTCATTATTTGCGTATTTATCTTTGGTATTCATGTTTTGATGCCTCAGTTGATTCTCGTAATTTACACAATGCATGTTCTTCAACTATTTATAGATTGGATTATATTGTCAATTTCCTTATAGCTCTAGGTAATTATAGTGGACTATTTTTTCCTTTTGTTTGAAAAAGGAATGTGTACGCAGATTCCTTTTCTTCAATAGCTTTGGATTGAATAACTAATCATCCTTATCTTAGTAGCGTTAGTTATTTTTACTTTTTAAATGTTATAAATATTTTTAAAAGTAACCATATTAGCACATTCGTTTTTTTAATTGCTTTAATTTATGTAATTACTAATTTAGTATATTTTTAACGTTTGTATTTTAAAAAAGAATATCCCTTTTCCTAAAACTTTATTTTACTTTCATGGTATATTATTACTAATTAAGTATATTTTTAACATTTATATTTTAAAAATAATATCCCTTTTTCCTAAAATTTTATTGTACTTTCAATGTTTCATGTCATCTCTACTAATCTTTTTTTTTTCCTTTTAAATTTTTAAAAATTATTATATTTAGAAAATATAGTGATGTTATTTGTTTTAAGGGTGAGATCGATTTCGTTGATTTCACGTAATTATTGTGTTCTTGATATGTATTAAGATGAACATAGAGTTCCAAGCTGTGAATTGATAGATTTGACTTATTATCAAAATAAACCATCAGATTTTGCAAACCGCAATTGATGATTCTGGTATAATTGTAATGCTTGGGTAATTACTGTGTTTTTGGTATAAAGATTTCCAGATTGTGAGGAAAGAATTTGTTATACACGTGGGGGCGTAATGAGCAATCAAAATCAGAGTAACATGTCTATATTCCCTCTGTCTATAATTAAGAAACAAAATTAAAGGATAAAAGGGTGAAAAGATAATAGAAACCAAAACTATAGTATAACTTTAGGTGTTTCTCATTGTATAGTATATTAAAAAAAATTTAAAGCAACCTAACAAACTTGACCAAAAAAAAAAAAACCTAACAAACAGCTTAGTCTTTAAAAACTATCTTATATAATAAGATTTAGACTTCAATTCGTTGTTTTTTCTTAAGATTGCCAGTTGGTTCTTTCTGCTCTTCGCAATTGTTTTCACAATTCTTGTCGTTCGAAATTGGCTGAAGATAAAAGACAAAAAAAAACCAAATGTTAAGTTAACTAATATACCCTTATAATAACGCAAGCAAAAATTGGCATATCTTATATGTACCTTTTTGTGGTTGAGAATCTTTGACACTGTGAAGCTCGATACGATCTTTCAAAATCCTTTTTCTTAATTTTTATTTCGAATAAATAAGTTTCACCTACGATAGACTTCACACTTTTGGGAATCTGTGCCAACTCTTGTTCGTCCGGGGATTTTTTTTAATCTGTATCAAAATTGGCTCAACTATTAGATAAAATTTAAGTCAACACAAATATAATATATTTACATTATATATCATTCTTACGGATTCAGCAGTTGTTCCAAATGATTTTAGAACCATCTTCATCAAATATGACAAAAGTTGCAGAATCTTTTCCATCGCCTACTATTACTTCAATTCTGAAACTGGAAGATAAATAATGAGTTAGTATCTGCAAAACTTAATGATAGAAAAATAATAGATATTATAATATTGTGAATAATACCTCAGCAATCCTACGCATTGTGATTTACCACATTTTTGGCAAGAAAGCGATGATTCTGACTTTGTTAACTTTGTTGAGCAACTTGAACACGATATGTAATTCCAACCTTTACGTGACACAATCTCGGTAATAGTTGCCTTGCAAACAAATTTCTTATCCTGAAATTAATAAGTTTGAAAATATTTCGCAATTATCTTAGTATCACTAACATTTAATAAGATATGCAGTAAATTATCAATTGAATGTAGTTGCATTACCTGAGGGACATCAGATGAGATAAACTCCCAAAGATCATTAATTGAATGTTGGGCTTCAGAATCTTTATTATCAATCGATTGTTCTTCAGCCATGTCGCCTAGATTAACAATACACCCACCACCGGATGTAAACCTAAAGAGAGACAATATAGATCTTAGTTAACGCGATAACTTAAGTACCAACAAATAAGTAATTTTGAAACTAAAAAAAAAACTTAAAATATACCTTTTTTCAAATGCAAAAGAATCAAAATCATGATTTAAATAGAATTTGGTTCCGAAGATGCCGACAGACAAATTGCACTTTGATACACTCTTTCAAAACACTTGTCATGATGAGAACAATGTTATCACTTTTCATCCCACGATATTTATCTTCCAATTGTTCCCTTGTTCTTCCCATATTGTTGCTGATATTTCTATTCCACTGTTTATTCATTAAAAAATATGAACAAATAAGAGACACAAAAATAATAGTAGCCGTTAAAAGTATGATGAGAGTGCAATCTAAACGAAAAAAACTTACCTTTCTAATAATAAAGTCAGAGTAACCCTTCTTAGTTTGGCTGTAGTTTGACTACGAACATCTGTTTTGTCCATATTTTTGATATAGCCAATTACATCTATATTTAAAAAAAAAATCAAATACACATATAAATATATATATAGAATATAAATTTTAAATTTAAAAAATCAAGAATGTACCGTATAAATCTTCAGCTGTATCTTTCAATTTAGCCAAATACTCGTAATTTCGAAGTCGAAATTTTTCATGAGCTATTTGGCAAAATTGTTGTCCTACAGAGGCTATTTTTGTTCTCTCAGTTAATCTGATCATAAATTTATGATCAGAGACTTTGTAATTCTTATTGCAGTCTTGCAAATTGAAATTGCAAATTTCAATAAGATTTCCTACACATAATTGATCTCCAAACTTTTCAAGAAGGGAATGGTGTACAGAACCTTGAATAGTATTTTCCTATAAAAAATTGGATTAGAGTTAGATAATAAGTTTTTAAAATTAGGTAAACATATTTTTAATTTAATAATAAAACTAACCTTCTCATCAAGTAAGAGGAAATTAATTCCTATGAGCTCATTGTTTTTTTTCAGATTTCTTGCCTCCCACTTTCTCGATTAGGCGAACTACTGATGACGGTATGGCGTTTTCTGTTTAACTGATCAAATGTCAAATACTCGCCCTTGTTGTTTAGAATTTCAGCACTCATTGTAGTTCTCTTGAAACCTGAAAACAATTAAATAAAAGTTTATGAACTGTTTAGATCTGTAAAAGTTTTTTTGGTTATGAATTTGTGAAGGTGTCAAACAAGTTTTATAGAGGTGGGAAATTAGAATTCCTTTTCCTTTTAGAATTGTATTTCTTTTCTAAATTTCTTTTTCTTTTTTTGATAATTCTATGGTTTTATTCTTTTATTTTTGATTTTAGGTTTTAGGATTAGGAAATAACTTTAAAACTTCCTTTTTCAAATTAAATGTTGTAAAAATATAATTTTAATTTAATTATAAACGTTTTTATCCTTTTTTTTACTTAATAACTATAGAGATGGAATAATAGAATTCCTTTTCCTTTTAGAATTGTATTCCTTTTTTAAATTTCTTTTTCTTTTTTTTTTGATAATTCTATGGTTTTATTCTTTTTATTTATTTTAGGTTTTAGGATTAGGAAATAAGTTTAAAATTTCCTTTTTCAAATTAAATTAAATGTTGTAAAAATATAATTTTAATTTAATTAAAAACGTTTTTATCCTTTTTTTTTACTTAATAACTATAGAGATGGAATAATAGAATTCCTTTTCCTTTTAGAATTGTATCCCTTTTTTAAATTTCTTTTTCTTTTTTTTGATAATCTATGGTTTTATTCTTTTTATTTATTTTAGGTTTTAGGATTAGGAAATAACTTTAAAATTTCCTTTTTCAAATTAAATGTTGTAAAAATATAATTTTAATTTAATTAAAAACGTTTTTATCCTTTTTTTTTTACTTAATAACTATAGAGATGGAATAATAGAATTCTTTTTCCTTTTAGAATTGTATCCCTTTTTTAATTTCTTTTTTTTTGATAAATCTATGGTTTTATTCTTTTTATTTATTTTAGGTTTTAGGATTAGGAAATAACTTTAAAATTTCCTTTTTCAAATTAAATGTTGTAAAAATATAATTTTAATTTAATTAAAAATGTTTTTATCCTTTTTTTTACTTAATAACTATAGAGATGGAATAATAGAATTCCTTTTCCTTTTAGAATTGTATCCCTTTTTTAAATTCCTTTTTTTTTTTTAAGATTATGGACTACCTTTAAAATTTTCTTTTTCCTTTTATGTAATTTCCTTTTTTTGTTTTGGTCATTATCTTTTATTTTTTCTCTGATAATCTATGGTTTTATTTAATTTAACACGTGTCAAAATCTGATAATTTTAATTGACACGTGTCACGATCATGCGAGTTACTAACTTTGAATCATTCTCCTTTATATAATAAGATATAACAAATCAACTTTATAACGGTTTTAATTATAACAAATCGAAACAATTAATATTTTCCTGAATAATGTTTTCGCGTATATTCATAATTATGCAATTTCATTCAAACCAAAAATAATTTCAATCAAACCAAAAATAATTCATAAAAGTAACATTTAAGTTCTAAAAGAATTACATGTAATGCCATTGAAAATATAACAAACAAAAAACTCTCATTAATGGCAAAAATGTCATTATATCTTAATCTAAACCATGTATCCAAACAATATTTACAGTTAATTTTCAGTAATCGAAAAATATTAATTATCTACTATCTTAACAGCCAATCACAATGATTTTTAATATTAATTTTACAACAAAATATTTACTTATTATCTCCATCTCTCCCTATAAATATATAAAATTAAACTCACAAAAAAATCATTAGCCACCTTCTTTAGAAATCAATTTATCAAAGAAAAAAGGAACCTAATTTTGTTTAATTTTTTGCTTAGAAAATTTGGTTTTATGATAATTTGTTGTTATCTCATTGTTTCTAATGATTTTACATACATTTTTGATGTTTTTTTTTCAGGTGAAATTTACTACATGAGACTCTTTCTGAGGAGAAATTATTAAGAATGACATGCAACATTTGGATTTGATGGCCAACTTACACGATATTGAGCCGTAAGTATATCTTTTGCTTTGATTATATTTAAATATCGTTTGGCTTATGTGAAAATCATTCATTCAACTTTAGTTTTTTTTATAATCTTAAATCAGATCGAGTTCTGTGGAAATTTGTTATTTTATCTGGGTTTATGACTTATCAAGAGACGCATATGAGTTATCTGAAAAAGTCAACCTCCAGAAAGATATTAGCCTTAACAAGTAACAGTCTCTCTTATATTTACTTTCTTTGAGGTGTTATTTAGTTTTTCTTTTCATGTGTTGTTGTATATAAAAACATTGACGCTATCGAAGCCTTACTTAAAATTGTAAAATCATTTATACTATTAATTCGAAAATACTAAATATTAAAAAAACAATTTAAGTTGTTAGAAATTATATCAAATGTCATAGCAATACAAAGATTCTATGAGTAATTAAATTAAAAAAAAAAAGTAAAAATTGCCCGGAATTAAAAGCAAAATACACGGATCTAATTACGATCCAAGTTCTAGAACTCGGACTTTGGTTAAACATTAACGACAATATCGATACCTGATTTAAAAAGCTTATTCACTGCAACTTGCACAATTAATAACAATTAATATACACATTATAACCAAACCATATTCAAAGCTATATCTCCTTTATTTTAGTAACTAACATAACTCTTTATATACAATATAACAAATCAACTTTATAACGGTTTTAATTATAACAAATCGAAACAATTAATATTTTCCTGAATAATGTTTTCGCGTATATTCATAATTATGCAATTTCATTCAAACCAAAAATAATTTCAATCAAACCAAAAATAATTCATAAAAGTAACATTTAAGTTCTAAAAGAATTACATGTAATGCCATTGAAAATATAACAAACAAAAAACTCTCATTAATGGCAAAAATGTCATTATATCTTAATCTAATCCATGTATCCAAACAATATTTACAGTTAATTTTCAGTAATCGAAAAATATTAATTATCTACTATCTTAACAGCCAAACACAATGATTTTTAATATTAATTTTACAACAAAATATTTACTTATTATCTCCATCTCTCCCTATAAATATATAAAATTAAACTTACAAAAAACATTAGCCACCTTCTTTAGAAATCAATTTATCAAAGAAAAAAGGAACCTAATTTTGTTTAATTTTTTGCTTAGAAAATTTGGTTTTATGATAATTTGTTGTTATCTCATTGTTTCTAAGGATTTTACATACATTTTTGATGTTTTTTTTCAGGTGAAATTTACTACATGAGACTCTTTCTGAGGAGAAATTATTAAGAATGACATGCAACATTTGGATTTGATGGCCAACTTACACGATATTGAGCCGTAAGTATATCTTTTGCTTTGATTATATTTAAATATCGTTTGGCTTATGTGAAAATCATTCATTCAACTTTAGTTTTTTTTATAATCTTAAATCAGATCAAGTTCTGAGGAAATTTGTTATTTCATCTGGGTTTATGACTTATCAAGAGACGCATATGATAAGTGTAGAGAGATGCTAAAGGACTTGACATCGATTCGAAAGTTAATAAATAACTCAATCAGCGATTCAAAAGTTAATAAATAAACAGATATCATTCATACACAATTTACCTACCTTTGCATCATTGGGACTCGTCTCATCCTCTGCCTTCGACATTTTCTTCTGCGGCTTGAGTTTCTCGTGCACCTTTAGGGTTACTTCGCCACGTATTTATCCAAAATAACATGGGCCCGCTTTGGGCTGGTAAAATTACTTAGGTTCGCGATATGACCATCAACTCATTGGTGCCCAACTCCGGTTTTCACAATCATTATTATTAAATCGGTTGGATTTTTTTTTTTGTTAATTCGGTAGGATTTTTTGCAGAGAAAACTAGTTGATGATCGATCATAAAATCAATTTTCGCACTGCATAGTAAAAATTGTATGAGGTCAAGAAGGTTTACTTTAGAAGATAAAATAACATCGACGGACCTAGAATTTTTTTTATTCCGGTCATAATATAAATTAAAACCCACTACAAAATATATATTATATATAAAATATTAGGGTGTAACATATTCTTTAAAATTATTATTTAAACACATACGATTAGAAAAAAAAACATATATACTATTAAAAGGGTCTCGTTGGATCCATGGATTTTTTATAATGGATGGAGAAGGCCTTATAACAAGTAGAGAACCATGGACTTCAACTTGATGGTTAATGACATTATTGATTTCTCTTCACATGGCTGGAACATGGAGTATTTACATGATCTTTTCTTTGATAATGATGTGAATATTATGCTAAAGATGAAACCGAGCATTAGGAGAGAAGATTATTGGTGTTGGGAGCACAATAAGAGTGGAGATTACTCGGTAAGATCGGGTTATTGGCTGGCTAGCAAAGTTAATAAACCTCTTCTCTTTCATGAGGCAAGGATGCTCCCATCGGTAAACAGTGTATCAGCTCAGATTTGGAATATTCTCACAGTCCCAAAGATTAAATTGCTCTTATGGAGAGCCCTTAGCTATGCTTTACCGGTGGTGGACTCCTTTTTGGCCAGGGGATTGTCTACAGATTCCAGATGCCAAGTTTGTGGTCTTGAAGGAGAGTCCATCAATCATGTTTTCTTTACATGTTCGGTAGCACGCCAAATCTTGGCGGTATCTCTCTTTCCTTTCCCGCCGCAAAATTTTGATCCTCTCTCTGTTCATTCCAATATCAATTATCTATTAAATTCAAGGAAATTTTTTGACATTCCACTGGAGTTAAGAAGAAGTTTTCCTTGGATTTTATGGAGATTATGGAAGAATAGAAACCGTTTTTTATTTGAAGCAAAATCATTTGCAACTTTGGATACAGTGGCAAAGATAAGAGCAGATTCTGAGTTTTGGTTTTTATCTCATGCTCTGTCTCAAGTGACTGATTCTCTGGAAGTAGGAGTTGAGGAAAAGGAGTCGTCTTGCTGGAAACCTCCACCAAATGATTGGTCTAAGTGCAATATTGGTAGTAAATGGCAAAAAGAAACAAAAATAGGAGGTGTTTCTTGGGTGCTCAGAGATGAGAAGGGTCTGGTAATAATGCATAGTCGAAGATCTTTTAGTGATGTTCAGAGTAAGGAAGAGCTTCAGATGCAAAGCATTTTGTGGGCAATTAAGAGTATGATCAGTCATAGGATCAATAAAGTTGTGTTTGCAGCTGAAGATTCAAACTTGATAAAAGCTTTCAATAGACCAAAGGCTTGGCCCTCTTTCAACACACAGAATGATGTTTTTGAAAAAGTCGTTGAATCCATTCAAGATTGGAAAGTGATTTATGAAACCCCCATCATCGAATAGAGGAGCTTTTATGATATCAGTCTTATGTTGCTTTGAGTCACCCAAATTTGTTGCACAACCGTTTTGAGTTGGAGAGATCACAGTTCTCTATTTCGAATGATCTTTAGGGGTTTTTGGGCTTATGAGCATAATTTTTGGAATGTTGGTAGAATTATAATTTCTGCATCATGTCTCCTTGGATGCTTTTAGTTTTTTGTGGTATGTTGCCTTTGTTTCCTTGTTTTGGCAACCGTTAGAATCTCAGCATTGCTAAGGTTCTCTTGTTTAACTTCAAAGTATTAATCGAAATTTCAGATGACAAAAAAAAAACTATTAAAAGGGAAGTACTCTTTAAAAAGTAACATTTAAGTTCTAAAATAATTACATGTAATGCCATTGAAAATATAACAAACAAAAAACTCTCATTAATGGCAAAAATGTCATTCTATCTTAATCTAATCCATGTATCCAAACAATATTTACAGTTAATTTTCAGTAATTTAAATAATTAATTATCTACTATCTTAACAGTCAAACACAATGATTTTTAATATTAATTTTAAAACAAAATATTTACTTATTATCTCCATCTCTCCCTATAAATATATAAAATTAAACTCACAAAAAAATCATTAGCCGCCTTCTTTAGAAATCAATTTATCAAAGAAAAAAGGAACCTAATTTTGTTTATTTTTTTGCTTAGAAAATTTGGTTTTATGATAATTTCTTGTTATCTCATTGTTTCTAAGGATTTTACATACATTTTTGAAGTTTTTTTTAGGTGAAATTTAGTACATGAGACTCTTTCTCAGGAGAAATTAACAAGAATGACATGCAACAGTTGGATTTGATGGCCAACTTACACGATATTGAGCCGTAAGTATATATTTTGCTTTGATTATATTTAAATATCATTTGGCTTATGTGAAAATCATTCATTCAACTTTAGTTTTTTTATAATCTTAAATCAGATCGAGTTCTGTGTGAAATTTGTTATTTTATCTGGGTTTATGACTTATCAAGAGACGCATATGAGTTATCTGAAAAAATCAACCTCCAGAAAGACATTAGCCTTAACAAGTAACAGTCTCTCTTATATTTACTTTCTTTGAGGTGTTATTTAGTTTTTTTTTTTCATGTGTTGGTGCATATAAAAATATTGACCCTATCAAAACCTTACTTAAAATCGTAAAATCATCTATACTATTAATTCGAAAATACTAAATATTAAAAAAAACTATTTAAGTTGTTAGAAATTATATCAAATGTCATAGCAATACAAAGATTCTATGAGTAATTAAAATTAAAAAAAAAAAAATTGCCTGAAATTAAAAGCAAAATACACGGATCTAATTATGATCCAAGTTCTGGAACTCAGACTTTGGTTGAACATTAACGACAATATCCAGACCCGATTTAAAAAGCTTCTTCACTGCAACTTGCACAATTAATAACAATTAATATACACATTATAACCAAACCATATTCAAATCTATACCTCCTTTATTTTAGTAACTAACATAACTCTTTATATACAATATAACAAATCAACTTTCTAACGGTTTTAATTATAGCAAATCGAAACATTTAATATTTTCCTGAATAAATTTTTGGCGTATATTCATAATTATGCAATTTCATTCAAACCAAAAATAATTTCAATCAAACCAAAAATAATTCATAAAAGTAACATTTAAGTTCTAAAAGAATTACATGTAATGCCATTGAAAATATAACAAACAAAAAACTCTCATTAATGGCAAAAATGTCATTATATCTTAATCTAATCCATGTATCCAAACAATATTTACAGTTAATTTTCAGTAATCAAAAAATATTAATTAGCTACTATCTTAACAGCCAAACACAATGATTTTTAATATTAATTTTACAACAAAATATTTACTTATTATCTCCATCTCTCCCTATAAATATATAAAATTAAACTCACAAAAAAATCATTAGCCACCTTCTTTAGAAATCAATTTATCAAAGAAAAAAGGAACCTAATTTTGTTTAATTTTTTGCTTAGAAAATTTGGTTTTATGATAATTTGTTGTTATCTCATTGTTTCTAAGGATTTTACATACATTTTTGATGTTTTTTTTTCAGGTGAAATTTACTACATGAGACTCTTTCTCAAGAGAAATTAAATAGAATGACATGCAACAGTTGGATTTGATGGCCAACTTACACGATATTGAGCCGTAAGTATATCTTTTGCTTTGATTAAATTTAAATATCGTTTGGCTTATGTGAAAATCATTCATTCAACTTTAGTTTTTTTTATAATCTTAAATCAGATCGAGTTATGTGTGAAATTTGTTATTTCATCTGGGTTTATGACTTATCAAGAGACGCCTATGAGTTATCTGAAAAAGTCAACCTCCAGAAAGACATTAGCCTTAACAAGTAACAGTCTCTCTTATATTTACTTTCTTTGAGGTGTTATTTAGTTTTTCTTTTCATGTGTTGTTGTATATAAAAACATTGACGCTATCGAAGCCTTACTTAAAATTGTAAAATCATCTATACTATTAATTCGAAAATACTAAATATTAAAAAAAAACCATTTAAGTTGTTAGAAATTATATCAAATGCCATAAAAATACAAAGATTCTATGAGTAATTAAAATTTTTAAAAAAGTAAAAATAGTCTAGAATTAAAAGCAAAATACACGGATCTAATTATGATCCAAGTTCTGGAACTCGGACTTTGGTTGAACATTAACGACAATATCCAGACCCGATTTAAAAAGCTTTATCACTGCAACTTGCACAATTAATAACAATTAATATACACATTATAACCAATAGAAGATGATTTTAAGAGTTTCATGCAGAAACTGATGGTTAACCAACAGAAGACGTCTACTAAGATTAATGTCAAAGTTTCTCACATGTACAATGATCTCAATGCGAAGTTCGAGGCAGTTACCGTGCATGTGAAGAAATTAGATGCACAAGTAGCTCAAACTGCCGAGGCTATTAAGAGAGCAGCTGGAGCCCTCCCATGAAAAGGAGAAGCGCCCATGAATGAGTATCATGTGAATGCTGTAGAATTGAGGAGTGGAAAGTTGCTGGTACCTCTTACTATCACAAGCTCCAAAGGAAAGACTAAGGAACATGTTACCGAGCACCAGGCTCAAGGAAGTGAATTTTCTGTGGATGACGGACATGTGGAGCTTGGTTCAAGCTCAGAAACACCTCTCGGAAGAATTCCAATCGATTCTGAGAAAAACGTTGGCGAGCACCCCACATCTGACCGCGAGCACCTACTCTGACAGGGTGCTCCCACGAAAATTCCAGAAAACTTTCCTGAGCGAGTTTATGTACCGAGGGTTCCCTATCCATTACCTCCTAAGAAATCTCGTAAGAATTTGGAGGATGATAAGTGTAGAGAGATGCTAAAGGACTTGATGGCGAAGCTTCCTTTGGTGGATGCCATGCAAATGGTTCTGTCACTCAAGAGGTACATGAAAGAGTTGGTTGCTGGTAAGGTTGTTGAAGAGGAGAATGTGATGATGGTTTCTAAGGAGTGCAGCGCAATACTACAGAGTAAGGTACTGACAAAGAAAGGTGATCTCGGGAGGTTTGTGATTTCGGTGAAGATTGGACCGTGCACCTTTGCATGCTCTCTTTGTGACTTGGGTTCCAGCGTCAATCTGATGACAATGTCTTGGATTCACTAAGTTCAAGCCAACCAAGATATCATTGGTATTTGCGGATCGGTCTACAAAGCTTCCGGTTGGTATTATCAAAGATTTGCATGTGAGAATAAGGGATACACTTATCCCAACTGATTTTTTGGTTCTGGAACTTGATGAAGAACCGAATGACCCATTGATATTGGGTAAATCATTCTTATGCACAGCTCGTGCTATTATTGATGTTGAAGAAGGCATTGTGGATCTCCGTCTTGGAGATATGGTAGTTCGGTTTGAGATGAACAAGCTTCTCAAAATATGTTTACCACAGATCTAACTGTTGTATTTTTTTCCAATGCGACTTCTGAGAAGCTGGACACCTCTGCGGCTGATAAGAGAACAATTTTGTGAATGGATCAGGTTCAGGTATTTTTACATACGATTTCCGTGTGTTTAGGTGATGAAGGTCATTCGGCCAAGAGGAATCATGCTGATATCGATGAGACAAAAGTCAAAGCCTGAAACATCTTTTAGCGAGCAAAAAAGGAGTTTGAGGCGGTAATTGGGGCTATTCATCTCACAAGAGTTTAGGTTTGTTTTTTCTGTACTGATACATTTTCCAAAATGGTTGCTCTGTTTTATGCAGCAGAAGTTGATATAACCATACATGGCGAAACAGAGATCAAGTACAATGAGAAGATATAGAGTCAACGTTCCTCTCTCTAATGCTAGTCTCACGTTTTGGGAGTGAGTGTGGTCAGTATACAGAACAGATCTCGAGGTTAGTGATTTATCTATCTCTTCTTTTCAAAAACGTTCCATGGAAACTACAAAACGTTCCATGGAAACTACATTTTAATTGCTTTGTGATCATCAACTAATTTTACATTGTTCCCTTGGTATTTCTGGTAACAGTACTATCGTGTATAGCTTAACACCATTTTTGCATATTAGGCTGTAGGTTACAATTCAATTGAGGCTCAAGACTGGGATGCTGCTACCATTGGTGGAGTCCCTTCTTAATAAAAACAGGAAAACGGAACATGAGGTCACTCAGTTATAGGTACTTAGAACCTTTACCAATAAAGTAACTTTTCTTTCCCTTTTTAGAATCTTTTTTTGTAAGTTCCGGGTTGATATTTGAATCTCAGATGGTTAAGCATCTCTGATACTTGATCAAATGCTAACAAAAGTCACTTTAAGTGCCTGCAGATTGAAGGAAGTTGCAGTGGTAAGACAAAAGCTTTAGACAATGGACACATATTTCTTTTATCTTCACTTTTTGATAGTGATTTTCTCCTTCTAATGTACAAAGAGATTGCAAAAGTGTCTCAAAACTTGTGGCTTTGATGTTGCCACTTTTTTGTCTAGCAATGGCAAAAGTGTTTTGCAAGGTAATCTCAATGACTTCTCTAGGTCACAAAAACTTGTTGTTTTCATTGTTGCTTGGCATTACTAATCAACTTTGGATTTGAATGAATGTTTCAGATTCTGCTTGGACCAATGGGTTTAATGAGTCCTAGAACCCCTGAGCAGCAAGCAACAGTTTATTCCTTGTCCACCTTGATGTCTCTGGAACCAGAGGATACATTCACAGTGTTTAAGATGGTAAGAAAATATGTTTTTACTAGTCAATGAGGTCGTACTGTTCGGTTTCTTTGCTGATATTTTATATGTTTCAGCATCTGCAAGAACTTCCAGATTGACTCTCTCATGATATGCTTTCAGTGACTGACATTAAGGTAAATCTCATCGCTTTTGCTGTATGTATTTCTACAGTAGATTTAGATTATGGAGTTTTCAGTTCTTTCCCCTCTCTGTAGACTCTTGCTGAGCTCTAACAATTAACTGTAACATTTCATACAGTGTGCAATGGGTGTTATCTGCTTTTTAGCTGCAAGTTTTGTGTAGTTATTACTTGTGATTTTTATGTTTTTATTCAGATCTTCTATACACCTAAGGGGATGCTTTTAAGTGAGCAAGGTGTTTATGTTGCAGAGACAATTGGTCCCAAGTACACAAAGCAGGAGCCGGTACTTACATGGGTTTAGTCTATTTTTTCTGTTTTATACTTGATACATGATTTATGTTTTAGCATATTGGATCTGATAAAATCTCCTTGTTGTAGAGTTCGAATCATTCTCTAAAGAAACGATTGGCTAGTAGAGAAGCTGCAAATTTGGGCAGAAGGGACACTACTAAGTTGAAGAAAAAAGCTGGTACACTTCTATCAAAGCACTATAGTTATAGTATTATGCCCCAACAATTATATTCTTCATCGAATTAATAATTGCAGACAAAGGAAAAACAGCAAAGGAAGAGGCACGAAAACTGATGCTCAAAGAGGAGGCCCTGAACAAGAGAAAATGTTCGCAGGATACAAAATAATCTTTCGTTGGTGCTTCATGCTCTTGGGGAGATGGGTCTTGCCAATCTCGTATTTTGTCACAGTCAGTTACTTTCTATGGTATGTCAAAAGCTTTTGGTGCTTTCCATAAGAGTTGTACTTATCCATATGCTATAGAGTGAAGGAATAGAGTTTGGAAATAATTATTTCTCATTCCTTTACCACTGCACTGCCACTGCTTTTTTTTTTATGTCCATGAATGTTACTTTTTGGCAAATCAGGCTCCTATAATTCTAAAATCAGGCTCTTACACTCACCGTACATTTTTACCAGGCTAGTTTTTTGGATCCATTGCTGCGATCACCTATTGTAAGTTTTGTAGCCTTTGAGAACTTGGTGAAGCTTGCAAGGTGTACAGTTCAGCCAATGTGTAATTGGGCACTAGATATTGCAACTGCTCTGCGTTTGATCGCCATTGATGAAGTTGATGCTTCATCTGATTTTCATCCATCACTTGACAAGGCTGGGAAAACGGATGAGGGTCTTTTTGAAAGAATTATAAACGGATTTTTTCATCTAGCAATCACAAAGTGGGATGTCATATTTGGTCAAGGAAAAGGGTAAATGTCTCTTGAAACATTTATGTCTCGCAGTTTTGATGTTTCTAGCCCTTAGTTTCCCTGCTAATTTGAAACTGAGTGCATGTATCTCTAAATTTGTTGGTATCAACTCTTTCGAATTCTTACTAACATGGATCACTGATGACATGAGGAAATTCCCTCGGTGTCTTGGCGATGGTTCATGCTCTTTCAAGGCCTTCTGTGGTAATTTCAGCCAAGTGATTTCTAATTTGTAATACTGCCTCATAGATTTTTCTTTTCTCATGTATCTTCTCTTGCTTCTGTATCCTTTGTTCAAGCTGAAATCAAAATCATTGTTTGAACATGGCAGGCAGCTCAAGGGAGAAGCCACTGCGTGAGCAATCCGTTTGGCTCGTTTTGTTCACACGCTTGTTCATGTGATGAGGAGTGTCGATGCAATGGACGAGATTGCTAAAGCTCGAAAATCAGGTCTTCGGTTACAACTCCTAAATGACTAATTTTTTTCTTCTTTTCTCTTTGTATTGAAATAATTCTGACTATAACAGCCACTGGTGTATAATGTATGTGTTGATTTACAAAGTACCATTCAAATTAATTACACATTATTTAGCTCATTTAAAAAAAAAACTCTTTCTTTGTTATGTATTTCAGAGCAAAATGTTATTGGAGAGCCTGTTGTGTCTGGAGTAATCCTCGATGATCAATGGCTTTGGGACATATGATGTGAAGTATGGTGATACTTCAGCTGCTCGTTTGTCTTCCCCTAAGACTCATAATGTTTTTTGGTTTGATCCATCAATTCATTTTATGTGCTATTACTAAAAACAGGTTCAGGTAACTCATACACAATGGGTAAAATAAATGAAATGGAGATTGAAAAAGTGGTGTCATTATATCAAAAGTGAGGGAAGATAAATTCAGAAGAGTGAAGACGACCTAATTATCGATAAGTCTCTGTTCAATCTCTATGTTTCTTCCTTCCTAGTGTTTAGTTTTGTAACTTTTTGTTTTTTTGTTGCAACCGCAAGTGAAGTGAGGGAAGATAAATTCAGAAGAGTGGAGACGACCAAAGATTTGACAGAATTATTGATAAGTTTCTGTTCAATCTCTATGCTTCTTCCTTTCTTGCTTTTAGTTTTGTAACTTTTGGTTCAAGTGAGGGAGGTTCATCTACGAGATGACATATATTGTTGCGCGTTTTCTTGAAAGTCTGGTGATACTTCAGCTGCTCGTTTAAGCTTAAGATTGTTTTTTCTTGTGGGTATTATTAATGTATCGTTTTTCTTTGGTAGATTTATTTGTTGGAGATTAATATACTTCAGCTGGTACGTTATGGTATCAAAAGCTATGGTATCCAAAAGCATTTAGGGGGGCATATCTCGGTTGCTTGTAACTAATGACAGGGAAATTAAAGGGAAGGCCACTGAAGAGGGAATATCTGAAGAGGCAAGTATGAAAACCATATTTTAGTTTTTTCATACAAACTGTGTTACTTTCAAACATTCAATCATTCGGATATCTTATCAATGAATGTTTCTGTATCAGTTGAGGCTTATGCAAAATCAATTGGACAACCTGACTTACTGGATCTCCTTGCCCAACTAACCGGTGAAGACATAACTATGGAAGATGCTCTGATGATTCTTGACCTTCGAAGAGGAAACTTATATACATAAAGGTAATGGAGATAAACATACTTATTGCATTGTCATCACTTGGAGGAATTAACTGAGTTTATTGTGCAGGTTTTGAATGCGTAATAAGCTAAATATATTAGTTCTTCTGATCATGATTAGTTGAGTGATTGTCTCTGGTTATTTCTTATTTGTGATTGTCTCAACTTATCTAACATGCTTGTTTTTGTTTCTCTTTAATCTATTTTTCTAACCTTTGTATTAATGGAGAATTCCATTTGAGATCTTGTGACTTATAGTCAGTTTTCTTACAGAAGTGTTCACCATACGTATGTATAAGTGCATACATTTGCTGATAAAAGCATACATACATAGTGCATACATTAACATTTGCATGCATATATACTGAATTTGATGAAGCAACAACATAGTGCTTACATTTGCTAATAAATGCATACATACATAGTGCATACATTAACATTTGGATGCATACATATTGAATTTGATGAAGCAACAACATATTAAGAAGGGTTTCTTTAATATGTGCAAGCCATCAAATTAAAAAGGGTTTTCATTCCTTTTTACACCCAGAAAACTTATTTTATTTTACTCTAGCATTCGACTTTTCAGGGATAATGTGATGAGTCTACTTGAGCTTTTGTCTTCTTCTATGTATTATGGTAATGGTACACAAATCTACTATATTTCTGACTCATGCTGCTTCTTATTCTTTGTTTTTTCAAACATTAATTGATGTGGTAAGAATATATGCAGGAAAGAGTAATTGCTTATTTTTCTTGAGCTTAGTCACTAGTTTTTATATTGTCTTTGCCATATTTATCTGCCACTAAGAATGTAAACTGTTATCATCGGTGAATCTCATATTGAAACAACCGCATGAATAGTAAATACCTTTTCACATCATGAATAGTAAATACCTTTTCACAGCATGAATAGTATTTCACAACACACAAAATTCACAAACACCAAATCAAGCATAAGAACTACACAAAATTCATAATCAAGCTTATCATTATTCAAAGTTGGGTAAGGCATCATCAATTCTCTTTTGGCTGCTTATTGGAAACGAAAGTTAAGGTGAACAAAGCTCCTGTTTTGGCTAAGAAGATTTCTTTGCTCATTTATCTACGCTTCAAATTTTGTGGAGGAGCGCAAGGAGTTATGGCGAGATTTGAAAAACCATCAGCATTCTCTAAATTCTCAAAACATGTCATGGGTTTGCATGGGGGACTTCAATGAGATTCTGGATATTGAGGAGCATTCGGGGTTTGATTATAATCCATCTTTGTCGATGGGTACTAGAGATTTCCAAGATCTCATGCGGGTGTGTTCTTTGGATGATCTACATTACCACGGCCCCTCTTTTACATGGTGCAACAGGAGGGATGAAGGTCTGATTTACAAAAAGCTGGATAGGGTTATTAAGAAAGATCGGTGGTCTATGGTTTTTCAGCAATCTTATGGTGTTTTTGAAGCTGGTGGTTGCTCAGATCATCTTCGGGGTAGAATTCATATTCAAGACAATATTCGATCGAAGAAAAAGGCTTTCAAGTTTAATAACGCTCTAATTCAGCTACCAGAATTTCGGCCATTAGTTGAGGAGTATTGGTCTTCCACACCAGCAATCTTCGCATCAACCTCGGCTTTATTTCGACTCAAAAAAATTAAAGAATCTGAAACCTCACCTTCGGTCTTTGACAAAAGCTAAACTGGGTAACTTATCGGTGAAAGAAAAGGAATGCCATGAAGATTTATGTGGATTACAAGAACTAAACCTTCAAAATCCATCCTCGGACAATATGAAGGCAGAAAGAGAAGCTTTTATAAGATGGGAAAAGATCTCAGCACTTGAAGAGATTTTTCTAAAGCAACGGTTGAAGCTACATTGGCTGAGAATAGGTGATCAAAATAACAAGCTTTTTCACAAATCTGCTGAATCAAGGAAAGCATAAAACTCAATCCGTGAGATTAAATGTCGGGATGGGAGTCAAGTGTCTAAAGATGAAGATATAAAGGTTGAGGCGGAATCCTTTTTTAGGGAATTTTTACAGCATTCTCCACAGGATTATGAGGGGATATCAATCGAAGTACTTGAAGAGCTATTACCAAATCGCTGTTCTGAGGGGGATGGATTAATGCTAACCCGCGATGTCACTAGTGAGGAGATTCGAGATATCTTGTTTTCAATGCCTTCAAATAAGTCTCTAGGTCCTGACGGTTTTAATGCGGAATTTTTTAAAGACACTTGGTCTGTCATTGGCTCGGACTTCACAACTGCTACAAAATCCTTTTTCGAAAAAGGGTTTCTTCCCAAGGTTCTAAATTCAACTATCATAGCTCTCGTTCCGGAAAAAACAGCAGCCCAAGAGATGAAAGATTACAGACCCATCTCCTGTTGTAATGTGATCTACAAGGTTATATCCAAGATAATGGCTAATCGGCTAAAAGGTATTTTCCCCAACCTAATCTCTTTGAATCAATCAGCTTTTGTCAAAGACAGATTAATCATAAAGAACATGCTACTCGCTACCGAGTTGGTGAAAGACTATCACAAGGAATCAGTTTCTTCCAGATGCACAATAAAATTTGACCTATCTAAAGCCTTCGATTCTGTCCAATGGCCGTTTTTAATGTCCACTCTCAAAGCCATGAATTTTCCACAAAAATTCATCAATTGGATTTCTCTCTGTGTATCAACGGCATCTTTCTCGGTCCAAGTCAATGGGGAGCTGGTGGATTTTTTCTAGAGTAAGCGAGGTCTCCGGCAAAGTTGTTCTTTATCACCACTCTTATTTGTGATTGCTATGAATGTTTTATCAAAATTACTTGACAAGGCTGTCGGGGAAAGACGAATTGGATTCCACCCCAAATGCAAGAACATAGGATTAACTCATCTGAGTTTTGCTGATGACATCATAGTCTTCGCGTATGGAAGAATCAGATCAATAGAAGGTATCCTCAGCGTATTTGATACGTTTGCAAAGATCTCGGGGTTGAGAATCAGTCTGAAAAAATCAACAATTTTCCTGGCGGGTATATCACCTCAAATGCAACAGGAAGTGACTCAGGCTTTTTCTATTACGGTCGGTAAACTCCCGGTTCGTTATCTTGGATTGCCATTGGTCTCGAGAAAATTGACAACCGCTGACTGTCTTCCATTAATTGAAAAAATAAATAAGCGCATCACTTCTTGGACAGTCCGATTCTTATCAATTGCTGGGCGTCTGCAGCTTATCAATTCTGTTTTACTAAGTATTTGGAACTATTGGCTTTCGGCTTTCAGGCTTCCAAAGGCGTGCATCCGTGACATTGAAAAAGTGCTCTCCTCTTTTCTCTGGTCGGGACCCCAATTAAATTCAAAGAAAACAAAGGCTGCTTGGGATATTGTTTGTCGTACTCGAATGGAAGGTGGCCTAGGCTTACGTCTACTATCAGATATGAATAATGTGGGTTTGTCTCAAGATGGTATGGAGAGTAGTCTCAAACCAATCTTCCTTTTGGGTAAAATGGGTTTATACCTACCTCCTTCGTGGTTGTTCTTTCTGGTCTATTCGCGACACAACAACTCGAGGGTCTTGGATGTGGAAAAAATTGCTGAAGACAAGATGCCTAGCTCGTAATTTTCACAAGTCCGAAGTGAACAATGGTGAGAAAACTTTCTTTTGGTACGATTGCTGGTCTAACTTGGGATGTTTGATGGATAAGTTGGGCCCAAGAGGTATAATTGATCTCGGAATCCCACAAAATGCTTCGGTTGCAACTGGCTGGGTAAACAGGAGGCGTCGTCGGCATCGGTCGGAGATTTTAGAAAGGATTGAGGATGATCTGGAAGTTCTTCGGATAAGATCTCAACCTTTGGTTCAAGATAATCACCTATGGAAATGCAAAGAGAACAAGTATCTTCCAACCTTCAGTTCAAAGCACACTTTCAATCTAATACGCCATGAAAATCCCAAAGTCCCTTGGTCTATAGGTATTTGGTTTCCTCATCACACACCAAAATTTTCTTTGTTTACTTGGCTAGCGATTCACCACAGGTTGAAAACTGGAGATCAAATGGCATCTTGGAATGTTGGGGCAAGAGTTATTTGTGTTTTATGTGGGGGTTTTCTGGAAACTCAACAACATTTGTTTTTCTCTTGTGAGTACTCGGGAAAAGTATGGAATGATTTGGCTCGTGGTCTATTGGCAAATCGATACTCATCGGATTGGTATCAACTTCTTCACCTATTTGTAGACAAAACGGTAGAGCCGGTTACCTTATTCCTCACGCGCTATGTATTCCAAGCAACAGTTTACTATCTATGGCGGGAACGAAACGGTCGAAGGCATGGAGATCTCCCTATACCAGCGACAGCCTTGATTAAAATGTTGGACAACCAAGTTCGAAACAGATGCTCCACCATAACTGAGCCAAAGTTACAAGGCTCCCTTCAGTTGTGGTTCTCTACGAGGATACCATGAAGCTCAACAAAATCATCTCCAACAAGAGTCAACCTAACAAGTATCGCTGGAAAAAGCACCTGCAAATGCGCTTTGGAAATCAACATCGAAACCATCTGAAAACAGGATGTACTCTTTTTCCCAATTATGGTTTTGTCCCAAAAGGGTTTTCCATAATTGGGTTTTAACGAGGCATCTGTAAAATCAAACCATCTCAATTTTTTTTTTCAATTTATTGTTGCACTTGATGTAAAAACGTTCGTTTTACCTTGAATATAATTTAACATCATATTCAAAAAAAAAAAAAGTTCCACAAGCACTTGAAGTATTTTTCCATTGTTATGTAGCTTTCTACTTTCTTAAGGTTTCTTTTATATTTGCTTATGCTATAGTTAAAATGATATTTTTGTTGCTTCCTTTACAAGTAAAATGAACTTCAATTCTTTTGTATGTTTTGATGGTCATCGGCTATTAGTTCACTTGGAAAATGAATTACTCAATTTTAAACCAATGATACCAAACCAAAATGAAAAATTATTGTCAAACCAAAGTTCTAAGCAAACTTCTCGAGTAAATGAACTAAGCTTGAAGATTCACTCGCAAGACACCTATTTTAAGGAGAATGAATGAGCTATGACCCAACTGGATTGATCATACTTAGCTTTTAGTGTATTACTTTCTAAATCACTTAGAACCCAAGCTTGAATTATCAAAAAAAACAGCAAAAGCTAAGAAAATTTACAAGTCCCTTCTTTATGATCTATCAAACGAATTGGAGAAAGAGGAACATAGTAAAACAAGCTTTTTAGCTCTCTGCTTCTCTCTGCTCTGTTTTGTTCTCTGCTCTGGCATAGTCTTTGTGGTGGTTGGTTCGTGTTGAGAGTGGTGGTTAGGTATCGGCAGTATCTCTATCTCACACATAACTCTACATCCCTGGTTTTTCTCTCTTCTTTCCTTTTCATACGATTAATTAAACTATTTATAGATTAATATTCAAAACAAAACTATAGTAACCTTAGCTTTATTTTAATTATAGACATTAGCTTTAAGGTTTACTATAGTAACTATATTAATAGCCAATAATGCGCCCTGGTGCAATTCTTTTAAATTTTAATAAGTTACTGTATAATTTAGGTAAATTATAACTATTTTGTGGTGTTATAGTATAGTGCATGTAAATTTTTAGTTGAGTGATTGTTAATATTAATGGTTATATAGATGTTTTAAGTTGTGATTACGCTTTTTAAGAATGATAATCAGTGATGGTGTCCATGCAAAGTTTTGCAATCATTTCTATTTGTTACTTATATAATAAAATTTTATTGGTGTTAATCCATTTATCATTCACTTTTTCGTGTTAGTCACTGAGGGTTAGAACTTAGGCAGGTTTGAATATTGGTTTTTAATTCGCGGTGTTCATGAAATAAATAATTTGTTAAACCGTGCTAACATATGGAGATTGAAAAAATCAATATGGAAAAAACTAACTTAGTCAATTAACTTGTTGATTTATATGATTTTTGTTGTTTTATATATCTCTGCTTCGTAATACACTCCATTTTAAGAAATTTTATATTGACTTTTGTCACTGTATTTTACTTAGAAACAAACAATGTAATTGATTTGAAATAATATAAACAAATTGTCTTAATATCTCGAAATTTTGAAGTTGTCTGATTTCATGGGGAGTTCTTGTAGATGCAAAAGTTAGAATAAAAACTTATAAATATCAAGTAAAGGAGGGATTTGGTTGCAAAAGCATGTAAATCTGGGAAATTTCGGGTTCATCTATTCCGAAAATCTAGTATTTTTTTGGCAACTTGAATCTTCATCTTTCAACCCTAATAGCTCGTATATATATGCGTTTTGAACCCCCAAAGTTTTCCTAGCCGCCTACAGTGAGAATCTGAAGAAGTTCGGTGAGTTTTCGAAACTTATATTGTCATCTCCGTTTCAAACAATTTCCAAGACTTGACCCCAAGGATTGCAGTGACTTTGGGCATTTTTTTTTCTTGCGTTGTGTTAGCCTTTTGCCTATGTTTGTCGTTGCCTCCTTCTCGGTGCTTCGTAAGATGTTAGCCTTAGTTTTTCTTATTGTGAATTGCTAAGTGGTTAGTCATAGATGTTATTGATTGTCTTTTCATGGGTTGATGATTACGAATTGATAGGGTTGTGGCCGATGAACGTCCACCTGATCTTGCATTGATTCCATTAGTTTTGGCGTTGAAGTTATTGCGTCAATATTTGTATGGAGAGAAGGTTTAACCTACAAAAGATTTTAGTTTGATTTGGACAGTCAGAAAAGTTAAGGCCATGTTTTATTAGTAGAAAACTAAAAAATCTAAAGGAGCTTTGCTGTGACATTTGTTTTCTAGATATACATATAAAGAAGACATCTTTTGATATTCTCTCAAGTCACAAAACATCAAATTTGGAAGATAAAACAAATTATCCAGAAACTCAGATTTGATACAACTCAGATTTCTGATATTTAAAAGTCTGCTGTAACTATTTATCCAGAAACTAATGGTTACTGAAAAAGACTTTGATTCAGAATCCAAACAGATACCTGAAGAACACGATACACATTATCCATATCCAAAGTGGGAACTCCTTTGCACCGATCTGTAACAAGAACAACACACAAAATTTTGATAAATTCTTTTAAAGTTTCTTTGAAATGTGATTATCCGTTTGTTTAATATGAATCAAAGACATACAAAATCAACTACATAAAGATAAAGGCTTACTTGGAACTTGAAGACTGATTTTTGGATGCGCTATTGTCGTCCTCGTCTCTGTTCTCTCCCAACTTTGAAACCCTAAATCAACGAAGTTTCTACATTGGTATATGGAAAAAATAGGTTACAGACCGAGTGATTGAATGGTCGAAGCTTACGTTTTTGAATTTAAAACGCTTTGATTTCTAATAAAGGGATCTTTTAGTGTAGGGGCTTGATTAATAGGGGTTTTTTTATTAGCCAATAACAAAGAATAAAGAAAACCATTTCGAAAATCTAAATCCTCCTTCCTCAATGCTCCAAGATTGAGCTTTTCCTAACTAGAAGATTTTAAAAATTTAAAAATAATTTTATATAATTAATTTATTTAGTTAGATAAGATGTATATATATATATATACCATTAAATTATAATTAATAAAATGTAAATTACTGTATTTATATATAATTATATATATTATTTAATAAATTATAATTTTAGAAAAATATATTTATTAAAATATTATATTAAAATTATTCCTATTCAAAAATTATGGTTTATTAAACCAAATTTTATAACAATCTTTTTCTTAAATTATAATTTTATTAGAATATTATTATAATTAAATATTTTAAATTGTAAAAATATAAATATATTATTAATTATATAATTCAAATTATATTTATTAGAATTATATTTATTAAAAATATTCAAGAAAAAATTTATATTTTCACTTTTTGATCTTTAAATTTTGAATTAAAATAATATGCTAGTAAAATTATAATTTTAAAAATATAGTTTATATATTTATAATAAAAACTTATGGTAAAAATATGTATATATGTATAATGTATTATCATACATATAAATAATATTTAATATATTTTATGTAATTTTATATGTAGTTACTTACACCTGTACTAATTACTTAATATATTAATTAGAGCATACATATTTAACTCTTTTGCGCCTTACACCTACTACTATACTATAAATTTTATAGTATAAAATATACCAATCAAGGCCTAAGACTGAAAGTTAAACATAGTAGATGAAAGGGGTGACGTGTAAGCAGAAAAATGAGCCACGTGTCAAGCAGGTGGAGTGCTCCTTAGCACTTTCATATAGTAGATTTACAAATTTTCAGTCTAACTTCTGCATCTATAAGAAATCCCCATGAAATCAAACAACTTCAAAACTTTTCAATTTGATCAATTTAGTCCAAAAATCTTATCTTTTTCTTCATAAATTTTGGGTCTTACAATTCTACCTCTTCTAAAAAGAATTCGTCCTCGAATTCAGAGATTTACTTGAAACAGGTAGAGATACTTTTTTCGTTTCTTATTCTAACTCCAATGTCGCTTACTAAGCACCATGATTCGTCCAAAGAATCTTAACAATAGGAATAGTTGTTCTCCTAAGATTTTTCACTGTAGTTTCCAATATATGAATTGGTTCTTCTTCATAGCTCAAGCCATCATGAATTTCCAATGGTTGAAAGTCCATGGCCATAATGATACTTCCTCAACATTGGTACACATAACACTTTATAACCCGTTCTCCAACTCCGGAGGTAATTCGAAGCAATAAGATACACTTCCAGTACGCTCGAGAAAGATAAGAGTACTAATAAAACATGGCCTTAACTTTCCTGACTGTCCAAATCAAACAAAAATCTTTCGTAGGTTAAACCTTCTCTCCATACAAATATTGATGCCATAACTTCAACGCCAAAACTAATGAAATCAATCCAAGATCAGGTGGACGTTCATCGGCTACAACCCTATCAATTCCTAATCATCAACCCATGAAAAGGCAATCAATAGCATCTATGACTAATCACTTAGCAATTCACAACAAGAAAAACTAAGGCTAACCACTTACTAAGCACCGAGAAGGAGGCAACGACAAACATAGGCAAAAGCCTAACACAACGCAAGAAAAAAAACGCCCAAAGTCACTGCAATCCTTGGGGTCAAGTCTTGGAAATTGTTTGACACGAAGATGACAATATAAGTTTCGAAAACTCACCGAACTTCTTCAGATTCTCACTGTAGGCGGCTAGGAAAACTTTGGGGGTTCAAAACGCATATATATATATACGAGTTATTAGGGTTGAAAGATGAAGATTCGAGTTGCCAAAAAAATACTAGATTTTCGGAATAGATGAACTCGAAATTTCCCAGATTTACATGCTTTTGCAACCAAATTCTTCCTTTACTTGATATTTATAAATTTTTATTCTAACTTTTGCATCTACAAGAACTCCCCATGAAATCAGACAACTTCAAAATTTCGAGATATTAAGACAATTTGTTTATATTATTTCAAATCAATTACATTGTTTGTTTCTAAGTAAAATACAGTGACAAAAGTCAATATAAAATTTCTTAAAATGGAGTGTATTACGAAGCAGAGATATATAAAACAATAAAAATCATATAAATCAACAAGTTAATTGACTAAGTTAGTTTTTTCCATATTGATTTTTTCAATCTCCATATGTTAGCACGGTTTAACAAATTATTTATTTCATGAGCACCGCGAATTAAAAACCAATATTCAAACCTGCCTAAGTTCTAACCCTCAGTGGCTAACACGAAAAAGTGAATGATAAATGGATTAACACCAATAAAATTTTATTATATAAGTAACAAATAGAAATGATTGAAAACTTTGCCTGGACACCATCACTGATTATCATTCTTAAAAAGCGTAATCACAACTTAAAACATCTATATAACCATTAATATTAACAATCACTCAACTAAAAATTTACATGCACTATACTATAACACCACAAAATAGTTATAATTTACCTAAATTATACAGTAACTTATTAAAATTTAAAAGAATTGCACCAGGGCGCATTATTGGCTATTAATATAGTTACTATAGTAAACCTTAAAGCTAATGTCTGTAATTAAAATAAAGCTAAGGTTACTATAGTTTTGTTTCGAATATTAATCTATAAATAGTTTAATTAATCATATGAAAAAGAAAGAAGAGAGAAAAGGCAGTGATGTAGAGTTATGTGTGAGATAGAGATACTGCCGATACCTAACCACCACTCTCAACACGAACCAACCACCACAAAGACTACGCCAGAGCAGAGAACAAAACAGAGCAGAGAGAAGCAGAGAGCTAAAAAGCTTGTTTTACTATGTTCCTCTTTCTCCAATTCGTTTAATCGATCAAATTTAAAGAAGGGACTTGTAAATTTTCTTAGCTTTTGCTGTTTTTTTTTTGAGAATTCAAGCTTGGGTTCTAAGTTATTTAGAAAGTAATACACTAAAAGCTAAGTATGATCGATCCAATTGGGTCATAGCTCATTCATTCTCCTTAAAATAGGTGTCTTGCGAGTGAATCTTCAAGCTTAGCTCCTTTACTCGAGAAGTTTGCTTAGAACTTTGGTTTGACAACAATTTTTCATTTTGGTTTTGTATCATTGGTTTAAAATTGAGTAATTCATTTTCCAAGTGAATTAATAGCCGATGACCTTCAAAACATACAAAAGAATTGAAGTTCATTTTACTTGTAAAGGAAGCAACAAAAATATCGTTTTAACTATAGCATAAGCAAATAAAAAAGAAACCTTAAGAAAGTAGAAAGCTACATAACAATGGAAAAATACTTCAAGTGCTTGTGGAACTTTGATAAGCTTGATTATGAATTTTGTGTAGTTCTTATGCTTGATTTGGTGTTTGTGAATTTTGTGTGTTTCAATATGAGTCTCACTGATGATAACAGTTTAAATTCTTAGTGGCAGATAAATATGGCAAAGACAATATAAAAACTAGTGACTAAGCTCAAGAAAAATAAGCAATTACTCTTTCCTGCATATATTCTTACCACATCAATCAATGTTTGAAAAAAACAAAGAATAAGAAGCAACCTGAGATATGCCCCCCTAAATGCTTTTGGATAGCATAGCTTTTGATACCATAACGTAGCAGCTGAAGTATATTAATCTCCAACAAATAAATCTACCAAAGAAAAACGATACATTAATAATACCCACAAGAAAAAACAATCTTAAGCTTAAACGAGCAGCTGAAGTATCACCAGACTTTCAACAAAACGCGCAACAATATATGTCATCTCGTAGATGAACCTCCCTCAGTTGAACCAAAAGTTACAAAACTAAAAACAAGAAAGGAAGAAGCATAGAGATTGAACAGAAACTTATCAATAATTCGGTTAAATCTTTGGTCGTCTCCACTCTTCTGAATTTATCTTCCCTCACTGCACTTGTGGTTGCAACAAAAAAACGAAAAGTTACAAAACTAAACACTAGGAAGGAAGAAACATAGAGATTGAACAGAGACTTATCGAGAATTAGGTCGTCTTCACTCTTCTGAACTTATCTTCCCTCAATTTTGGTATAATGACACCACTTTTTCATTCTCCATTTCATTTATTTTACCCATGGTGTATGAGTTACCTGAACCTGTTTTTAGTAATAGCAAATAAAATGAATTGATGGATCAAACCAAAAAACATTATGAGTCTTAGGGGAAGACAAACGAGCAGCTGAAGTATCACCATACTTCACATCATATGTCCCAAAGCCATTGATCATCGAGGATTACTCCAGACACAACAGGCTCTCCAATAACCTTTTGCTCTGAGATAGGTAACAAAGAAAGAGTTTTTTTTTTAAATGAGCTAAAAATGTGTAATTAATTTGAATGGTACTTTGTAAATCAACCCATACATTATACACCAGTGGCTGTTATAGTCAGAATTATTTCAATACAAAGAGAAAAGAAGAAAAAAATTAGTCATTTAGGAGTTGTAACCGAAGACCTGATTTTCGAGCTTTAGCAATCTCGTCCATTGCATCGACACTCCTCATCACATGAACAAGCGTGTGAACAAAACGAGCCAAACGGATTGCTTGAGCAGTGGCTTCTCCCTTGAGCTGCCTGCCATGTTCAAACAATGATTTTGATTTCAGCTTGAACAAAGGATACAGAAGCAAGAGAAGATACATGAGAAAAGAAAAATCTATGAGGCAGTATTACACATTAGAAATCACTTGGCTGAAATTACCACAGAAGGCCTTGAAAGAGCATGACTGCATTTCCATTTTCATCATGAACCATCGCCAAGACACCGAGGGAATTTCCTCATGTCATCAGTGATCCATGTTAGTAAGAATTTGAAAGAGTTGATACCAACAAATTTAGAGATACATGCACTCAGTTTCAAATTAGCAGGGAAACTAAGGGCTAGAAACATCAAAACTGCGAGACATCAATGTTTCAAGAGACATTTACCCTTTTCCTTGACCAAATATGACATCCCACTTTGTGATTGCCAGATGAAAATTATTTGGTACAGAGCAACAAAATAATCTTTTAAGTAGATCAAATTGGAATTTGGATACATCACAAGAGAATGAGTTATACCTTAATGTTTGGCTGCACAGCGACATCAGCTTTAGTGAAGGCTTGAAAAAATGAAAACAACGATAAAAACACAGGAAAAAGAGAACTACAGCTTAGTAAATGCCAGTGACCATAATGGGACCTCCCTCACTTGCTGTGCAAGAAAGAACAAAAAGTTACAATAACAAACAAAACTAAAAAACAGTGACCATAATGGGACCTCCCTCACTTGCTGTGCAAGAAAGAACAAAAAGTTACAATAACAAACAAAACTAAAAACTTGGAAGGAAGAAGCGTAAAGATTGAACATAGACCTTTTAAATTGTCCCTCCTCTGGTTTTATTACTGAAAACCTTGCTCTGCAACATCTTCAATATCATGCAGGTAATATCTGTTCACATATAAAATTCAAAGGTAGATGAGGAAGAGGAACATGGTTTCGTACAGAAACCTTTAAAAGTTTAGGGAAATACTAGAACCACCACACCACTGCAAGCACTTAAGATTAACAAAACACAAATAGTAAATCAGCATACATATGAAAAACTTGTTAATTATATCGACATTAAATTAACTTTGAGGTTGAAATAAGGAAATTGCGAAATAAGGAAATTGCCATCCTCAGCTTGGTTATAAGTGGTCTGTAACTTCGATCAGGTTGGACACACAAGACAGCAACGACAGCAACCTGTCCGGATCCAATCCAAGAAAGAAAGAAAAAAATTGAATCTTTTTTGGATAATTGGCAAGTGGGCCTCCTCTTTGAGAATCAGTTCTCGTGCCTCTTCCTTTGCTGTTTTTCCTTTATCTGCAATATTAATTCGATGAACAATATAAATGCTGGGGAAAATACTATAACTATAGTGTTTTCGTTAACTTTGTAGTGTCCCTTCTGCCCAAATTTGCAGCTTCTCTACTAGCCAATCCTTTCTTTAGAGAATGATTAGAACTCTACAACAAGGATTAGAACGATTTTATCAGATCCAATATGCTAAATCATAAATCATGTATAAAGTATAAAACAGAAAAAAAAAAAAAAAAAAAAAAAAAAAGAATAAACCCATGTAAGAACCGGCTCCTGCTTTGTGTACTTGGCACCAATTGTCTCTGCAACATAAACACCTTGCTCACTTAAAATCACCCCCTCATATCCAAACACAAACTTGAACAGCATCACAAACCAACAAGAGTTCTAAATGTAGCACATAAACAATAAATTTCAAATACCATATACATTTGAAGTTAAAAAAAACGCATTAGAAATACCTGTTGATAAGTGCTTCTTGCAAAGTGACCATATTTCTTCAAGCTAGAAATTCCAAAGCCCATAACTACTCCCGCAAGACCAAAAGCTGCTCCTCTACTCTCACCATATTTATCACTCTGCATTAGCTTATCCAGGAGCCTCGAAAAAAGGGAAGGGGCATCCTCCTAACAAAAAATAAAGATAAACAATGATAGACCTTAAACTTCATCAAACCGACTGATTTACTCCTCAGGCCAAAGCCAATAGGAACCAAATGTATAGCAAAATTTGTTTTGGTGAGATCTCGAAATTTGTAGGAATCATACCTGATTTGATAGCACAAGTGGAGAAAGGCATGTTAAGACTGCACGTTGAACAGATTATGATGCCTCCAACAGCTTTTCCACGACAGTATGGACTTTAGGATCATCCTGCCATCATTAGTGAATATATATAAGATAGAGAAGAAAATCATGTGCATTGTGACAAAATTTAACTAGTGGTGGAGTTATCACTTTTGCTAAGTGCTTTTCTAGTGCTCCAGTGAATATAACAAGACCCTCACGAACGAGGTCATATTCCTATTCATCTGATAATGCATGCATGATTAGGGATGTGATGAAACTCCAAAGCAATTCATAACAATCACAAAACAAACGATGTATCATCATCAAGCAGGTTTTCAGTTAGTTGTAGAACAAACCTCTTTATTCAAATAATTCTCAAAGATGGGGAACAACAATGAAACGTTTTCTTTGCCATGCTTATCAATAATCATAACACCAGCATTGATCATCCTTCCACGAACATCTGTGTTGGGATCAGCCTGCACATGGGAAGGAAAACACACTCAGTTCCATCTAATTTTCTGAATATTAATCTAAAGCTTCTAGGTGTTAACATTGCAAAACCCAAATCCTTTGCAACAAGTGGGAGAGTTCTTTCATTTGAGAAGCATTCATCTGACATGATGCGAAAAATACCAGAGCCCGGTTTATCAGAAAAGTCATAACAGCAGGAACCTTTGTTGTCAACACCTCGGCAGCAGATTGCAGTGCCAAGGCAATTCCTTGCCGTCCTATCCAACAAGCATCAAAGACATCCTCACCAGACGTAAAATCACGGAAGTTCAGAGAAAATAAAGTTGAAAGCGATATCTACAAAATAAAATATCTTTAAAAACCATACTTCTTGCCACAAAAAATAGTGATTAAAGAAATGTAGTGACCTGGATTGATGCCGGGCTTTCATGCAGAGCATTAGCCAATGCTTCTGCTGCAGCTAAACGGACATTGAGATTTATATGAGAAAGCGCTTTAAAGATTCCTGAATAAACAGTCCCAAAATCATAACGGGCCCATATATCATCTGCTGCTGCAGCCACTGACTGCACGTATTAAGATCACAGAGCATCAGATGGTGCAACAATGAAAACAACAAGAGGACATCAATTAATAGTTGAGAAGCCACAAACATTTATATAACCAGCATTTATGTGCAATATAAAACGAACCTACTAACTACCAACAGCAAATAAAAGTAGATATCACATCAAATTGAAGGTTAACCTTTTCAGGGTCATGTAGAGCTATCCAAATATTTGTTGCTATAGCAACATTCTGAGGAAGGGAGCATTTGGAAACGGAATGCACTTTACTGCGTTTAAGCAGGCTATTCTGACATGAAGATTTGACCGCTTTGACGACGGTAAAATTCGCTCCAGTATCTGAAAAGAATAAATCACAGCTCATTCAGTGAAAGGAAACACAAGTAAGAATACAAATAATCCGTTTATAATTCTTTCAAAAAGACCCTCATCCGTTTTCCCAGCCTTGTCAAGTGATGGATGAAAATCAGATGAAGCATCAACTTCATCAATGGCGATCAAACGCAGAGCAGTTGCAATATCTAGTGCCCAATTACACATTGGCTGAACTGTACACCTTGCAAGCTTCACCAAGTTCTCAAAGGCTACAAAACTTACAATAGGTGATCGCAGCAATGGATCCAAAAAACTAGCCTGGTAAAAAGGTACGGTGAGTGTAAGAGCCTGATTTTAGAATTATAGGAGCCTGATTTGCCAAAAAGTAACATTCATGAACATAAAAAAAAAGCAGTGGCAGTGCAGTGGTAAAGGAATGAGAAATAATTATTTCCAAACTCTATTCCTTCACTCTATAGCATATGGATAAGTACAACTCTTATGGAAAGCACCAAAAGCTTTTGACATACCATAGAAAGTAACTGACTGTGACAAAATACGAGATTGGCAAGACCCATCTCCCCAAGAGCATGAAGCACCAACGAAAGATTATTTTGTATCCTGCGAACATTTTCTCTTGTTCAGGGCCTCCTCTTTGAGCATCAGTTTTCGTGCCTCTTCCTTTGCTGTTTTTCCTTTGTCTGCAATTATTAATTCGATGAAGAATATAATTGTTGGGGCATAATACTATAACTATAGTGCTTTGATAGAAGTGTACCAGCTTTTTTCTTCAACTTAGTAGTGTCCCTTCTGCCCAAATTTGCAGCTTCTCTACTAGCCAATCGTTTCTTTAGAGAATGATTCGAACTCTACAACAAGGAGATTTTATCAGATCCAATATGCTAAAACATAAATCATGTATCAAGTATAAAACAGAAAAAATAGGCTAAACCCATGTAAGTACCGGCTCCTGCTTTGTGTACTTGGGACCAATTGTCTCTGCAACATAAACACCTTGCTCACTTAAAAGCATCCCCTTAGGTGTATAGAAGATCTGAATAAAAACATAAAAATCACAAGTAATAACTACACAAAACTTGCAGCTAAAAAGCAGATAACACCCATTGCACACTGTATGAAATGTTACAGTTAATTGTTAGAGCTCAGCAAGAGTCTACAGAGAGGGGAAAGAAATGAAAACTCCATAATCTAAATCTACTGTAGAAATACATACAGCAAAAGCGATGAGATTTACCTTAATGTCAGTCACTGAAAGCATATCATGAGAGAGTCGATCTGGAAGTTCTTGCAGATGCTGAAACATATAAAACATCAGCAAAGAAACCGAACAGTACGACCTCATTGACTAGTAAAAATATATTTTCTTACCATCTTAAACACTGTAAATGTATCCTCTGGTTCCAGAGACATCAAGGTGGACGAGGAATAAACTGTTGCTTGCTGCTCAGGGGTTCTAGGACTCATTAAACCCATTGGTCCAAGCAGAATCTGAAACATTCATTCAAATCCAAAGTTGATTAGTAATGCCAAGCAACAATGAAAACAACAAGTTTTTGTGACCTAGGAAGTCATTGAGATTACCTAGCAAACACTTTTGCCATTGCTAGTGTGACACTTTTGCAGCATGAAAGCCACAAGTTTTGAGACACTTTTGCAATCTCTTTGTACATTAGAAGGAGAAAATCACTATCAAAAAGTGAAGATAAAAGAAATATGTGTCCGTAGAATTAACCGTGACCATGCCAAATGACTAGTGTCAAGATTACCTTCCAAACAGCATTTCTTTTTCCAGTACCAACTATGCTTGGATGATGCGAGCAAAATATGGCACGAACAATCCATGAGCTTGGAGGTCCAGCAACTGCTGCCGATGAAATGACAATCAAAGCCTTCACTAACACCTCTATAGAAGGGAAGAAAGGAGCTTGAGGATCCACGGAATTATCTGCGTCACTACAGAGCTGCCAAGTTAGTTCCTAGAATGAATAAGTCACTATTTAGGCCTAAACTTTTCAAAATCTCAAATGAATCAATCATTTATTAAACTGGAGAGGTCATACCAATTATAGATGCATTGCCATCAAGAAACTCGTTTAAAGATTCCAGTCCTTGTAAAATGACACAACTCCTGAAAATTACAAGACAATGCATCAACATGATATAATTGTAGATGCAATGACTTTTTGACGATGAAGGAGTTTGAGTTCCTTTTGAAGTGTTTCCATTGTCTAAAGCTTTTGTCTTACCACTGCAACTTCCTTCAATCTGCAGGCACTTAACTTCTGCTGCATAAAACAGAGCAACCATTTTGGAAAATGTATCAGTACAGAAAAAACAAACCTAAACTCTTGTGAAGGTACCTTTAACTGAGTAACCTCAAATTCAAATTTTCTGTTTTTATCAAGAAGAAGCGAATCCATTTGCTCATCTCTTCACCAATGGGAGCAGCATCCCAGTCTTGAGCCACAGTTGAATTGTAACCTACAGCCAAATATACAAAAATGGTTGATGATCACAAAGCAATTAAAATGTAGTTTCCATGATCACTAACCACGAGATCGGGAGATTGTCGATTACTCTATCGGTTCTGTATACTGACCACACTCACTCCCAAAACGTGAGACTATCAATAGAGAGAGGATCGTTGACTCTATATCTTCTCATTGTACTTGATCTCTATTTCGCCATGTATGATGATATCAACTTCTGCTGAATAAAACAGAGCAACCATACCGTAATACCATCAAGAAAGCCTGTTACTTTCATTATTCACAGAGCCAAAAATCAAAATCAAAATTTTATGAAGTGATGATAGGATATAGCTATCACTGCTCTAATATAATCCATTTGCTTCACCAAATTTCAATCGTTAAGATATTAAGCAGAACTGAAGCAATTAAGACTTAAGAGAAACACAAAATCCAATTTTTTGAAAGAAGAACAAACCATAAATGAAGCACTGGACTATAATAAAGTTACTAATTAAGTAAGAACACACATTCACTTAACAAAGTTACATACTAAAATCAGCTAATTAAGCTTTACCTTTGGGAGTGGTCTTCTTGAATATATTCTTGGCTATTGTCTTCTCTTCTTTAAGTCATGCTTCAAATTCTAAGCAAGCACAAAGATCAATTATCACAATGCAGTACATGAAAGTTTGAACTACAAATTATAATCACTGTCCTCGGCATAAGCTAGTAGAATGTATCAGTAGATTCCTAACTATAAAACAGCTGTATCTATTTTCATTCCCATCATTTTTGTAAAGATGAAAACCCATAAGCAAATGAATTCTTCCTTACTCTTCTATATTGCCACAAAACAACTGGTCAAATGTAGAGTTTAGACTGACCTCCTGTAAGCTCCCTTCTCATTTATCAGCCGCAGAGGTGTCCAGCTTCTCACAAGTCGCGTTGGAAAAAAAAATACAACAGTTAGATCCGTGGTAAACATATTATAATGTAAGATCTCTTCTACCTGTAAACTATGGTCCAGTAGCAAGCCGTTGAGTCCCCACCAAACATATCGCAGAAAACAACCCAAGAAATTTAGAAGCTAAAAGATGAGAGCGGAAGCAGAGTAAAGGGACAGAATCTATCAATTTTAGGTCAAGCTCAACACTCAGTTTCAAACTCAAAATGTTATGAAGTGATGATAGGATATAGCAGATTGTAGTGCCATGGCAATTCCTTGCCGTCCTATCCAACAAGCATCAAAGACATCCTCACCAGACGTAAAATCACGGATGTTCAGAGAAAATAAAGTTGAAAGCGATAGCTACAAAATAAAATATCTTTATAAACCATACTTCTTGCCACAAAAAAAATAGTGATTAAAGAAATGTAGTGACCTGGATTGATGCCGGGCTTTCATGCAGAGCATTAGCCAATGCTTCTGCTGCAGCTAAACAGACATTGAGATTTATATGAGAAAGTGCTTTAAAGATTCCTGAATAAACAGTCCCATATATCATCTGCTGCTGCAGCCACTGACTGCACGTATTAAGATCACAGAGCATCAGATGGTGCAACAATGAAAACAACAAGAGGACATCAATTAATAGTTGAGAAGCCACAAACATTTATATAACCAACATTTATGTGCAATATAAAACGAACCTACTAACTACCAACAGCAAATAAAAGTAGATATCACATCAAATTGAAGGTTAACCTTTTCAGGGTCATGTAGAGCTATCCAAATATTTGTTGCTATAGCAACATTCTGAGGAAGGGAGCATTTGGAAACAGCTGGAATGCACTTTACTGCGTTTAAGCTGGCTATTCTGACATGAAGTTTCGACCGCTTTGACGACAGTAAAATTCGCTCCAGTATCTGAAAAGAATAAATCACAGCTCATTCAGTGAAAGGAAACACAAGTAAGAATACAAATAATCCGTTTATAATTCTTTCAAAAAGACCCTCATCCGTTTTCCCAGCCTTGTCAAGTGATGGATGAAAATCAGATGAAGCATCAACTTCATCAATGGCGATCAAACGCAGAGCAGTTGCAATATCTAGTGCCCAATTCCACATTGGCTGAACTGTACACCTTGCAAGCTTCACCAAGTTTTCAAAGGCTGCAAAACTTACAATAGGTGATCGCAGCAATGGATCCAAAAAACTAGCCTGGTAAAAAGGTACGGTGAGTGTAAGAGCCTGATTTTAGAATTATAGGAGCCTGATTTGCCAAAAAGTAACATTCATGGACATAAAAAAAAAGCAGTGGCAGTGCAGTGGTAAAGGAATGAGAAATAATTATTTCCAAACTCTATTCCTTCACTCTATAGCATATGGATAAGTACAACTCTTATGGTAAGCACCAAAAGCTTTTGACATACCATAGAAAGTAACTGACTGTGACAAAATACGAGACTGGCAAGACCCATCTCCCCAAGACCCATCTCCCAAAGAGCAATGAAGCACCAAAGTTAGTTCCTAGAATGAATAAGTCACTATTTAGGCCTAAACTTTTCAAAATCTCAAATGAATCAATCATTTATTAAACTGGAGAGGTCATACCAATTATAGATGCATTGCCATCAAGAAACTCGTTTAAAGATTCCAGTCCTTGTAAAATGACACAACTCCTAAAAATTACAAGACAATGCATCAACATGATATAATCGTAGATGCAATGACTTTTTGACGGTGGAGGAGTTTGAGTTCCTTTTGAAGTGTTTCCATTGTCTAAAGCTTTTGTCTTACCACTGCAACTTCCTTCAATCTGCAGGCACTTAAAGTGACTTTTGTTAGCATTTGATCAAGTATCAGAGATGCTTAACCATCTGAGATTCAAATATCAACCCGGAACTTACAAAAAAAGATTCTAAAAGGGAAAGATTCTTAACCATCTGACCTCATGTTCCGGTTTCCTGTTTTTATTAAGAAGAAGCGACTCCACCAATGGTAGCAGCATCCCAGTCCTGAGCCTCAATTGAATTGTAACCTACAGCCTAATATGCAAAAATGGTGTTAAGCTATACACGATAGTACTGTTACCAGAAATACCAAGGGAACAATGTAAAATTAGTTGATGATCACAAAGCAATTAAAATGTAGTTTCCATGGAACGTTTTTGAAAAGAAGAGATAGATAAATAACTAACCTCGAGATCTGTTCTGTATACTGACCACATTCACTCCCAAAACGTGAGACTAGCATTAGAGAGAGGAACGTTGACTCTATTTCTTCTCATTGTACACTATCTCTGTTTCGCCATGTATGGTTATATCAACTTCTGCTGCATAAAACAGAGCAACCATTTTGGAAAATGTATTAGTACAGAAAAAACAAACCTAAACTCTTGTGAGATGAATAGCCCCAATTACCGCCTCAAACTCCTTTTTTGCTCGCTAAAAGATGTTTCAGGCTTTGACTTTTGTCTCATCGATATCAGCATGATTCCTCTTGGCCGAATGACCTTCATCACCTAAACACACGGAAATCGTATGTAAAAATAACTGAACCTGTTCCATTCACAAAATTGTTCTCTTATCAGCCGCAGAGGTGTCCAGCTTCTCAGAAGTCGCGTTGGAAAAAAAATACAACAGTTAGATCTGTGGTAAACATATTATAGTGTAAGTTATTTAGTGGAGTTCACTTTTGTTACCTCGTTAACTTCTTTGCTATCGTGTTCTTCACTTGTTTGTTGCGGGTGGGAGGGTCGTTGGGATACGACCTGTGGATAAAAAAAAAAGAACAAGTCATTTCCATAGGCATATTACAAAACCTTTTTTCCTTCACCTGCGAAACACTATCAACACATTGCCATGTAGTATTTGTCATCTTGGCTCATATATTCGAGTCGAAAATGGGCCGTCCATTGTCCATAACGGTCCGTCCATTATTGTCCAATTCTATTGTGGACAAATCTTTGTCCGTTTCCATAAACGTCCAAGACCATAAATGTCCAAGCCCATTAATGCCCATGTAAAAATGGGCTGTCCATGGTCTGTCCTTGGGCCAATAATTTTTGGCGGGAAATTGTGTTTTCGTGTTTTTTTGGCGGGAAATTGTGTTTTCGCGTTTTTTGGCGGGAAAATGTGTTTTAACATTTTTGGCGGGAATTGTGTTTTCATATTTTTGGCGGGAAAATCGATTTTGCCCTAGATTTTTGTAGCCCATGGGCCGCCCATTGTCCAACGGTGTCCATCCAATTTTGTCCGTGGTCCAAATTGGACGGACACCATTTTAGCCCATTTCGAAAATGGGCTGTCCAAGGACAGTCCATAATTTTTTGGACATGGGCAGACCACGGGCAGCCCGCCCATTTTGACACCTATATATTCGACATATCAGAAGACACTATTAGGTGCAGCCATTAAAAATTTGAAGTGTATATGCCACTCATATCAAATAAGTGATCCAGCTGAAAGAAGTTATTTAACTTACGTTTATACTGAAGTCTGAATTTGAAAGCTATGAGGAGGTATCCCAAAAGGATTTAAGTGCTTAATACCTTTATAAGACTAAACAACCGTTGTCTGAGCCCAGTTTTAATCAGTTCTTCTAAGAGTCCTTGAATGTCAGCTATAAGATCAGGTTCAAGCCCCTGGTCCAGAACAACTGCAAGAAAAATTGTAATGTGTGATGATGCAAAGACCAATAAATGAAAAAAAAAACCAGAAATAAAATGATCGAGTAAGCTCCCTCAGAAGTGTGTACAGCGTTGATGTAAGATCTCTTCTCCCTGTAAACCATATTCCAGTAGCAAGCCGTTGAATCCCAAGGGCGTCCCGTCCCGTTAAGCCCCACCGAACATATCGCAGAAAACAACTCAAGAAATTTAGAAGCTAAAAGATGAGAATGGAAGCAGAGTAAAGGGGCAGAATCTATCTCATTTAGGTGAAGCTCAACACTCAGTTTCAAACTCTATAATCAGCAAAAATCAAATTAAAACATGGGGCATTAGCAGCTAATCTTTTTCATAACCATATAAATCTTTTTCATAACTATATAAATCATTATACATATTCCAAACACTAAAATTGGTGGATTACGATTAAACATCGAAGGTATACGCCTAAATGGAGGACCAGTATACGCCTTGTAAATTTCACTAAAGTCATCATCAAGCTCTGGGTCTGATCTTGTGCTTTCCATCTGAAAAAAAAAACACAACTTTCAGCTTCAATTTCTACAAAGAGTCTGAAAAACAAAGACTCAATCGAGGGTTCATTCATCCATAAAAGTATTCAATTTGAAGACTCTATCACTGGAAATTATAAATAAAACAAAACAAAAATGTGAAATTTAGAAGAAAGAAGTCACATTTTCCACTAGACACATATCATAAGGATACGATTAAACCAAAAAATTGGCGAACTTGCTAGAAATTAAACAAAGTTTGAATAACCCTGTTACCAAACTCGCCGATTGTCACATATATGATAGCTCAATGCGACCAAATAGCGGCTGAGAAAGCGAACAATAGAGAGGAGAAGAAAAGTTAGGGTTTATCCTTACCTTGCGAGGTGCGAATCAATGGCGACCAAATATCTTGAAAGAAGACGCTTATCGAGACAAATTAGGGTTCGGTACCTGTGGAAATCAAGCAGTTAGAAACCCTAAAATTGGTGGCTTACGATTAAACATCGAAGAAGAGACTTACCCACTTGACAATCTCGACTTGATTCCGTAAACTCTGCACAATCTGAAATTAATAGGTCTTTTAGCTTTTTCCGTTAATTTGGATTCAGTCTCCATATCTAAGTGAAATCGTACCTTAAAGTTAGGAGGACACACCGATATTGACTTCAGATAGCAAGCTTTGTTGATACTTCATCTTCTTCGTAGTCGACGACGCAGGGGTTCTTCAAAATTCACCACCTGATCATCAAACGATGATAACCTTAAGAGAGAGTGGAGAGATTTACTCAAATCAAATTTTGAAAATCAGAACGTTAAAACAACAGAGAACAAAATTAATCAGACCGTTGAAACAAAATCTGACTTTTGAGTTTTCAAGAGAGAACAAAATTTATCAGACCCTTCAATTGGGCTTACTTCAAATTGGGCTACCTTTTTTATTCTTTTTTGGTACCATTGCTGGTTCAAATAGATTATAAAAGCCTAAGAGCTTCCTTTTTACATTGTAAATTGTTTTTTTGTAAAAACTCAGCCGCAAAACTATGATGTCAAATCATAGACCAGACAAATATTTGCTTAGGATGGGTTTCACTTTTCTGATTTTTTATATTACATCAAATATTCTCAAATCCCGGCTTCATTGCGACGGTCTATTTTTGGAAATTACTGATTGGATTCTTCCTCCATCTTCGCAATTTCAAACTCCACAATTTTCGTTATTGCCTCTGTGACGCAGCTTATTTCCTTGTTACTCTGATTCTACCGAATATCTTGTCTAGGTGTCATGATTTCTAAATGCCACTACCCTAATTTCTCGCCTATTTTAACTCCTCTTTACCCCTCTACAGTAAATTCACCACCGTCGCTCATATCTGTCCGACGATCCATACTCCTCCGGCGAAGAACCTCCATTGTTTTCATGGCGGATAATCTCTTTGATGCTCTGAGCTCACTCTCCTTGGAGGATGATGAGCCGATTGTTCTTCCTGACAGTCCTCGCTTCGAGGTTTTTGATGAGAATGTTACAAGTAGGGATGTTAATTTAGGTAAACCCAACCCATATAAACCCATCCCATTTAAACCCAAACCCATTTAAACCCATTTAGTTTACAATCCATTTAAACCCACCCCATTTAATCCCACTCCATTTAAACCCATTTAAATAAAACTAACCTATTTAAACCCATGGAACCCCATTTAAGCTATATGTTACACCTGAAACCATACTGATTCAGAAGAAAGACTTATTCAACAAAGCGCAAAAGCACGTCTTTAGAAGATCGATAACAAGACGACGCCGTTTTCAGCAATCAAACAAACTTGAAATATGAAGATTCCAATGCCATAGTAGAAAGATGCATCTATCTCTCCACTGTACACGTTTCTTGAATCAACAGTTCTGACTCATGATCATATAAATGATTTAAATAAAGTAGATAAGATTACCAGCAAACGTCACAAGAAAGGAGCACCGTCTCTCTGCTTTATCTTCCTCTCCAGCACTTCAATAGCTGCAAATCCGGTTTTGAAACCTCAGTGTTAGCTGAGTAAACGAAAAACCAAGCTGAAGATGTATCTTATTGATGCATTACCTTATAGTCAGCAGCATCAAAGTCTGGACCAAGTAGTTACAATAATTTGGGTTGTTAATTTGGGTTGGCAAACCCATTTAATAAATGGGGTTCAATGGAGTTTAAATGGGTTAGTTTTATTTAAATGAGTTTAAATGGGGTGGGATTAAATGGGGTGGGTTTAAATGGATTGTAAATTAAATGGGTTTAAATGGGTTTGAGTTTAAATGGGATGGGTTTATATGGGTTGGGTTTACCTAAATTAACATCCCTAGTCAAACCTATAAATTTGTATATGACGTCCTTGTCCCAATCATAATTCTATCGTTTATAGTCGTTATGAGACGTATATATGTGTGTATACATGGTCAAATCATTTTAGTTTTGTTATATAGTTCAATAGTTTATGGCTTTATGGTCTTATAATAATAATAATAATAATAATAATAATAATAATAATATAAGCGATTGGATTGCATCAGACGTTTTATATAGGTTAGGTATATATTTGTGAATAATGTTCCCTGCAGTAAATGTTCGAGTTTCTTTTTTTATAGTGAAGTTTTCTACTAAAAAACCACCAAACTTATTAAAATTTACAAGTTTAACATTTATTTTAAAATTGTGTATATCAACCTATTTATCTGTAAAACCACCCGCAATACAGCCACTAGTCATATTATCAACGTAGCACCATTTACTTCTGTTACCAAACTAACGGAAGCATCAAAACGACACCGTTTTGATGAATTGAGAACAACACAATGTTTTAATTGTTGCTTGTTGGAGAGCTTGTTGTTTTAAGTGGCAAAAAACAACATGATTTTAAAATTATATTAAATTTTGTTTAGAGAAAATTAATTTGGGGATAAAATTAAAAATTAGAAACTGGAAAATAAATTATACACAAGCAATAAAACTTGGACCTTGGATTTAATTTTTAACGTGATTAACTATATAAAAATTGAAACTTTATTAATTATCTAAGCGTCCGATGATAAAGTAATCACATTCATCTGGAGAAGATGAAGTCTAGGAAAGTGAAATCAAGGAGATCTCAAATTGAGCAAGGATAAAGGCAATATTGTAGACATTGTGCAAAATATAAAATGATGTTAAGATTCTTTAGTTCTATCAAGATCGAGAGAGGATTATCAATTTATCATCATCACCTTTGTGAAATTTGTAGAGAAGCAAAAACAGATTTGAATCTACGTAGCTGTTGGAAATTTTCAAAGATAAAACTCCACAAAAACCGTCATTACATTAAAAAAAAAAATCTAAAAATTGGAAAGATCGAGGATAAGAATTAGTGAGAGGTGGTGGTTGGATTAGGTTGAAGCATTGAAGGAAGGACAAGAGGTGACAAGAGAGGGATCGGATCTGTGCCGTTTTGACAAAACATAGACGTAGACGCAAACACAGAAACACCGGTCGCAGAAGGAGCCTCCGCAGAAGTGTCTCTCCTTCTAGGCGTCAAGAGACAGCACGTAAATTTATAGGTCTCACTTGATGAATGATGTATAATTGGTAAAACTTTTGTCAACTCTCTATCTTGTCACTCACAGATCACTCAGTTTGAAGTGTTTTGATTAAAGGTGTTTAAATGGTAAAGTCAATTTGTAACTTTCTGTCTAGTCACTCACAGGTCGCCAACTCCTCCTAGACGTCTTCAACGTGGACATAACAAAAAGTAAAATATTATATTTAAGGATATTTGATTACTAAGTCATTATCATTAAGATCGGGGTTATGCATATTGAGGTAAAGATACCATGAACTTGTTATGTGATAAATGTTGACTAATATACAATTATGTGGATTTTAAGCCCGGTTAGTGACACACAAACCATTGCAATTATCAATTTGGGTAGCTGGTCCAGAAAGGCCAAGAAGAAAAAGAAAGTATGAGTTGAGCCCATTATTATTTGGGCTTGGCGAGACCAAAAAAAAATCTGAAGATACGTAAAGAGCGGAACGGGTTTACCAACCCCCAGAAAGACGAGTGGGACCCGGTGATGAGATGGACCAATGATGAAGCTGCCGCATTACGGAGAGAGTTGGTGGCAGCCGATCGACAGATGGAGTAGGCGCGGAGAGGGACGGTAGGTGAAGGATTGCGACGTTTGGCTTTTGCTCACACCCACTTATATCTACCCCTCATCCCTTCTCACACCATTTCTCAGATCAAAATTATTAATTAATTTTAATCTCTTTGATCGATCCAAAGTATGAAAATTAACATCCGGGATTCGACCATGGTCCGGCCTGCCGCCGAGACCCCAATCACTAATCTATGGAACTCCAACGTTGACCTCGTCATCCCTAGATTCCACACCCCTAGTGTCTACTTCTACAGACCCACCGGTGCCTCCAATTTCTTCGATCCTCAGGTTATGAAAGAGGCTCTTTCTAAGGCCCTCGTCCCCTTCTACCCTATGGCCGGTCGTTTGAAGCGAGACGACGATGGTCGTATCGAGATTGATTGCAACGCCGCCGGTGTTCTCTTTGTCGTCGCCGATACTCCCTCTGTCATCGACGATTTTGGGGATTTCGCTCCCACCCTCAATCTCCGCCAGCTTATTCCCGATGTTGATCACTCCGCCGGCATCCACTCCTTCCCGCTTCTCGTTTTACAGGTTTGATCTATTTATATTATTTTGAGGAAATTTGTTCGTATGATCAAAATAATTTGGATTTTATTTGTTCCTCCTATTTGACATATAATATGTTGTACACAAAACACTGATGCTTTGGGATATGATGTAGTTGACCTATTTTAAATGTGGCGGAGCTTCCCTTGGGGTTGGCATGCAACACCACGCCGCAGATGGCTTCTCTGGGCTCCATTTTATCAACACATGGTCTGATATGGCTCGTGGTCTTGACCTTACCATTCCACCCTTCATTGATCGAACCCTCCTCCGCGCTAGAGACCCACCTCAGCCTGCTTTCCATCATGTTGAATACCAGCCTGCCCCCAGTATGAAGATCCCTCTTGATCCTTCCAAATCTGGCCCTGACAATACCACCGTCTCTATTTTCAAATTATCACGCGATCAGCTTGTTGCCCTCAAGGCTAAATCCAAGGACGATGGGAACACTGTGAGCTACAGCTCATATGAGATGTTGGCAGGCCACGTGTGGAGATCAGTGGGCAAGGCGCGCGGACTTCCAGACGATCAAGACACCAAACTCTACATTGCAACTGATGGAAGGTCCAGACTGCGCCCGCAGCTACCTCCTGGTTACTTTGGCAATGTGATATTCACTGCGACACCATTGGCCCTTGCAGAGGATCTGCTGTCAAAGCCCACATGGTATGCTGCAGGACTGATCCATGATGTTTTGGCTCGCATGGACGATAACTATCTGAGGTCAGCTCTTGACTACCTGGAGATGCAGCCTGATCTGTCAGCCTTGGTCCGCGGTGCACATACCTACAAATGCCCTAATTTAGGAATCACAAGCTGGGTCAGATTACCCATTTATGATGCTGACTTTGGTTGGGGTCGTCCCATATTTATGGGACCTGGTGGAATTCCATACGAGGGTTTGTCGTTTGTGCTACCAAGTCCTACAAATGATGGCAGCTTATCCGTGGCCATTGCTCTCCAATCTGAACACATGAAACTGTTCGAGAAGTTTTTGTACGAGATATGAGAGAGACAAGCGGCAGAAGAAAAGCCCTCGTTTTTCCCCACTTAGGAAACTCCTCCTGAGCTAAATTTGGCATTTTTTCTTCTTTGTCGCAGATCCATCATCCTGTCTTTTAGAGGGTACAACACATCATAATTTGTGCTTATGTTCTGTAACATTTGGGCAATGTTATTGTCATATAGGAACTTTTGCTTTGTGTTAATACTGCTGATAAGTGTTGTCCTATGACACATGCCGTGATTGTTTGGTTCTGTCGATGCTTCATCCACACCACTGTCAGGTTTTCAGTTTTCCTGCAATAACTCTGTTTCTAACTTCTATATTAGGTTGCTATGTTAGTGGTCATGTAGTCAATGGTTATACCCAAGACTGTTGGGTCCAATTTGATAACTTAGTGAGAGACATCTGAAATTCTAAGTCAATGAATTTGCATCAAAAATATACTAGACTAACCACATGTAGCCACAAATTAAGTACCACCATCGTCCTAGCTTGTCTAGAGAAGATAATGCATATAAACAAACACTGTCGAGATATTGTACATGTAGGAACATGCCATTTATAAGGCGACATGTCAAAGATATAAATACCAAAACTATAATTGAATGGAATTGTGTTTTTGAGAAGCCAAAAAGAGTATTTTAGGAAACCCACATTAATCAATGATCAGAAATCCATAGGTTACTTGTACTATCCATTGATCTCCACAATGGAAATCATGAAGCAAGGTGAAGGAGCGAAGGGAGTAAAAACGGCACAGATAGCGGCATGAAGATGGAGTTTGTCTTCTTTTTTTTGAGATTATGGAGTTTGTCTGTTTTGGTAGAACATATATATAGATGTATATTTTTGCAACCAATACCGGGTGGAAAAGTACAGTTATAAAGTTTTGGATTGCAACATTTGATACCATATTTAATTTGTCATTATTAATCAAATGGTGGGAAGAAATGATTGATTACATTTTAGCCTCTCACATCTCTTTTGATTTAGACCTTGTGGTCAATAAGGTGATGGTTGGGCCCTGGTATATCAATGGCATGTCCTCCAGTTGAATTGAGGTGAGTAGCCCGGCTAAGCTTTTCAGTCTTGTGAATATCCTCTTCCAAATGAATGTCTTCTTCAAGCATTACCACTCTCGTTGGTTCACCATGGGGCCCTGGCACTATGGCTTCTTGGACTTTGAGATGTTCGTCAAACTTGATAATCTCAGTCTTTGTACAAGACCTTCTTCTTTTCTTGAGATAGCAGAAGAGAATAGCAGCAAGGAACGCAAGAAAAAACAAACTGCCAAGAGAAATAACAACCACAATGATAACATGGTGCCCCGGTGGTGATGGTGGTGGTGGTGGAAGAATGTGAGGGGGAGGCGGTGACTGATGGGGACGAGGATATGTTGGAGGTGGGAAATGCGGAAGAGGTGGTGGAGGAGCAAAGTGAGAAGGAGGTGTAGGTGGCTGATGGGGACGAGAAGATGGTGGTGGTGGTGGAGGGACAATGTGGGAAGGAGGCGGTGGGGCCAGAAATGGAGAAGGGAGAGGATGTTGGTCGGAGGGTGGTGGGTAAAACGGAAAGAAGTGAGCAGAGGCATCCATTTTGCGCGTGTATAGTTAAATAAATGTTGTTGCAAAGAGGAAGTGAGGTATTTCATATTTGTCTAAGTTTGAAGCCTATTTGTAGAAGGTTGGATTGGTGGCGTGTGATATGATGTGCTTCTGCTTCTAAGCGTCTACTTGCTTGACTCTCATGCTAAGTATTGCATTATTTAGGCTTTCTTGATTGTTTCTACTCCATTCATTCCACTTGTTATTCTATTAAATGTGTAAATGGTCTCTTTAAGCGGTAGAGCTAAGGGATAATGTGCTTTCTTTTGGTATGAACCTAGGTTCTGTTTTCTGATGGGTTATTCAATCTACAACTCTACATTTCGCCCGATTTTTTTTTCTAACAACAATATGCATTATGCGGATTTCAATGACAACGCTAAAATAAATCAGTAGACTACATAGTTAAAAGAGATCTTGATGAGTTTTGTTTCTTCATTGCCTTAATTAAAAGTGAAAACACTGAGAAAGATTCTAAACGACAGCGTTTCTGATGTGGTACCCATTTGTACCATACACTAGGGTACAATTAGGGATAGTACTAAATAAAATATCAGTTGTACTAGTTGTACTAGTTGTACCACAAATAGCAGATTCGAACTCTTAGGGTTTGGATGGGCGCCATAAGTTAAAACCATCTGAACTACTGACATTTTTCTTGGTATTTTTTACAATTACAACTATATAACGTGATTTGGTCAATAATCAGATTTGATTAAAGATAAAATGGTAATTTTATTATTTTTTATAAAAAAATAAAAAGGGACATATCAGAAAAATTGTTTGACAGGGACATATGACCTATTGGTCCTAGACATTCTCTCCCCAAAGTCTGAAGGTCGTCGTCCATCTCAATCTCGATGGAGGAACTGCTGATTTCTCCGGCGGACCACGACCCTCAGGGTCAGGTTAAGCAGCAGCAAGCCGCCGGCGTTGGTATACTGCTTCAGATTATGATGCTTGTCCTTTCCTTCGTTCTCGGCCATGTCCTCCGCCGTCACCGATTCCACTATCTTCCTGAAGCGAGCGGTTCACTTCTCATTGGTAATTCTTTTTATCTCTCTCTTTCTCTTCCATTTACTCTCTTTGATTCCCTCCCTAAGCTTCTTCTTCTGTCGTAATTTCAGGTTTAATCGTCGGTGTACTTGCTAATATCTCCGATACTGAGACTAGCATTAGGTTTTGCCCCCTCCCTCCTCCTATGATTTTTCCTTTAATTGTTTCTTCGCTTACTGGTTTGTTCGATTTGCTGTATCAGGACATGGTTTAATTTCCACGAAGAGTTCTTCTTCTTGTTCCTGTTGCCTCCCATCATATTATATCCTTTTCTTCTTCATTTAGTTCCAAATTTTATCTGCATTTTTATACTCAAATTTGCTATGTACAATGTCATTTTCCTTTACATTGTTGTTCGAACCCAGTCAGGTTTCAGTCTTCAACCTGTAAGTACTTATCCTTGCTTCTTTCTACTGTATAAGAAAGAAACAATGGCCTAATCATTTTTGTTTTGGGTATAGAAACCATTCTTTTCTAACTTTGGAGCCATTGTTACCTTTGCTATCATCGGAACTTTTGTCGCTTCAGTTGTCACTGGTGGTCTAGTGTAAGGATCATAAGCCTGTTCGTCCTTATTCTAATAGGTTCATTGTTTTAGTAAACTTTGCTTGTAACCCTTATTCTGGTTTTCCCTTCTTTTGCAGTTATCTAGGTGGCTCTATGTATCTCATGTATAAACTTCCATTTGTTGAGTGTCTTATGTTTGGTGCACTTATATCAGCTACGGACCCTGTCACTGTACTCTCTATATTCCAGGTGCTTCTGCTTTCCCTATTGCTATTATCAGTTTTATCCCTTATTGCTATATGTGATGATGCCGACGGAGGATACAAATATTAAAAGACTACATGTTTTTGCCTAAGTTGATTCCTTGCATTGTGATGAACACTTATTTGTAAATTCTGATGGCAGGAACTGGGCACCGATGTCAACCTGTATGCTTTGGTCTTTGGAGAATCAGTTTTGAACGATGCAGTGAGTGTTTATTTATCTGCTGCGATATTGGGCTCTTCCTAGTAGGTATATATGCAAACAAAAAAGCAGAACACTAACTCCATCAAATGGGTTTTTGTGTATGTGGTGTGGCTCGTAGATGGCAATATCATTGTACAGGTATGTAAACCACATGAATCTTTTCCCTTAGATATCTTTTAAGCGAAGTATTAAAGTACAATAGAAAAAATTTCTATGCAGAACAATGTCCTTAGTAAACCGCCAGTCCTCGTCTGGGGAACATTTTCTCATGGTGGTGATCAGGTTTCTTGAGACTTTTGCTGGCTCACTGTCTGCAGGTCTGTCTTCTCTGATTCTGTTCTAACCCTTTTTCATAGTTTTATAACAATATTAGGCTCATCAACTCATAAAGGCTCCTCACGGCAGTGTTAGTCAGACAATTAACTAAAGACTAGGTATATTTGCAAAGATTCATACAACCAAAATAACCAATAACTTGAATTGAAACGTTAGTATTATTTACTCCATGGATCAGGAATTTTCTTTTTCTTGGAGTCCTTAACAATTACATCTATATCTACATATGTAAGACCTGTTTCTTTTGAAAATATATATAAGACCTGTTTGTCTCCCTTTCCTTTACATGAATCAGAATGTACTTAGTTATTTTATTTATTCTATTTTCTCCCAAAATCTACCAATGGTGTAAGGCAATATTTTCTAAGCAAGTCCCTCACTGACCTCATGTATTGCTTAAACATACTGACAGTCTTAATATTGTTCTGCAGGGGTTGGGGTTGGATTCACTTCAGCTTTGATATCCTTCCTCGATTCTATTTTTACTTACTAGATGTTACATGTTTGAATGTATTGTAAAACCTTAACTCAGAACACCTCTTTAAGTATGCCGGATTGGATACGGAGAAGTAAGCACCTCGTCTTTCTTGACTCTGTCTATACTGTTGTAATTTTATTATTGATACTCTCTAAGCATCTTGTTATGTGTCTGGTTTTTCTTTTTCTCTACCTCAGTCTTCAGAACTTGGAGTGTTGTCTCTTTGTGCTTTTCCCGTATTTTTCGTAAGCAGACAAAACAAATCTCCTTGTCCTGTCTCTTCGTATTTATGATAACACTTTTTCCCCCTGATGTATTTTGGTTGTGCTGTCAGATACATGCTTGCAGAAGGTGTTGGTCTCTCCGGCATTGTGTCTATACTCTTCACAGGAATTGTAATAGCCTACTCATTGCAGTTTTTACATCTTAGTTGATGGTACTGTCTAACAAGACATTCAGGCAGCCTAATGCATTGCTACCGTAGGTTATGAAGCGCTACACTTTCTCAAATCTCTCAGAAGCTTCACAGAGTTTTTCATCTGCTTTTTTTCACTTGATATCCTCGCTGGCAGAAACTTTCACGTAAGTCCAGATCAATAACATCTCATTATTAGATAATAATTTCTATGCTTAAAACACTGTTGGATTGATATTGATTTGTTTAATGCTTTTCTAGGTTCATTTACATGGGATTTGATATTGCCATGGAGCAGCATAGCTGGTCCCATGTTGGGTTTATCCTTTTCTCTATTGTATCCTTGTTTGCTGATCGTCAGTGATTGTGTACAGTGTTAGCCAGTGTTGTTAATCCTTGACTTTACCTTTTGCTTCTGCGTTTCATGACTGACATCAGTTGTTTATTGGCGTGGCTAGGTGACTAAATCTGTTACAAATGCTTTTTAATCATGGCTGATCGCGTCATTATTACCATGATTTTCCATTCAGATTTACTGTTATGCAATGTTTTTCTCACGCAGGGCTGTCAATGTATTTGGGTGTGCATATTTGGTCAACCTATTTAGACAGGAGCACCAGAAGATACCAATGAAGCACCAAAAAGCCCTTTGGTATAGTGGTGAGATGAGCTCATCACTTTTGTTATTGTCTCCTGCTGCCCATTTCTATATCTACGAACTATAAAACTTGTACATGTTTTGGCATATGGATAGGACTTCGAGGGGCAATGGCATTTGCGCTTGCACTTCAATCACTTCATGACCTACCAGAGGGTCACGGCCAAATCATCTTTACTGCAACCACAGCCATTGTTGTTGTCACGGTAAGTTTTGTATTCTCTCTGTGAAGCATCTATGTTCTTCATTTCCAGCAGTAGAATGTATAAGGCTTAAAGAATCTGCGAGAGTTAGAGAATAATACATAGGCTTCGTTTCTTATCCGTTGCAGTATTATTTCAGGTTTTACTAATAGGAGGTTCAACAGGTAAAATGTTGGAAGCTTTGGAAGTTGTAGGTGATGATCTTGATGACTCTATGTCTGAAGTAAACTCTCTACTACTCGACGATCTAATCTACTAATACCTTTGAACTATATTTGTGTATGTCTTTTTCTAACGACCCAGATACGTGGTCAGGGTTTTGAGGAGAGCGATCATCGGTATGTTCCTCCTCCTTTTAGCATTGGAGCTTCATCTGACGAGGATACATCATCATCTGGAAGCAGGTTCAAGATGAAGCTGAAAGAGTTTCACAAAAGGTGAGAATAAGAGAATGGCTTAGTATGTTTTCCCGAGTAGAAAGCGTTCTTTGAATATCATGGGTCTCACTGAACAAAACTTTGCAGCACTACGTCATTCACGGCGTTGGATAAAAACTTTCTGACACCATTCTTCACAACTAACAATGGAGATGGAGATGAAGATAGCACATAATGGCCGGTGTATATGTGTGGTATAGGCTAAGTTGTAATGAGTATTCACATGAAAATGTCTTGTAAGATTACCAGGGTTGATGTTACCCTACTCATAATGCCCGCTATAAAGTTGACGATCTATAAAATATTTCCAATGAATATAATATGTATTCTTTGTGTTACAAACATTTGCATGTGAATAATAATCAATTACAAGAAAAAACTTAGCTCATGCTTTGGGGTGAACATAAGCATGCTCTCACCAAAATACTCGAAAAGAGGAAAGAGGTAATTGTCTATGTTGGTGCCCGGAGTAGTTGAAGTCCTCGGAGCAATGTCCCTTCCAACAGGTGCCTGTTGAGTGGCTGCTGAAACCCCTACCATGGTTCCGTGCATTTGCATAATTCCCTCTCCTGCTAACTTCTTCAATGGAGGTTGATGTGTTAAGTTGTCACTACTTGCTTTGCGTTTACCTTAACCCACGGAAAAAAATTCAAGAACGTCCCTGTATCTCCATGTTTGGAATTAAAAAATAAAGATGAGGTAAGAGTTTATACTCTGTCTGGGATTTGTGAACTTTCCATTTGTCTTCCAGACAGAGCGAGTTGGAGGAGACAGCAATGTCTGAAATGTTTTAAGCCGTTCATACAAGCATCGACCAGCAGCGACCTATGGACAGTTAAATGTTTATATGCTACACTGCGTGTTTTGACAAGTTATCTAATTTATGTATCAAACTAGAAAGCATACTCACCATCAACGCTCCATAAACAAGCCAAGCCCCATGCCTCTTCGCTTCGTCCTTTTGCTTCTCAGGTACCATTTCAGGTAAAAGAATTTGCAAATACGGCCCTAAGTTTGGGAGAACGAGAAAGCGAACCTAGACAAAGGGGTAAAGCAAGAAAAATATTTACGGATGACCAAAGCATATATTCTAGGGTAAGAGAGGACTCTTTAAACATATTTGGCAGCCAACAAAAGAATAAGGTTCAATTGCAGGTTTAATAACTTCATCGAGGATATCGAATCATGCTTTACTGATTAGCGCTTATGCTTTTCATCGGAAATTCTAGACTCACATCCTAAAGTGCGACTGTTCCTTATGATAATCAAGCATCAAGAACAAATACCATATTAAGCCCAAGGGCTACCATTCCTTGAATTGCCCCATAGTGTTGTGGTAGTGCCTTGGTTGGGTTCAAAAAAATATGAAGCAGTGATCTTGTAACACGTGGCAACAGGTTGTGATAAACGTGTCCAAACCTGTAAAAAGGTTCACCCATATGAATGAAGGTCATGATGCTACATATCAGATGTCAATCATTTTTATGCTTCCTAACCTATATAGTAAGGTAACTGAAAGCATGTCCCATTTTCCACGGATGAATGAAATATGCCAAAGAAATCCTCAATATTGACAATAAAGAACAAGGCTCTCGAAGCCACAGCAGTTACATAGTTGTACAAGATTCATGAAAGCACAAAGCAAGAATGTAACATTAACCTTTTGCATGTTGAAGCAACTGTACCGGCAGTGAAGTTTCTCAAGTCCCAGTGATTATCAGATAACCTTCTTCCTAAGTGCTTGGCAATAAGGCAAGTAATAATTGAGGGCATCAACTGATGCAGCTGAAAAGAACACAACAAGGTAAGGTCAAGAGGAGAGGGAGAGTAAGGAAACAGAAAAAAAAAACTGCGTTACAACTGGAGTTGCTAGCAACAAAACTTACAAATGGTTCAATATGTACATGAGGGTTATGAAGGAGGCTTCTAGCAAGACGCATCAAAGCCAACAAGGTTGAATAATTATCCATGTTCCTCACAATCTGGAGAAATTGCAGGGACAAAAAAGTAGCCAAAATGTGGTAAAAGAACTCTCAAGTTAGGATAAAACTCAAGATTTGAAATGTTCGAATAGAAACACAACCTCTTCAGCGATGAAAGAAGTGAAAAAGGGAACTAATGGGTGGAGTCCGGGGTCAGTTTTCAAGCTGGAGAGTGCTCGTCTGAAGAGGGTGGAACCAGATAGAGTCAAAGCCCACTCCGTGACTTTGTCAAAATAAATCTACATAGAGAGCGAGCAAAGATTATATAGCCTGAAAGAGAGAGGAAAAGGAGTTTCAGCATCTAACAGAGTAAACTACCTGAAGCTCCTTAGACAGAACCTGTCTAGCAGGTAACCCATCTTCTTTATATTCCGATCGTTTAAGGTCAGATATGGCTAAAAATTGTCAGGGAAGACCAGAGTTAAGGAGAAGTAGCTGATGGAAAGTCAATAAAAGGACATACAAGATACCTTGGAGAGGAGAATTCTGTGGAATGGAAGGTTGAATACCATCAATTGCCAACCAATGAGTGGCAATAGATACATCAGGAGGTGTATTTGGCAAAGGAGCTTCCATAACCTGCACAAGATGACCAAAAAGGAAAGCTAATAATAAAATCTAAATAAACAAATCTTCATGCCAAAACATCAATGATACTCACATTCTTGAGCTCCACATCTTTGTCATCGAAAAAGTAGAGATCTCTATGCTCAGAAGCTCTTTTCAACCGTATACTTTTGGAGCCAGAGGTAGGCTAAAGAGAGGAATAAGCAGATTAAAAAGGGTCAAAATCAGAGTCAAGACTGAACAAAATCGGGAGAAGAGAGGAAGGAAACCTCCAAATTCCTGAAATGAAGAGCAGAATCGACATCATGAGCCATCAAAGTGGTGCGGCGAGCATGGCGCATGCATTTGATAGCTTCCTGAAGATGCGACAAGTCAAAAGGAGGGAGATTAGAGACTAAGTGAAGTGATGATGGTACCTGCATGATCTCTCGGACACGGTACTCGACATCGGGAGCCAGAGCCGCAGAGACTTCCGGTGAAAGAGTAGAGACTCCAATGCTCTGTGCAATCACTTCAATTGATTCCTTCGTCACCATTCTTGCGCTTCTTTCCACTCGACTCGCCTGTCTTTAAACGACTCGACTCATTTTATCGGGCTTTTCTCTAATGGGCCGAATTCAACCCACTACATGTGAAGATACTCTTTCGTTACGACTACGGCTTTTAAAAGGTTCTCAAATGGGTCGACTTCAGCCCATTACTTGTGAAAATACTCTTTCTTTACTTGTGAAACATTTATAAAGGTTCTTTAAAAAATCAAAAATCGTGCCCGACATTTTGTTTTCTTCTAGGGCCCTAATTTGTAGCTATTTATTATTAATTTTGCTTAAATATGGGCTTTCAAATTTAGACAAAATTGTGTTCTAATGTAATGGGTCCTGTGAAACATTTTTAACGGGTCTTAAAAGATCAAAATCAGGCCCTAAATTTTGTTTTCTTCTAGGGCCCTAATTTGTAGGTATTTAATATTAATTTTGCTTAAATATGGGCTTAAAATTAGACAAAATTTTGCTCTCGTGTAATAGGCCATATGCAACATTTATAAAGGGTCTTACAAATATCAAAATCGGGCCCTAGTTTTCTTTAATGGCCTTAATTTGTAGGTATTTTCATATTAATTTTGCATGGGCTTTAAAATTAGACAAAATGTTGTTCTGATGTAATGGGCCCTGTGAAACATTTATAAAGGGTCTTAAAAATATCGGAATCGGGCCCTAAATTTTGTTTTCTTCTAAGGCCCTAATTTGTAGGTATTTAATCTTAATTTTACTTAAATATGGGCTTTAAAATTAGACAAAATTTTGCTCTTATGTAATGGGTCCTGTGAAACATGTATAAAGGGTCTTTAAAAAAATCATAATCGGGCCATGTGCAACATTTATAAAGGGTCTTAAGAAATTCAAAATCGGGCCCTAGTAGAAGTGTAGAACGATCAACCTTTTTTTTATATACTTTTTAGTTTTAACTTGCACTGGTTTTGAGTCAACGTCAAGACTGGTAGATTATATACAAAAAGGGTGTTTCGGACACCAACATGTTTCTTCAGGAACTGGCCTCTCTCCTATCATGTACACCATGGCATCCTTTGCATTTACCTCCTTCTGTATCTATGTAATCAATCATGTTTTGATCTGCGTTCACTTGGTATCACCTACTGATTCAATAGACCGTATAAAGAATCTTTGGCATCCGCATCCTCTATTCGCCAGTTACGTTCCTCGCTGTTCGCATCTGCCATTGAGATGTGTAAAACCTTGTTATGGAATTTGGTTAAAGTCTGGCGGTGCCCAATGCTTACATATGTAATGCCAGCCGACTGGATTTGCTGGTACAGGAGCGCCTGCAGATAAACAGGAATGAATGGCTCAACCCTACAGTTACATGATTTTCTAAATGATAAATAAGAGGAGAAAGCAAGAAATACCTCATTAGCTTCATCCAACGCACTGGTGGATTCATCCAGGAGTACCAGCTTTGGCTGAGATAGCAGTAACCGTGCAAAGGCAAGGCGCTGCTGCTCACCAAGTGAGAGAACACTGGACCACTCGTGCATTGAATCAAGACCACCAAAGCGATCCGCTATATGTCCAAGAGAAACCTTCTCTAGAGTCCGCATCAGATCGTCTGTTGTTGGCTTATTACACTTTTCATTTCCGTCGTCTGTAACCAGGAGAGGTTGTGAACCTAGCACAATCAAGGTATTTTTCTTAAAGTTTGAGCCAATTGATTTGCTGGGTTTTAGAATCTGCTAGCATAACCTGAAACTTAAATGCAAGAGGTGACAGAGGTGATGTTTACTAGCTACAACTTAAACTGAGTACCGTCTAGTTTACTGCCACCAGGTGTTGCCTCCTCCACAGTTGCATTCCAGGCAGGATAAAGCAATTGCTGACGCAGAGTTCCCAGAACCATATACGGTCTTTGTGGAAGGAACAATACGTCTCCCGAACTTCTATTCCCTGAATTTTCCTGAGTATTAACTTTCTCCTGAGTAAAATCCTCCTCAGAATCGAGGTAGAACGTGATTTTTCCTTTCCCTGACCTCCAAAGACCAGCCATTGCTCTTAGCAGTGAAGTTTTACCACTCCCACTAGGACCCATTATCTGTTAATTGGAATTATATGTAACTTGCTGTCTACCAGTCACATACTTCAAACACAAATAGGCAAAGTGAACTAACCAGTAAGTGATCCTTGTCATATACATCGGCAGATAAATTGTAAACCAATGTGGTTCCATTTGTTGGTGTCTGAAGAGTAAGCTCCTCGATCTCCAGAAGCTTTTCGTTCTGTTGGGACTTGATTGAACCATTAGAGTCCAGCAGTGAAGACTTCTTCAGACTCTGATACGTCAGCTCAATCTCTTCCACAGGGTGAGAGGGATCTCTGAAGACGCTGTTATCCAAAAGATCATCAAATTCACCTGTTGTGTAAGAAGTCTTGATAGTGTTAGATGCGTAAAATGACAATCCCAACCTACAACAAATGCAATTTTTCATTTAGCCGTAGAAGTTGATTGCAGAGTAACAGAATTTTTTTATTAGGTTGTATGTAAGGCATGATTAAGACCCCGTTTCGAGCAGAACAGAGAATAGCTATCTCGATCTTTCATATGACCAACCATGAGAAAACTAGAACCATCAGCTAACTGCCCATGACACTCACAATTACTTTCGAGTCTTTACTCTGTATCTATTATAAACAAAATCCTACTACTATACAATCTATACTGTTAACTTTATAAAGAGGCCTATAACATATAAGAAAATAACTCACTACAGGCGACACATTTAAACTTCTAATCTTCGATATTATAAACAAAATCCTACAACTAAACCATCTACTTTTCACCATCAGCTAACAGAAATTACAGAGATGTGCATATTTTCCACCTACTGTTCTATATCGATCTGATATCGATATGTTCTACGTAGAATGCATGTGTGATCTTTATGCAACAAGTAGAATACATAGAATATTAAAAGAGAGTTCAGAATCCATAAGTAGTCTACCTAGTCGATCAATGACAGCTGAAAAAGAGCTGATAGCTTGAAACTGATAAACAACAAGCGAGAAGTCTCCTAGTATATGATTGAATGCTGACACTGACTGATTAATGACACCAAACTCAATTTTTCCGGAGAAATACATTGGGGCAACAACTGCAACTGGAAGAATCTGAATGAGATAGCGATATCCATCAGTGAAGAATTCTAGGTTTCTAGATGCTATCAGCAGTTCCTGCAGGTGAAAAAATAAATGAACTCATTGAAGCAAGATAGGGATAAGAAAGTTTCGAGAACCACTGAGGGGGAAGTAATTTTACAGTTAAATTATCAAAAGCACTTCTGAAACGCTGAAGCAGAAGCTGCATTTCATTCTGTTCGCCTCCGTAGAAAGCAATTGATTCAGCATTTTCCCTCACTCGTACAAGACTGTAACGAAAGTCAGCCTCTTTCTTCTCTTGTAAAAAGTTGAGATTCACTAGTCCCTGAACTCAAGAGGGAATGGTAACAGAACTCATATGATAGCATGTAAAAGAAAGAAAAAGTGGCCCAGGGGATCTTGTAATCTGGTAAGCTCAACACCATAGCAACAATTACAGAACTTGTGTGGGGTTTAGGAAATAATATTTCATCACATATGTACATGACTTGCTACAGGGAACTATAAGACGAATGATTGAAGGCCAAAATATGAAACAGAACAGAATTGAGACAATCACTGCTTAGTGACGCAATGGAGAAACATGTGTTTCGTTTGGCAACCCAGTCGACCACATTTCTATTGCTAACTAAATGATATGTCTCAATTGCATTTCTTGTCAAATTTTATCATGCTAAGGAGGAAAAGCAAGTTTAACTTGCCCAGAAAGACACTTATAGCTGTTCCGCCAAAGGAGTATAGCAAGAGAACCAAAAAGAGAGGAGGATAAATGGTGAAGAGGATGTTGCTAAAAGAGATGAGGTCAATGGTGGCATTAACAAGCGTCAAAGAGAAAGACAAGGCAGTTCCAGTGAAGGAACTCAAATCATCAACAATACGCTGATCCGGATTGTCAATCATAGACTGAGACTGAATCTTATACAAGGTTTGATCTTTCAGATAGCGCTGAAGGTAATATTTGGTCATCCATGATCTCCATCTCAGTGATAAAGTCTCTTTTGTATAATCTCTTAGCACAAAGAACTGAAAAATCCAAGAAAGTTAACTCTTTTTTTTAATTAATTAATTAAAGGATCTCTTTTTATTCAGAGGAGAGTGTGGAAACTCACCGGAATCCCACCGGCGAAAGCACAGAGGTAATAGAACAACTGCTTAGTGAACTGCTCTTGGTCTTTGTCTATTTGAACAGAGAAAAGTGTATCAGAGGAGAACGTCTAGGAAAATTGAAAAGAGAGAGAGTTGAAGAATCGTACTGGCGAGTGAATTGTAGAAATCACGGCCAAGGAAATTGAAGCCGACGCTGATTCCGGTAGTGGCGAGAGTTAAGGCTAAGACGGCGGCGAGACGTAGCCTGGCTTGGTCTTTGTCTTCAGAAAACCAATAAGGCGAAGCTACTTTCCAGAATTTCTTCAACAGAGTCTTCAACTCCGATGCCTTATCCGGACGAATCGGTGGTTGCGGCAATAGAGAAGAAGAGGAGACGATTCTGAAACGAGGAATTTTCCTCCGATGAATGTTTCCGAATGATTCATGGCGAAGGGAAGAAGAAGAAGAAGAAGAACGGCGGAGAAGAGAGTGAGGAGAAGAAGTGGTGAAAACGGGAGCAGTAATCAACATCATCATCATCTTCGTCTTCTTCTTAAACCCATAGGAACCTCATAGTCATCTCTCTGCTGCACACAATGCGCATAAACAGATAGCAAATTTCAGGCAGCAAGAGTCACTAATTAAGCTCGACCGTTCATTTCTTTACCACACACTTTAAGACCATTTAGTTACCAAAGTGAAAGTAACCATTTTTGGTCTATAGGCTAAAAAGATTCAATTTTTAACGATAGAGTGAGGAGTGAGTCTCATCTGTTCTACACATTTGTTTCTCCTTTTATTTATGCAATTTGCCCCTTAAATTTCTACACATATTTTAACAAATCAAACATTATGTTGGACTCTTTGCTTCTCACAACTTGGAGTTGCTTAACAATCTTCTTCTTAGCTCCCATGCCACTGCATCAATGAACTCTTCTGTATTCACATACTGGTCCCTCCTAACCCTGTCCAAATTACAATTTAGACAACACTTATAAATCCAATCTTTAAACATTTACTAGGTCCATCAACCATAACTTTCTCTGTGGTTATAGTCTTACTTGGGTCCGTGGATCAGAAGAGCTAGATCCTTGGTCATTTTGCCAGACTCCACAGTGCCCATACAAGCTGCTTCTAGTTTCTCGGTAAAGCTCAACAGTGCGGCATTGCTGTCTAGCTTTGCCCTGTAACACACCAAACATCTTTTAAGATCAACTCGACCAGTTTTTAGCAACTTTGAAGTCATCATAAGGTGAATGTATACCAGACAAGTAATGTCAAATCTTACTACAAAAAATCCCTGAGACTAATTTAATTATTTGTTGTCACTTCCAAGCAATAGACTTTTCTCCAGGATTAGCAACAAGCATTACCAAGTGCGAAAATATTCAAACTTTGTGGAAATTCGGTACCTGTGGGCAAGGCCTCTGGACCAAGCAAAAATGGAGGCTATGCTGTTGGTACTTGTTTCACCACCTTTTTGGTGAACTCTGTAGTGGCGTGTAACTGTGCCATGAGCTGCTTCTGCTTCAATGGTCTTTCCATCGGGACAAACCTGTAATATCTCTCAAGTTTTCATACAGAATATAGGAAAATGCGCAGGAAACATGCTAACAGGATACAGTGACATTTCCAACCAACACTGATGTCATCATTCCCAGAGATCCATATCCTGCAACCGACAGCAGAAACTTTGTTTCAGAAGGAGAAGTAAGATCAAAGTTAAAAGAAAGGAACAATGACCCAAGACCAAAACTGCATTTGATTAGAAGAAAGCACAAAGATTGAGGTTTCACTCCGTAGATAGATCTCAAGTTTAAGGGAAAAAACCTTGGGCTAAGAAATCGCTCTGTACATCTCCATCGTAGTTCTTGCATGCCCAGACGTAACCCCCCTCACTTTTCATGGCATACGCAACCATATCATCTATCAAACGATGCTCATACCTGGAATTCAATAAATTCGTTAACAAGTTTACGTGGTGTACTGTAATGGAATGTAGCTTATAATATGCACATCCCACCATATCCCTACAGCTTCAAACTTGGATCTCCAGCTAGTTTCGTAAACTTCTTGGAATATATCCTTGAATCTTGAAACAATTTAAAAAGGTAATGTCAGGGCAGCATGACTAGATGGCAAAATAATTTCAGCCAAACTCTAACAAGAAGGATAAAGGCCAGTGAATTCACACCTTCCGTCATATGTCTTGAGGATGGTGTTTTTTGTGGAGAGGTAAAGTGGCCACTTTTTCTGGTAAGCTGTGTACATCGACGACTCAGCAAATGCACGAATAGACTGTTCAATAATGAAACACTGTAAGTAATTCAGGAATCATAGACATGGAGGAGAGGACTTTTTCAATAATATCTACCTCATCGGTGTTATACATGGCTAAAGCAACACCTCCACCAGTGAAGTTGAAGACTTCAAATTCTGTCTTCTGAGAAGATCCACTTGGTTCTGCAAACGTAAGATGTGATTTCTAAAGTGCATAAATAAACTTTCACATGTAGGTAAATTCGTAGACAATGATTGAGTTATTATTATTAATCGAGTTTCATGCTTTCAGTTAGAATTTCAAATAATGTGAGAAGGAGATTTACCAAAAACCAGTTTCAGTTTTCCTGGTTCATTAACAAGGATATCAGTGGCTCTATACTGATCACCAAAAGCATGCCTTCCAATACAGATTGGCTTCGTCCATCCTAAAGAAAGGAAAGCAGATGGACTTATTTTGCTCTACATGTTACTAAAGATACATAAAATGGCTAACCAATACAATGACAAACCTGAAACAATCCGAGGAATGTTTCTGCAAATGATAGGTTCCCTGAAAACCGTACCTGCAAAAATAACAACATGATCTTAGAGCTTGGTAAATTGAAGACCAAATTGCCACCGTTTTAGAAGATTAAACTGACCGTTCAAAATGTTCCTTATAGTTCCGTTAGGACTCCTCCACATTTTCTTTAAATTGAACTCCCTAACACGATCTTCATCTGTTGGTGAATTTTCCAAATGCAAACTGTAGTTAGTAAATCAAAAATAATAAGTACACTCTTAAATTAAAGGTTCAAGAATGCCAAAACATACCCGGAGTAATCGTCGCACACTTAATAGCCACGTTACACCTTCAAATGAAAAGAAACAAAAAAAACACAACAATAAGTGGTGCTATTCCAAACTTGATATCAAGCTAAAAACATAAGGATCAGGATTAAGCCATGAACAGGTTTGATAGAGAGCTTGGACATAGGAACAAACTCAACACTACAGCTAGAAATTAATAAGAAATAATGGATCAAGTATAAATGTAAAGCAGACATACTTCAAAGTAGCTTCAGCACTCTCTCTAGTAACCTTATCATCAGTAGAATCACGGTTAGGCAATCCAAGATCAAAGTATTTGATATCCAACTCCACGAAAGGGAAAATAAGCTGTAAACACACACAAATTTTAATTACAAAAACGATTTGAGGCTGTGTTAATGACTTAAAAAATCCAGCTTTTACCTTGTCTTTGATGAATTTCCAGATAACTCGGGTCATCTCGTCTCCTGCGTGAGCACAGAGGATAAATAAAGAATCAAGTTTCTGAATTTCATATTAACACATACTCAATAATATACATCCCAGAACAGAACCGATCACATCTACTCCAATCTAAGCAAATCAAAATAAAACAAAATCCAAAAATCCATAATCGCAATCGAAGATTTGAGTCAATTGAATGTTCGAACACTTACCATCCATTTCAACAACGGGATTGGCCACCTTGATCTTCTTGAAATCCATCTTTGCTTCGTGATATATTTATTTTCGTATAACGTTTTCGCCCGCTGACAATATTATTGGCGAGTGAAATTGAACAGACAAGAATTAAGATTAGTACAACAACGTACTTATGTTCTGTGGTTAACGAAAAAGCTCTGCTCCGTCATAAAGAAAGAAAAAAGAAAACTGCTCTCTCTGTTGGGCCACGTTATTTCAAAAGCCCATCTCTATATGGGCCTGATTATGTATAGTAATCTGTCTTTGGAACTGTTTTGATCTATCTCCCACGGAGTGATTAAACTACATAGGCTCTGTTTGGTAAGGCTTACAATAGAGCATAAGCTGTAAGGAGCATAAGTTGTAAGGATCATAAGCTGTAAGTTCATTTATATTAAATTGATGATATGTGATTGGTATAGCAGTAAGCAGTTACATATAAAATTATAATTATAAACATCATTATGCAAAACAAAAACATATATAAAAGTTTGCTAACATGGTAATAATTCTAATATATAGATAGGTAAATGAATATATTTTTCACTTCAAATTTTTTTTTTTTAAACATGTAACTATGCTTTTGTATTTTATAAGTATAAAAATATATGAAAATAAGAAATAGTATCACAATTATTTTAAATAATTAACTAACGCCGAGCATTCCAAATAGTTTCTGCAATCGTGTTTCGGATCCCAGACATATATGCATCTCCTGTATGTTCATAACGTGCGTCTTCGATCTCCGGTCCATCATTTGAAATGGAATTCAATGTTTGTTCGTCCATCCTTTCATACTCTTCAAAATCTTCGTCAATGATGGTCGATGCACGTATAAAATTATGAAGAGCCATGGTTGCTACAACAATCTTGCATTGTGTTTGAATACCATACCTTGCCTCATTTTTAAGAATTCGCCACTTTGATTTCCACACTCCAAAACTACGTTCAATGACTGAACGTAAAGATGAATGTCGTTTGTTAAACATCTCGCTTGCACAATTAGGTGGCCCTTCACCCCATTGATGTGGATGGTATCGTGTCTTCCGATATGGAGCTAAATAACCTTTTCTGTTTGGATTCTGAATCAACAACAAAGTATTTTCCATCAGGAGGCTTCGGAAAGAACACATCTTCTTGAGCACAATATGTGAGAACTTTTGTATCATGTGCTCTCCCAAGAATGCCGACATACGCATAGATGAATTTCATATCAAAATTGCAAATAGCAAGAACGTTCATGGAGGGGAACTGCTTTCTTGCATTCCAATATAGTAGTCAGCTTTAACAGTAATCATAATCTTACAACTGACCAAGATCTGCTTTGGCTAATTGAATAATTAATCAATCTCTGAAATGAATAACAATCACGAGGTGGTCCTGTTGAATAGTATATTAAAAAGAGTAATGAGTGTGACCACTTTAAGAATTAAGGAGAAGGTTAGAGGGGTAAAAACGAGATTTAATGCATGGAGAAAAGCAAAAGGCAACGCAAGTTTTGGACAGTGTCATTATTCTGCTATTGAGATGTGTGAAAAAACATGAAAGCAAGAATCTCTAGAGAGCCACAGGGATTCGATCTTAAATTATTTTAAGGTTTTTTCTTTTCCTTCGATCAGTTTGTTTAGCACAAACTAAAATGAGATGAAAAAAAGATGATGTGGAAACCGACATGTAGGGAATCAGATGCTGTTTTTTTCTGAAGAAGACTCTTCTTCTCTTTCTTCTCGTCTTTTAGAAGAATTTATGATTGATGTTGATGGTGAATATGATGTACTATGATTTTAACCACACACAAAAATAAGATGATATGATGTATTCATGATTCCTTAGTCCAGTCAGCCTTTACCATTTTCTTTTTGATTTCCTTCATATTATAACAGTTTTTTTCCCTTCATTTAACAATGTCACAATTGTGCTACGTCTAAAGTATTTTGCTACTCTTGAAATCACAATATATAAGCATGATATAAAGGTACTAGAAAATTGCGTGTTTGATACATGTGAAATGAAAATATAAAGAATTGATGTAAGATGCTTAGATCTTAATAATGCTTTATTCGTTTTTAGATCGTGTCAAAGGTTGCATGTCTTTAGTTACACTTGCATGTTAGCTTCCTATTAAATATTCCACATCAGTTGGATTTGTGATTCTTGCGTAATATATAAATGTGTGACAATCATCCACTCTTGAGTTAGTTTTGGATGTGAGTTAAACTCATTACTAATATAGTATCAGAGCTCAGGTCCAATTCTGAATATGGACCACCCGTGGATATCCAGTCCCACAAACTTCACGCTTCAGATGTCCAATCATGAACGTGAGAGGGTGTATTAAATATCTCACATCAGTTGGATTTGTGATTCTTGGGCAATATATAAGTGTGTGATAATCCTCCACTTTTGAGCTAACTTTTGGGTGTGAGTTAGGCTCATTCCTATTACTTCCTCTTTGTTTTAATAAATTTATTAATTCACAATCCTTTTACACTATATATGTATATGAATCGGATATTAATGTCAGATTATCTGTATTTAGCCTTAAATCTATTTGTGATCAAACAAGAAAAAGTGATGCAACAATTGAAATAACACAAAACGTTTTAAATCATAGAAAACTGTTTAACAAAAATATATATTAAAAAAGTGATGAAACAATTGGGGCTTGGCAGCTGATATCGGATACGTTAAACTGTTAAAGCATCTTTCGCCAACATATCTTTCAGTTTCTCTTTCCCTTATTTCTTTCTCATCCCCTCTCTCCCTCTTTCTCTCCCAGTTATTGGTGACCACATCTCAAAGCTTATCTAAAATGTTATTGTTATTTTTTCTCAAGGAAAAAGGAGAGTTACTTACTTGAAGTTTGAATAACATACTTTATGGAAAATATATAGAACACTATATTCTATTTATGGAAGAGGTTTTTTTTTCTTGACGTGGAAGAGTAATTTATGTTGCAACTTGTGGGTAAATTAATATAAAACAACCTTCTTTAACAAAACAAAATCAATATAGAACTCTATCTCTCCCTCACTACTACAATTACTTTCTCATTTGCTTGCATAAGATATAAGCACTCAGTTAAATTCCGTTTCCAATGTTCTTCGTACATGTGAATTAGAATTTATCACACAAAAAATAACGTGTAAACCAAACATCTATATTTACCAAGAAAAAAAAGAAAGAAGAAGATGTCAATAATTTTTTATTTTATCTTTTGGATCGAGGACGAGAGTCGAGGTAAAAGAGATTTGACCGTGAGTTAGGAAAATTGAAACGCGGAGAGAAAGAAAGATGGATGAGTCAAAGATTGTGTGGGAGTAATGATGTAAAAGAGGCGAACAACATCTTTAATCTATTATGTAAAAGAAGCCTCCCAACACTAAAGCCAAAGTCGAGTTGGATGCCTCCACTTTTTTTTTTTTCTCCTTTTTCATTTTTTCATAAATTCATTTCTTTTCTTTTTCTTTTTTGAAAGATTTTACAAATTCAATTTCTTAAGACCATGACAACATAAAATAAAAAAACTGTCAAACCGAAAAAAGAAAAAGAAGCGTTTAGGTGTCGCCAGGTAGTTTTGGTTTGAGAAGAGATGGGGTCCCTTCAACTGTTGAATCATTAAAAGCCTTCTTTTTTGGTTTAAAGCAACTACATTTAAAAAATTAAATGGGCCTTCAGTGGGCCCACTATCATGACCCACCCGGATTAGATAAAAAGCGCGTAACTTGAATGTAGTGTATACAATACATGAAAATGCATACACATACAATGTGAGAAATTGAGAAATGGGGCCTTCTTGCTTGACCTTTTCCGTCTCTCCTACTAGGGTTTTCACACTTGCAGAATCTTTAAAAGCCAGACTTCAACTTTTGTTTAAAATGTAAATCTTGGTTTAAAAATAAATGTCATGACAAACACTGACCAAAAAAGCAACCCAAAGTAAGACAAAATATTTATCTTAGAAGATGCCAATCCCATGGCATACTTTTACACATTCCAATATCATATCTCCTACAGTATATCCTGTTTTTATTTATATATAGTCTCCTTCATATGTCGTACGAACATCCTCGATCTCTTTAATATCATTTCTCTCATCCCATCCCTCTCTCTTTTTCACTTAGTTTCTACTACATCTACTTAATTAGAATGGCTCCGATGAGTTTGCCTCCAGGTTTCAGGTTCCATCCGACAGATGAAGAGCTGGTTGCGTACTATCTTGATAGGAAGGTCAACGGCCGAGCTATTGAGCTGGAGATCATCCCCGAAGTTGATCTCTATAAATGCGAACCGTGGGACTTACCTGGTACGTATCATATATCCAACTTCCTCTCTATACATAAACACACACACATATATATTTAGTCTTGTTTATATCTATGTAGCTTTTGTTATAAATTACACATTCTTGATGCATTTATGATTTATACATGTAAGATATTAGAGGTTTTTTAGTTGAAGTAATAATATATGATTGGATAACGCGGAACAGAAAAGTCATTTTTGCCGGGGAACGACATGGAATGGTACTTTTATAGCACAAGAGATAAGAAGTATCCGAATGGGTCAAGGACAAACCGTGCAACCCGAGCGGGTTACTGGAAAGCGACAGGGAAAGACCGTGCAGTAGAATCAAAGAAGGCAAAGATGGGGATGAAGAAGACGTTAGTTTACTATAGAGGAAGGGCTCCTCATGGCCTTCGTACTAATTGGGTGATGCATGAATATCGCCTCATTCACACTCCTTCCTCCTCCTTAAAGGTCTTATTATGCATATAAGCTTTTTTTTTAACGTGATTTATTTATAGTTATATTCGTTTTCTAATAGTAAATGATAATGTAAAACAGGAGTCGTATGCATTATGCCGAGTGTTTAAGAAGAACATACAAATTCCAAAGAGAAAAGGAGAAGAAGAATTAGAAGTAGAAGAAACGAGCACAAGTGTAGGAAAAGATGAAGAAGAACAACAAGAAAAGGAGAAGAAGTGCAGAAAATTTGATGGGAAAAATATTGAAGACGAGAGCTTGAAAAGAGCATCAGCGGAGACATCTTCATCAGAGCTCACTCAAGGGGTCCTTTTAGATGAAGCAAATAGCTCATCCATTTTTGCACTTCATTTCTCATCTTCTCTTCTCGACGATCATGATCATCTTTTCTCAAACTACTCTCAGCTTCCCTACCAACCTTCTCTTCAACTCCAAGATTTCCCTCAGCTTTCTATGAACGAAGCAGAGATTATGTCAATCCAACAAGACTTTCAATGCAAAGACTCCATGAATGGGACACTTGAAGAAATCTTTTCTTCTTCCGCTACTTTCCCCGCTTCCTTTTGATAATCAATATCTCATTTACTACAATCCACTTATTTTCTCTACTTACCAAATTTTATTATGATACTTAGTTTATTTTGCTTCTTAATTGGTGAGACCGACGACAACAAAGGGTGGAAATTTGTGGAGTTATTTTTTTCTACCACATACAAAAAAAAAGGATTATTCTTTTATCAAAAGGGTGTGCAATGTGTATGGTTGCTAGTTATTACTTAGAGTTTGTTGGTTTTGTTGTCTAGGAGGGGAAACGGAAGTTACACATATGTAATAGTCACCGTTCATTGGTCTGTATGTCTGTAATATGCATGGTCCAATATTTGAAGCAGAAACGATCCAATTCGGAACTCTTTTTTTTTTTCAATTAAAATTTTTAAATGATTTTGAAGAAAGAAGATAACAATTTGTTAGTGATGTGATGTTAAGAACAAAACAGTTTGTTAGTGAATAAACTTATCGAAGTGTTAGCAATGTGTAAATTCGTTTCTTCAATTTGTATTTTTCTTGACTAAACAACAAACATTGTCAAAATTGCAAACTAATGAAATTACGTTAAGAACAAAGTGGATAAAGCCCATTAAAAAGCCCACCAAATGGGCATTTCACTTGTAGAACAATATATTATTTCAACTCAAAAATAGATAAAGCCCATTAAAGGCCCACAAAATGGGAATACCGGTCCTTAGCTGCTTCCATTGACGACGACGAATCTCGTCTTTCTCTTCCTCTTCCTCTTCCTCTTCCTCTTCCTCTTCCTAACCGTAACCGTAACACTTTTCTTCATTTTACTTTCTCCTCCCGATTTCTCCCTGTCCGATTCATCCTTTTCCTTCGGATCTCGCTCTCCCTAGATTCTGGAATAATCTCCACCAGGCTTAGATTAATCTCGTCGTTTTCTCCGCGATGAGTTCCAATACGGCGTCGTCCAGCGCGGGGGCTGCCGGATCGGGAGATTCTTCCGCCGCCAGGAAGAATTCGAAGCGACCCAAGTGTATTTTTCCTTCTCCCTTTGTGATCTTCTTCCCGATTATTCATCTTGCTTATCGTTGACTCTTGGGTCTTAATCGGATTGGATCAATTTTTTCCTGGATTCGCTGGTTTACCGTAGAAATTGCATTTCTAGGTTATTTTTTGTGATTGATAATTAGTGATCGCTGTTTTTGTTTTTATTATAAATTACAATCGTTGAAAAGTACATTTTTCAATTAAAATTTGAAATCAACTTTGAATTGACTCCAATTCTCTACTACTTTTAGCATAATTGTCGTTAGGGTTTTGAATTCCCATTTCGAAAAGTTGTTGTTTTTTTTTAATTAAAGATTAGGCAACCATCAGCAAAGCTATGCCTAAAAGTTGAGATTTTGTTCGCAAATTGCAGATTCGAAGTTCACACAGCAGGAGCTTCCAGCTTGCAAGCCCATTCTTACACCTGGTTGGGTAAGATTCCTTTGTTATATCTCTATTGATGTTTCAGATTACTGTAGAAACTTAACTAAAGCTCCATTTTTTATATCTTTCTGCAGGTCATTTCGACATTTTTGATAGTCAGTGTTATCTTTATTCCTCTTGGAGTTATCTCCCTTTTCGCTTCCCAAGATGTAAGTGCGACTAACACATTGCTACTCATCAGATTCTCTTTCCTATCTCACCTGATACATCTCCGATGTGTAGGTTGTGGAGATCGTTGATCGGTATGATACTGAGTGCATTCCAGCACCTGCTAGGACTAACAAGGTTGCATATATTCAAGGAGGTGGAGATAAAGCTTGTAACCGAGTTCTTAATGTGAGTTTCCTTATGCAGCAACGTTAGTTTGTTCTTTGAGATTTGACAAGGTTTTGCATTTGTTGATTACTTTATCTTTTCTCCACTGGCATTTTTAGGTGACAAAACGCATGAAGCAGCCTGTCTATGTTTATTACCAGCTTGAGAACTTCTACCAGAATCACCGAAGGTATATAACACCTGCTAGTAACTATGCCCTAGCATGATATAATTTTTGTCTTGGTTAATCTTTTTTGTATCGAGACTAAGTGTTTGACCTAGAATGGAAAGTGTGACGCGGATATCAACATGGATATCATGGAGTAGGCAGGGACAAGGACCAATGTGTATATCTAACTTAGATTAGTCAAATTTTTGTAGCTCTAATTGATTGATGGTGTCTATGAAACAGATATGTGAAAAGTCGAAGTGATTCACAGTTGAGAAGTCCAAAATACGAGAATCAAATAAGCGCATGCAAGCCTGAGGATGATGTTGGTGGGCAGCCGATTGTGCCATGTGGTCTAATTGCTTGGAGTCTTTTTAATGACACATACACATTATCAAGAAACAATGTAAGCCTAGCTGTAAACAAAAAAGGCATTGCATGGAAGAGTGACAAGGAACACAAGTTTGGGAACAAGGTCTTCCCTAAGAATTTTCAGAAGGGGAATCTCACAGGTGGTGCTACTCTAGATCCACTAATACCGGTAAACCCTTAAGTACTAGAGAGCATTCCATTTTTTCCATTGATTCACATGGATGCTTAGCAACATCTTTCTTCCTCTTTTCATGTGTGCAGCTTAGTGAACAAGAAGATCTCATCGTGTGGATGAGAACCGCAGCATTGCCAACATTTAGAAAACTTTACGGAAAGATAGAGTCTGACCTCGAGATTGGTGACACCATACACGTTGCGCTGAAGAACAACTACAACACTTACAGTTTCAATGGGAAAAAGAAGCTTGTTTTGTCGACCACGAGTTGGCTGGGTGGGAAGAACGATTTCCTTGGCATTGCTTACCTGACAGTTGGTGGGATCTGTTTCTTTTTGGCCCTCGCATTTACCATCATGTACCTTGTGAAACCCAGGTAGACACATCTTTCAAATGTAGTTGTTGTCATGATTCTCTCTCTTTTATGCAAAACTTGAATTTCTGCTAAACCTTGATTGTTGAACTGTCGTATTCCTTCTGCATACAGCCACAATGTGTCATGCTGAGTAACAAATCTGTAATTTGTTTCAGGCGACTTGGAGATCCGTCCTACTTGTCATGGAATAGAAATCCTGGAGGTCGGTAACAAGCTGGAGAGCGAGAGAGAGAGAGAGAGAGAGAGCTCTAATCTACGTGTGTAAATCTTATCCATCCATGTATACATACATTGTAATCCTTGCTTGCAAAACGGTTCCGAGCTTTAACTTCACATAATGTACTTTGTTGTTGTTTCAATCAAACCAGTTAAATATATTACTTTTGTCCCCAAATCTGTCTTCTTTTATTTTTCTAACCATACATAGATTTGAACTAAAACTGTGGACAAGTATTGAATTGTAGAAGCCAAAACTCAGAGCTATCAAAGCACCCGAAGCAGCTTAGGAGGGTCTAGGATAACGATGTCCCATGTTTCTTCCCTTGACAAAGCACCCTTCATGAATTCTGTCAAATCTTGTTTGAAGAAAACAATCTTCTCTGGATCCATATGGTTGAGGACTACATTTTCTCTGGCGAGCTCCAAAGCAGGTAAAGATGAATCAATTCCTGAAAGTGTTTGATGAGAACGATTCACAAGACAATGCTTAAGGTTGATCAGGAGGAGGAGAGAGTTTAAATGTACCCACTACACTGGTGGCACCTCCTTTCGCTGCATTTAGTGCAAATCCACCACTATAGCAGCAAAGATCAAGAACTCTTTTACCAGCAGAGATGGTTGATATGAAGTGACGGTTTTCGCGTTGATCTGTGTAGAACCCTGTCTTCTGTCCCTCTAGCGAAATTGCGTAAGAGATCCCGTTTTCCACAACCTTGCATAAGAAAGAACATCACTCAGCTTACACCGCTGTAATGTTTCCATACATTCATGAAGATATCTGAAGAGAGAAAAGACCTGATCAAGGCACCACCCACCGTACCATTGATCTCTGTGGGAGAGTAGAAGATTGTGTTTGTTTCAAACTTGAGATATCAAACCCATCTTCTTTAAGAACATCAAGAGACGGTCTCCAGTTTATATGATTAACTTCATCGATTGATCTTAAGCAATTCTCCACTTCATTCCTGTACTTTTCAAGCCAAGCGGCGGAAGAAGCTACCACAGCTATATCTCCAAACACATCCACAATCAATCCAGACAATCTGCAGCCAAGCATCCAGACAGAACCAGAGATGTCAGTCAAAAAAGGGAAAATGAGAAGAAACTTTGTTGAGATGAGTCAGTGAAATACCTATCTCCTTCACTGTTCACAAGACGATAAGAATTAGTATTAGCCGATTGGAAGTCCCAAACTGTTACGCAACTGAACTGCTTCAGCGATTCGAGTTTGTAAAAGCTTCTCAATGTTCAATGCACAAGAAGGATCTCTGCTCACAAGCCAAGAAGATCCATACAAGATTCAATTTTGAATAAAAAATAAAACAAGAACTTTAGAAACTTAATCCATTCAATATATAAGAAATAAAAACCTGGTGGATTCGTGTTGAAGCTGCATAAGGCGAACACAGAACATAGAAACAGAGTTATACAAACCCCAACCAATGGGATTCTCAGTGCCATCAGCGACAATGACAACATCTCCTGTTTGAGGAGGCGGTTTACCAATGATCCTGTCTACAGCTCCACTGTAAACCATTGGACTTCCGTCTTTGAAAAGCTGTGTCTTGCCCTTTTTAAGAACCACTTTAGCAACACCTGATTTTCAATTCTCAAGTTTCAATCTATGAAGTAAACAGAGATAGTAGCAGAAACTTAAGAGACAGTGATATTGACCTTGAGGGCGAGAAGAAGCAATTTGAGAAGAAGAGTAGACGAGGGAGTGACGGAGGCGGGAGGGGAGCTGGAGCACACCGAGCATTACCATCGTTGAGCATTTCTTGGCTGCAACTTTCTTTGGGTGGATAGGCTTTACACATTGTTAATGGGCCAAACCAGTAATGATATCTTTTATTGGGCTTATCTTTTTCTACTGCCACTACTTTTAGCCCAAACTTTAGGCCCACAAGTTCACTACCAAAAACATCGTCAAACCAAGAGTTGGGCTTTTAGCTTTTTAAGTGGGAGAATGAACAACTTTCATAATTTTCGCAGAAACAGTCTCCAACTCCTAAGCTAACGATGTTTCCTACACTACACATTGTTTGAATGATTTTCTTATGAAAGGATAAATGTTACAGAGAAATCAGGAAATCTCAATCAGTTACATAAGAAGCAAGTTTATGAAGGTTAGGAAGTACTCCATCAAAGTGTTTTAGACTATGCATAGTTTTCTTGAGTAAGAGTATTGTATTTGATGCAAGGAAAATATAGTATGTTGTGCATAGTCCTAATAGCGTAATGAGATATATACTATTAGGGTTCTTGGGAAGATATGGGGTTATAAGAAGAAAACATGATATTTCTTCGAATAGATTGAATTGATTATACGGTTTAAATTACCAAAACAGAGAGACAAGCAAAATCAAACTGTTGAACTCAAAAACAAAACCAGAACAGGAGAACATAGGTGATGGAAAATCATCAAAAACTAACACATAATAATAATAATAAACATAATAATAATAATAATAATAATAATAATAATAATAATAATAATAATAATAATAAACATAATAATAATAATAATAATAATAATAATAATAATAATAATAATAATAATAATAAAAAAAAAAGGCCCTAAAAGAGATAGAATCACTTTCGATTCCTCAAAGTCTCCACGATGACTTAGGTTGCATCAGCCACGAACTGAGTCTGTTCCAAAAACAGTGTGAACTGTATTTCTTTAAGTTTCTTCAACTTCTCCTCCAACTCTCTTCTTTTCTCTCCATCTATTTCCGTATCCCATATTACACTCACATCAATTTCGTCTAATCCATAACAAAAGCCTGCATGTGTCTTCATAAGGGTGGCCACTTCTCTACCTGACCCAAACTTTAATCTCTTTGGTTGAGAGTTTTCTTTACTCATCTCTTCCAAAGGACGCTTCGCTAGAACATTGTGTTTCAAATCAGGACTCTCTGTTTTAGGCTCTGATGGTGCACCGGAGCCAGCCTTGTTCTGATAAGGCTCTGTGACGGTTTTCATCAGATTCAGATCAAGAGTGTTTGTTTTTGAGTTCTTCACCGCAAGAGCCTGAGACCTATCTTTAGGAGACTCTGAAGCTGAACCGGAACCAGCCTTTTCTGACAGCTTTCAGATAAAGCTTTCTTCAGATTTAAGTCAAGAATCTTTGTTTCCTTACTATTCAAGGTAACAGCCTGAAACCTGCCCTTAGGAGGCTCTGAAGCTGAACCGGAAGGGTCATCACCGCGTTCTTCTTCTGAAGAAGACTCGCCCTCACTCGACTCTTCTGCACTAGCCTTGTTCTGATAGGAATCTGACCCGGTTTTCTTCGGAATCAAATCAAGATTTTCTTTTTCCGCATTCTTAGCTTTAAGAGACTAAGCCAGACTGGTCCTCATCCGACTCTTCTTGTTCATCCGACTCTTCTGGTTTTGAAGCACACTGGTCCTCATCCGACTCTTCTGAACCAGAAGAATCTTCACTGGACTCACTTTCATTATCTGGGACTCTGAGATTCTCTGCAGGTTCACGCCCGGCTCTCATCACTTTGGCTAGATGTTGAATTCAAAAATTCAATTAGGGTTCTTTGATCGATATTAGGAATTAGGATTTGAGAAAGTTGATGTTTTATTGATGATTATGAATGAAGTAACAAAGGAAACAAATGTTTTCGAGCAAGAAGACAAAAGAATTAAGACATCTAATTTTGAGTTTTTTCCGCGATTTTTGGATGATCTTCTTTTAGATGATTTGTGAAGAGGAGGGTATCTTTTTATTTATAATGATTTGAGAAGGTTTAGGGCTTCTTTTTCTTTCTTGAATTAAGTTTTCATTTTCCGAGTTAATTTTCTTTTTCGAGTCGGTTTCCTTTTATGAGTTGATTAGGTCGGTCTAAGTCTTCATGAACCAATTCGATTAGGCTTTAAAAGAAGTCGGTCTTGATTTGGATAAGATCTAATATAGGGTGCTAAATCCGGTACTAAGAGGAAGATTGTTGGACTTGAGGACTTTATAGATTTGATGTATCTGCAAATTAATATTAAGAATAATTTCTTTTTCTGGGTGTTAAAATTAAGAAAACTTTAGAAAATTAGTATTCTAGAAGACTCGAGTGATTAAACTTTATCTATCCAAAACTCTGTAATTTTCTCTTCATCGAATTAATGGGCTGCTCCATTTTCCCTATATATCTTTCTCATTCAAACTTGTTTTTATCTATGTTTTATTCTCCAGGTTTCAAGAGTTATCATATAAGTAAAAAGCTTTGAAATGAACCGTCTCTTGAATACAACGCATATCATATGTAGTCATCCCCACTCAACGAAACAGATACAAAATGAGACCTGTAGCAGTAAAGATGTGATTCTCAACCAAAACTAATCCAATGCGAATATCATCGCCTTCTGCTCCCTCGATAATCTTCCTCGCCCTCTTTATCTTTCAATAGACCCAAAAAAGCCAGAAAACCAAAGAAGAAGAACCCACCTGACCAGTTGCCTCCACCCCCTCCTCCTCCACCTCCATCTCCATCATCTCGTGGTGGAAACCCGTCTCCTCCATCGTCTAGGCTTGGTGATTTCTCCTTAGCTGAAATCCAACACACCATGAGTCTTCAGATAAGATAAACACATGGAACCATTTTTGACTTGTAGCTAAACCATTTTTGTAATTTGGATACACATTTTGAAACTTCCTAATTCCTATCCCATAAATCTAGCGGGAGTTTCAACATGCCAGACTGAGGAAATTGGCTACAGACAGACACTACAAAGAAGTGAGGGCTTACAGTGAACAGGAGCCTGTGTTATTGTAGGTGACTCTCGAGTAACGGTCTGTGTCTGTCCTTGTCCTTCACTACATTTCGCGTTCTGCAACAGAGTTAACAACAAAGAACAAGAGGATCAAATTAATGATAACATTCCCCACAACAAGTACCAACACCTCTAACGTTTTACCCTCAACCATCTTTGCAATTATATGGTTCAGTCACCTAAAGAGTAATTTATTGAAGAAATACCCAATTCAGAGACATGTGAGGTCAAGATGACTTACAATGGCTGAGTGACATATCAAAAGAGATTGCCTTCTACTTCCAAGGCCAGAGCTCAATCCCACCGCACTCAATGCAGAGGCTCTATTTTGCCTTTTGATTCCGCCGAGCGATTCTGAGCTATGAATGACCTTAATCCGCGGCTTTTCTATATCAAACAAAAGCTAGGTTTATCATCTAGGTCAAAATTGAAGAAATTGGTACATAAAATTGCAAATTTCATCATGTAAAAAGGTTCAATCAACATCAAAAGTTCGATTCTTCAGGAATTCATAGGTTATCTATGGAATCCCAAGTGAGGAAAACGCAACCCATAGAATGAGAAAGAAAGCGTACCGTTAGTACTGAACGAGAGGGGAGGAGATTGGATTATCGACGCCGCCATAGCCATGGCTAAAGCAGCTTCACGGGAGAGAGACAAGGAAAGTAGAAAGATTTCATTTCACTTGTTCAGCCTACGCGTATTCTTTCTCAACTTGCATCCAATTGACAAACGCCACGTGTGAACATCTCCATCATATTTCGTTTCGAGTCCTCTTATTTTCTTAAAAGTTTACTTTGAGGGTTAAAGTATTTTATAGTGCTCTGTATCAAAGTGATTTGAAGCAGTTGATTCATGTTTGCTTAAAGATAGAAATAATGAAAGTCACCGAGACAGACTTGGATTGATTTATTTGAGACAAAAGAGTCTCTCCTCTCTATGGATTTTGGTGGTACAACAAATACTTTAATAAGATTTACAACAGAAGAAGAAGAAGAAACTCATTTAGGTCTCCTCAGGTGTAACAAAGAGAGTTTTGTTAAACGGTGACTGGGATTGCTTCATCAAGAGCGACCACACCGGGAAGCACTTTGCCTTCCAAGAGCTCCAAACTCGCACCACCACCAGTGGAGATGTGGCTCATGACTCCTGCTACTCCCACTTTCTCCACTGCTGCCACCGAGTCTCCTCCTCCTATTATCGTTGTCACTCCTTTTTCGCTTAGCTCTGCTAGTTTATTCGCAATCGCCTGCGCCATTCAACATTCCCACATGTTAGTTTTAAATTTCTAACAGTCATGTAAGACTCAGTAAAGTAGTATTATATGCTTCTTACCTCAGTTCCTTGTGCAAACTTTTCAAACTCAAAAACTCCCATTGGTCCATTCCAAATGACTGTCTGTGTGGTATCCAGAGCTTCGTTGAAAGTTTTCACTGAGTCTGGACCAATGTCCAATCCCATCCACCCATCAGGAATGGCTGATGCCGGCACAATCTACAACAATCATGTTACAACACGACATCAAATACAGTCCTTAAGAACAAACCATTTTTATCAACCAAGAATGACAAGCTTTTTAGCAATAATTAACGGAGACAGACCTTGCTGTTGGCATCAGGAGCGAACTTGTCAGCAATCACAACATCTGTTGGTAATAATAGAGAGACTCCTTTGGCCTTAGCCTTGGCAAGGAGTGTTGTAGCCAATTCAAGCTTGTCTTCTTCAACTAGGGAAGAGCCAACAGAGAGACCTTGCGCCTTGTAGAATGTGAAGATCATTCCACCACCAAGCAGAAGGATGTCACATTTCTCAAGAAGAGACTCAATAACTCCAATTTTGGATGAGACCTTTGAACCTCCCACGATGGCAGCAAATGGTCTCTTTGGGTTCGAAACCGCACCCACAAGGTAGTCCAACTCCTGTGACAACAAAGATAAGTCAACTCACCGGCTTAGTTAAATTTCAATTACCATCTTTTGGTAGAAGAAAGCCTGGGTTTCCAATCAGGAAAACACCTAATTCCTAAATTCACAACTCAATTCAAGTCAATGGACCCTTCCACAAACAGCAGTTGACAAAACTCTTGACTCTTGAGTTTTAGATCCCTCTCATAGAAATCCAAAGATGAACAAAAGCAATAAATTATTTCATGAATTTGTAGCAGTGGTTCTTCTGAATTGTCAATTATCATTGAAAACTTGAAAGAAAGATTCTGTATAAAAAAGTCACCTTTTGCAAAAGGAAACCAGCAACAGATGGCTTCAAGAACTTTGTGACTCCCTCTGTTGAAGCATGGGCTCTGTGAGCAGTCCCAAAAGCATCGTTGACATAGAGATCAGCTAAAGAAGCAAGCTTCTTAGCAAACTCAGGATCGTTCTTCTCTTCCTCCTTGTAAAACCTGACATTCTCAAGAAGCAAAACTCCACCTTCAGGCAGAGCAGCCACCAAGCTTTCCACTTCTGGACCAATACAATCATCAGCTTTCACAACCTGCAATTCACACCCAAAAAGCCTTAAGAGATTGCCATAAAGAAGATGAAAGATTCAGATCCATTAAAAATCACTGGTGTACCTCAATACCAAGAAGCTCAGACAATCTGGGAACAAGAGGGGTTAAGCTGAACTTTGGAGTAACACCCTTTGGCCTTCCCTGAAAGATGATAGATGAAAATCAAAATGTAAAGACTTTATGTTGATTAGTGATTAGATTGAGATTAGGAGAGTGGTGTGTGGGACATACCAAATGAGTGGAGAGGATGACCTTAGCGCCATTTTCAATCAGAAACTTGATAGTGGGAATGGCGGCTCTGATTCTAGTGTCGTCAGTGATATTCTGATTGTCATCAAGAGGTACATTGAGATCAGCTCTGACAAAGACCTTCTTCCCTTTCAAATCCGCAGAAGTCAAATCTCCAACACTCTTCTTCGCCATGGAAATCACTCCCCTGGTCCCCTTTCCGCGCACAGAGCTGACCTTGGAGGCCACATGAACGGAGAAACGAGAGTCAACAACAGCAGAGAAGCCGAGACGACGTGCAGAGACACCAGTGGAGGGAATGGGTAAGAAGGAGGCGCGGGAGGAGCGGGTAACGGCGGCGCTACCGGTGGATTTGATGATCGAAATAGCTGCAGTCGCGGCGGTGGAAGCCATGTGAAGTCGACGGATAGAGAGATAGAGAGATAGAGAGAGAGTGAGAGAGAAAGTGAGAGAGATGAGGAAGAAGAGTGAGGATTGGATGATATTACAAGTTTCTGGATTTCGTCTTATCGTTGATGAGAGGTTATCATATCATCTTTCACCTCCCTCTCTGCTTACAATTTGGGCCACATTTACAAAGATCACTTATTTTGATTCAAAATAAAGTTTACTTCCATTGATGGGAAAGAGAAGTAAGTATTGACTCGAATAATAAATATGTGCTAAATAAAACGGCTTATTTGCAAAATGAGAAACTTAAATGGGCCTTTTTACCTTTAAATGGCCCAATTAATTCTGGCCTTTCGAATAAAATTCACAGTTTCTTTATGAAATCTATTTTTTTTGGAAATTCCGGTGAGGATCTCCACCTCTAATGGCTTTATCTCCGTCGTCTCCTCCATGTCTCAGATCTCTATTGCCTTCTCCTCCTCTCTTTCCTCGCCAAAGTAGCTTCCTTGTTCCTCGCCTACAGTCTCTAGCCTTTCGTAGTTTCCGGAGGCATGAGCTGCTGAGGCCGAGCGCGCTCAGGGAATGGCGGGAATACGAAGATGCTGTGAAGAGAAAAGATCTCGCTGGGGCTCTCAGGTTCCTAAAATCCATAGAAAACGACGAACAGCTTGATGCGATCGAATCTAATGTCGCCGCTCCAATAACGACTAAGTTAAGCGGTTTGGGAGCTCTTGAATTGGAGAGGGATTGGCAAGTTTTAGATGCGTGTTTGAATGCAGATGATATGAGCCTTGTTGGAAGTGCATTTAGGTTTCTTAAGGAGAGAGGTCTATTGGCTAACTTTGGCAAGTTCAGTAGTATTGGTACTCTGTTTTCTCTTTCCTGCCTTTCAATAGTAATGTTAATTGAATCGTTTCAGAGGTTTCTTTCTTCTTTATTATGATCTGTTGATTCTATCTTTCTGTGTAACTGTAATGAAGTTTTGGAGGGAACAAGAGAGGTTACACCTACTGTATTGAAGGCTGCAACTGGCTTGGAAGGTCTGTTACTCAAATTTCTATCTTCAGTCATCTTTGAATACTTAATGTGGAAACTTATTTAAGTTTCTTTTTTTTTTATTAGTGACTAAACTTTCACCAAAGAAGTGGGGACTTTCTGGTAGCTCTAGTATTGCTCTGGTTGCTTTTCTGGGTGGAGTTTCCTATCTTCTTTCTCAGGAGATTGATCTGCGGCCAAACCTTGCTGTCATTTTGGGTCTAGCGTATATGGATTCTGTACTTCTTGGTGGTACCTGTTTAGCTCAAATATCATGTTACTGGCCTCCACATAAGCGTAGAATCATAGTTCACGAAGCGGGTCATCTTCTTGTTGGTAAGATATTGGTGATCATCAGGCAATTGGTATTTTTATAAATTTGTTTTTGGTCGTTTTGTGCCTAACAGTTTTAGCTTCTCTGTTTTGCAGCATATCTCATGGGCTGCCCAATCCGTGGTGTGATATTGGATCCGATTGTTGCCATGCAAATGGGGGTTCAAGGACAGGTAGTATACGGATGCACTGTACTATGATGCTATTCTATTTTGGAGTGCTGTGATTTTATGCACCTTTTAGCTACATATGGAACTGAGTGCCGAGCTGGATTTTCATGTAATTTCTGTAGGCTGGAACTCAATTCTGGGATCAAAAGATGGAGAGTGAGATTGCTGAGGGACGACTGAGCGGTAGCTCATTTGATAGGTGACTGTTAGTTAAGGAGCTCCCTGTGAACTTTGTCTCGTTCACAACCCTGATGGTGGTTCAGTTTCTCTTAGGTATAGCATGGTACTTTTTGCTGGTATTGCAGCTGAAGCACTAGTTTATGGTGAGGCTGAGGGTGGGGAGAATGATGAAAATCTGTTCAGGAGCATCTCAGTCCTTCTGGAACCACCTTTATCTGTGGCTCAGGTCAGTTCTAGTGAAAATCATATATCTGATGTGACTAGTCTTATGCACTTCCACTTTTCTTAGTGTACAGATTGTTGAGCATTGCGAATTTGTTTGTTTGATGATGCAGATGTCAAATCAAGCCAGGTGGTCTGTTCTACAATCTTACAATCTGCTCAAGTGGCACAAGGAGGCACATAGGGCCGCTGTTGAAGCTCTCCAAGCGGGAAGTCCTCTTAGCATTGTGATTAGAAGGATTGAGGAAGCCATGTCATCAAGCAAATGATTGAAGTGCCAGCATTTCTGTAAGTCATTACTCATAAAGACAACCCATGAAACGCTCATTTGCAATGCGGAAACAGAAGCAGATAAGCTTGAAATAAACCACCTGACTGCAACTGGAATGGCGAGAAAGGACTAGTATCTTTGGATCCATGTTCAAGTAAGTTAAGGTTTTAGCCACTGAGGGAGATGTTAAGGGCGAGATAATAATAGCTCTCTTGCCTTATATCTGTGTTTTAGGGTTTACAGGAGAGCCAAGCTTTTTAGAGCTTAAAGAAAATGGTTGTAAAGTAGGATCACATGAAAGCTGTATATACTATATAGTTCCATTCTTGTGAAGTAAAGCCTGGCTTTTATATGTAGTGATCTCTATTACACTTGTTATTATTTAATGCTGATGAGAAACAGATATTACATTGCCATAGATATAGAGCCTCTGGGAATATACTAATATGTCATTACAGAACACACTTAGAAATGGTTTCCAGCAGAGCAGACCTACCTTTCTACGAGAGGATACAACCAAAGGAAAGAAGAAAAAGTATTAAGATTCATCATGGTGTTGCTCCCTGGGCCAGATGGGCATCATCCCCTGCTGCTGCTGCTGCTGCAAGAAATAGTATGGTGGAGAACCCACCACTGTTGGTATAGTCCCTTTCGTCACCCCTAACCCTTCTTCTTTCAGCTCGTCCTTGGGGATTATGTCCACCAAGAAATCAAACACGTCAGTCCTGGATATGGCAGCGGCTATGTCGTTCTTCTGCAAGGTCCTCCTCTTGTTCTCCTCGGTGTGGATCCAAGCACGCAGAGTAAGCTCAAGTATGAACATCTCACACGCCTTGGCAAAAATCACAGGAGCCTCTGCTGAGATCATCCTCACATCTTCATCAGCTTTCATGATCTTCTTGATGCGGGCCAACGGAAGGGTGTGGTTCTTGAAATCAGTAGTCTGTTCGATCTCATGCATTTGGTTAGCCCAGAACATCTGAAGTTGCTGTTGTGTTTGTTGGTGGTGGTGGTGGTGGAAGTGTTGGGCTTGTTGGAATGCCATATGCGATGCTGCATTTGCTGGCCCACTCGGATAAAGAGGACGAGGAGGTACATAATCCATCACTCCCTGTTGCTCCTGACCTTCTTCTGACTGCTCCATTGCTAACTCTCCCTTCTCAGATCAAACTGCAACACGCACAAAACTCAAAACATAGGTTGTGAGCATTATGTGGATATGAAGAATCTGAGAGATATCCACAAAGCATGCATCATTGACACCACCCACCAGCAATTATCACAAAAATGTAGATAGTCAGAAAAATAAGACCATGCATGTCGGAATTCAGCTCAGATATGCTAATTTCACATCCGTAAAGAGAAGAAATAAAAAAAAAATCGGATTTTCCGTGACAAACCAAAGCAGAGCACGATTCACATCAGGAACCAAAGATGACAACTTTGTTTCTTTATTTTGATTTCGTCAAAGTTGAAGGACACCAAAGAAAAAAAAACAGAGAGAAGGGTCCATAGAAACAGAAAATGGAAGAAAAACATACCAGAGTGACTGAGATCTCGCGAAAGCCTATGACAATGGAATGGAGTCGCGGGTAGCTTTTATCAAGCGTTTCCGGTGGGTTCCGCCAGTTGACACGTGTCGAAAAAGCGGGAGTTCTGAGGTCACCGCCACGTGTATGCTTTTCATTGGGAATCTTGAATTATTCCAGAAATTTCTTTTTCTTTTTTTTACTCGGACCGTTTCGTTGAAAAAGTTGACCGAACACGTGAACAAGTCACGTTACAATGCACGCACGCCGCGCCAAGCCCAAATCCTTGAATGACTTCTCCGTTACAAAACCTTACTTTTGACTTTTCGGAGAAACCCAAAACCCTAAATTAGAAGAAGCCCACTGGATCTTGTGGGCTGTAAACTGCCCGGGTCGGTCAAATTTGACCCGCCTTTTCTACCCTAATTGTCAACGAAAAACAGAGGGAACCATGGAAGGAAGTTGCAGAGAATCCATCTTCTTCTGCAGAGTCGTCGATACTTTTGGTCTCCATCACTCTCTGTGAAGCCCACGATTGCTCCACTTCCCAAAAGCCAAGGTACCTTCTTACTGCTATTGAATTTATCTCTAGTATCATCAACTTCCATACTCATACAATCTCTTCTTTGTGTTGGATTTCTGATGATCATAGTCTCAGTCCAAATTATACATTTCTCACTTTGTTCTGTATTATTTCCTACTACAATTGCTGCTGCTAGAAACTGTGGACTTTGTGATGATCTCAAAAGAGGTCTTGTGCTTGTGTTACAGTTCTTGACAAAGTGAAAGGTTTCTTGGGGATCATGGTCGAAGCTAATAAACGGCTAGAGCAAGAAGCCAAGGTTTGTGTTTCTTTGTAATATTACTTTTGTGAGTTTTTTTTTTTCTGATCCCAAGTCTCTAAAATGTGTACGGATTTAGGATAATTCAGAAGCTTTTGATATCGAGGCATTAACAGGAAACGAATCTCAAGTGATTGAAATGGTAAGAATTCTTTAACGTAACAGAGAAGCAATGTTGTGTACAATTGGACTCTTATATTCCTTGGTGCATTTGCAAACCGTTGTTTGTATTTATGCTAAGAAACTTACACACACCTAATTCTCAAATTTCAGGACTTGATGCTTGGTGTGACTCATCTCCACACACCTGAAGCAGTCAATGCCGACCATCAACCTGCCATCTGTTTGGCCTCTCAAAGCAAAGACTACGAGAGCAGCGATGAGAGTGATAGTGATCGAGAGGAAAAGAGTTGTTTAGCTGAATCTAACAGGAAACAAACCGAGATTGTACAACTCTCGTAAAAGATGTATCTTCTCTATTTCAATTATACTTTGGATAATTTGGGCATAATGTTATTGTTGAAGATATGATGCATCTGTTTTTTTTTTTTTTTGGTCAACTGATGCATCTGTTTAGACATTTAGGTAATATAGTAATATACTCAAAAGTGGAAGCAACATTGATCATGCATATATCAGTGACATACTTCTCCGACGAAATTAAAATCATCAAAGAAAGTTTGGTTGTCGATGAAGTTGAACCACTCGTTGTACTCCTCACTGTTAGGACTAGGCGTAGGTGAGGTTGATTCAACCAGCTGCCGCCACAAGTCATATTCTCCGTTTGTTTCTTCAAATCCACATGGTCTATCCGGTTGCGGATGATCGAATGATTGCAGTTTGTTTACTTCTTGAGTCGCTTCGCATGTGGTTGAAATGTGAGTCTGGTGGTGATGAAGAAGAGAGTCTAGCGGAAATAACATTTCGTTCGTTTGAAGAAACTCGGAGGTTATATCATCAAAGTCATCATGGTCGAGAAGGAGTTGGATCTCATGGAGTCCATCAACCTCATGAAGCTCTGGCTTTGTGTGCATACACTCGTCTTGGGGATGTGACGAAGTAGCTGAGTCTTGGCTCTCATTAACCCCTGAATTCACTTCTTCTTGAACCCCGTCACAGTTCTTGTCATGATCTGCTTTCGTGCTTTGGTCATGAGTGCTAGAGATGGATGAAGAAGAAGAAGAAGAAGATGGAGTAAGTCGTTTCTTGAGATGAGTGTTCCACACATTCTTGATCTCATTGTCGGTTCTTCCGGGCAAGAAGGATGCGATCTTTGACCACCTGATCAAATACACTAGTTAATCTCTATGTACTATTGTCTTATTACAAAGAACTTAGATGAGTAGGTAAGGTATAGATGAGTACAAACTTGTTTCCAAGGGCTTGATGGTAGTGAATGATAGCATCTTCTTCCTCTTTGCTAAAGTTGCCTCGCTTCACGTCCGGTCTCAGATAGTTTATCCATCTAAGTCGGCAACTCTTCCCACATCTCATCAATCCTATATATCATTCATAAATGATTTCTCTTAGTTATTGAAAACTATATAGTATTACAGAAACATGCATGAATAAATACTGACCTGCAAGCTTCGGAAGAGATCTCCAATTTCGATGGCCATGTTTCTGAATAAAAGTGATGAGAGTGAGATCTTCTTGGGGACTCCATGGCCCTCTCTTCACTTTGCTCTTGTCAAAGCATGGTGCTCTTCCTTTCCCCATTCTTAATACACTTTCCTCTTGCTACCTTGACTATATCTTTCTATCAATTGTTGTGTTTCTGATTATTATCACGATCTCCTATATATATATATATATATATATCATAGATATAACCCCTTACGTATGATGTTATATGATTATTAATTAGAGATTAGATTTTCCACTCCATTCAATAAAAATCTTATTATTTTCTTACTAATAATTCGAGGCATTTCACTCGTAGAAAGACCCAAAAGCATGGAATGTACGGATGTGAATGGCAATATAAGTGATTATTGTAAGTTCTCCTTAATTTATTTAGTTACATATTGGTGTTTATAGTGTCCGCCTAGTATTATTTTGATAATAAAAAAAACTATATGCAAAATTAAGGGATGAGTTAAGAAAATTATATATATATATATATATATTTATTATATAAAGTTTGATTGCTCTCACTAGAAGCTGACACATGTCAAAATTATAATTAGCAGTATCATGACACCTGTCAGAATCAGAAGCTTCCAAAACGTATCCGCTTCCTAGTTTTTTCAAAAAAATTGTTTCCGTTTCCGCGTATCCACTTCTGATTACATGCAACCTAGGTTATAAGTGCAAACAAAAAACTGAATAAATAAAGATCAACAAGCAGAAATCTGATACGATATATTATGGAAATAACAAAGAAATGAGAATTCATAAATGATGATTATCAAATTAGTTACATATAATTGGCATAAAATAACAAATTGATTAGAAAGTTGGATAATATTCTAGGTTTACGAATGAAAAAAAAATAATGCATCTATTGGACATAAAAATTGAAGGAAATATTTTATCCATAGAGGAGACAGAGTGTGAAAATGAATTTTTCAAAGGAGGAAGTCAGATTTTTTTTCTCCCAAAAGGAAAAAGTCAAAACAAAGAGGCGGATATCCACTTAAATATAGTTACTTATGTCAAAGTCAATTGTTATACACAAATCTAGATCCGGAGGAGGGAGAAAGGCGGTGAGACTTCTACTGAATGTTGAATATGGATAGGAATCCGTAGACGAAAAAGAAAAGAAGTCGCAAAAATAAAATTTCTTCAAAAATATAGTACGAGATAGGAATACAAAAATCGAGATCTGGTGACGAAAAGGGTAAGCTATAGGGTGTTATCGGAAAACACCATGAGACAAAAAATGACGCAGAACTTTAGCGATTATAAGTGCAAGAGGAAAAAGATATTCAGTTGGCAACTGAGATAAGATCTGAACCAGAGGAGAAATATGGATCCGAAGAGGGGAGAAAGGTGGTGTGGCTTCCGTTTGAGATTGAAAATGAGGATGGATGGGAATCCGAATACGGAAAAAAAAAAAAGCAGCAAAAAGCAAACATATTTTAAAGAAATAGAACCCGAGATAGGAATCAAAAAATTGAGAGATGGTGACAGAAAGGATGAGTTAGAGGATGTTGTTGGAAAATATTAGGAGACAAGTGGATATTCGAGAGAGAAAACATATTTAGTTGGAAATCGATTTAATATCTGAACCAGAGGAACGTGGATGGACACTGGAGATCTTGGCGGAAGAATGTCTCGCCCATATATAAGCTAGAACATAATCATCGGATCTATTTTCCATATCTTTCACGGTGATTGAAAAGCAAACGCCAATACAAAATCAAAATCAATTGGATGTCATTTAAATTTTAATATGCTAATGAAATTGTAATATAGAAATTTAAAGTACATTAATGATGTAGAAAAACAAACTTATGTATATAACTTTTTTTTAACAACATATAACTCTTTCTCTAACGAAATATGTTTTCTTATTCTTTTCATAAAACAATTTCAATATATATCATTGACAACAAAAATTTAATTTAATGTTTCTGCTTAAATATTTCCCTTGTTTCAATACATAAGATGTTTTAGAAAAAATTTTATGTTTCAAAATATAAGATGTTTTTAAAATTTTAATGCAAATTTTACTTTATTTAATTGTAAAACACATAGTTAAAAAAACTTTTGTCAATTACAAAATAATATTTTAAATAAAAGTTAATACTTTTTAACTTTTTTATTATTTTAAGATGTAAAAGTTAATTTTTTAAAAAATTGTGTTTTTACCCAAAATATCTTATATATTGAAACAGATGAAATATAATTTATTTTAAAATTTAGAAACCCGTCCATTATACGGATCCTAACCTAGTATATATATATTAGTTTAAACATCGCAGAATTATTTAAATAGTTTTATATCATTACTTTCTTGATTATTCAATTTAAAAATATTATATACAATAAGATTTTCGACTTAGAAATTAGATTTAAGCGAGTATAAATCTAGTATAGTACATTTGAGAGTGCATGTTTGTGTGTATAAGCACGTACACAAGGCCACAAGGGCCATGCCACAAACAAAAGTAATACCAATTGGACTATAAATAGAATAAATCTCTAATTCTAATTAATTTTACATCCTTTTTTTGTCAGAACACATCCGTTTGTTTATTGTTTATCAATCATGACACTTTTATTTTTTTGACATAATTCAGACACACATATATAACATAGTTACAATCAGGCATCAGCTGTGAGATAGGATTAAAACTAACACTATAAATGTGAGATTTGACCTCTAATCAGTGAGACACTGAGATTTACATGAAATATAAGATTACCTATCTGACAAAATTCCAATAAAAGGTTCTAAACACTAATCTGCTGTTTAAAGTAGATACCACGCACTTCCTGAAATTTTCAGAATATTTTCCTAAGGTATCTAGGCTTGATGAGCATAACGATTGCTTCTAGAACTCAAAGATGGATACGAACTGTACACCTATGATAATTATTTAGAATATAAGTTTTTTTTTGTTAAAGTATTTAGAATATAAGTTATGATGGTTAATTCATATATCGCTGCTTTCCATAAATTAATATATATGACATGGCATGGTTAGCCTTCAAACCCACGCCACTAGGCTCTGATGTAAGATTACTCAAGAATTCATTGATCTATCATTTTTCATCATCCGTATATATTATCTACTTTATTCAAACACGTAATATGCAATTTTATACAGGTTTAGTGTATGATGTACTAAAACAGGAACACCATCCTCTATTTCAGTTAGGCAAGAGTCTTATGTTCTTAACTCATTTTTTTTTCTTTTTGGTGAGGTTAAATGGGTTATTATGATCAGGTCATCTACATAGAAACTAAAGTACTAATAAAATGTGTGAAAATACGAGCAATCCATGCCTCCCATTCCCAAGGTCCAATCCAAATCAGCATACGTACTCCTTTTGTACTTACGTATATACGGATACATAAATATAATATACATATATATGAAATCAGTATTAAATAAAAGAAGATTGGACATAAGGTAAAGTTGAAAAACGTGACGTAACATGTGGGTCTAAGATAAGTAAAAAACATAAACATGAAACTTATAATGATTGGGAATCACATCTTGCATCGCATAAGTCTAGATACAGTTAAACCTCTATAAATTAATAACATTAAACCAATATATTTTATAAAATTTTATTAATTTATCGTAATTATTAATTTATAGAAGTTATATTTGAACTAAATTATCAATTTGGGATTGAAAAAAATTATTAATTTAACGATGTATTAATTTATCGAGTATTAATTTATAGAGGTTTCATATGTATAATTACATAAATAGTTTTATTAGCGGTCAACTTAAATGGCTTAGTTTATTAGAAAACAAAACTTATATATGGCTTATTCATATTAAAAGTAAACGTATGAAAACGAAACTATAAGAGCTTGTGTGTAGATTGTATGTTTAGCACTTCTTCCTCGCGACGTCGTGCTACTTGTGCAACTCTACACGTGCCTGCCTTCAACTCTACACGTGTTGGACAAAAACAAATTGGTCTGTTAGATATCCACCATCAACTTTTTTCTTTTGTTGTTGGTAAACTGTGAATTATATTACCAATAGAAAAAAAATTGTTTAGATACAAGAGCTTTAGGAATATAATGTTTCAATGGTAAAATAAAATAAAAAGCCAAACTGAAACTAAAAGGAAAAACTTAATGAGGAGCTGGAATCAAAGCTAGGATCGAGCAAACCATTGTGAGAGGAGCCGACTACGAAATCAAGCTAGGATCGAGCTAGAATCCACCATCAACTTTTACTTTCTGGTAATTGATAATGAAATTACATGGGACTATGAAATTCATCAGATTTCTCCAACTTTAGGTTATTTGAATGCCGTTCGGAATCCTCTAATCTATGCATTGTATTTTTTAAGAAAATCTGTTCTTTTTGTATTGTTCATATATTTTCTTCACGATTTTATTTTATTTTATTCCTTTTTGTAACTAGCCTATAATGTTAAACAATCTGATTTATAGCATTTTAGAGTATACATATATAACCGTTACAACAAAAAAGAATGGTAACTTAGCATGAGAAGAAAAAGGTAAAGAGTTATCATTATCACAATCAACAGCAAATCAAAGAATAAGATTGTGCTTTCCGAAGGAAAGAATTTGGAAGACCCGGAACCAAATAGTGAATGGATCGGAGTATCAGCTTAAGGGCTACGATAAAGTGATAAACCCTAGGTAGAAAACATAAACTAGTCTAGAGAAAAAACAGAAAAGTAAATGCATGGTTTTGTATTATCAACATGATCGTACTTCTCCGATTATAATAGTAGGAGGTTTTGATTTAGTTGCTTACATAGCTGTCGTTTGTAACAATAGCTTTTAATTTATATGGTGATCTTGATGTTGGATATATAGTAGTGTGAAGAATTTGTCCAAATGAGAAGGTCCAAGGAATACGGGGCTTTTTTTCCGGAGAAACAAAAAAATATAAGCACTGATAAAACATTGATCTCGTCAGCAGAAATGCAAAGAAGACAAGAACCAGAGACATAGAAGCTACAATTTTGCAACCCATGAGGTAAATGTGTCTTTTAATTGGAATATGCTAAATATTTATTTAAACTAGACCGAGGTGAACCAAATGTCATAACTCATAACCAATGGAAAGATAAATGACAAAGAAATGGAGAAAAAAGAGATAAATAGAAAAGGAGAATAGGTAAGTTACACACTAAACATTGTGAGGTTATTTATTCCCCCCAACCCCAAGTTTGGGAAGCAGCTTATTGACATTGTCGGTGGAACATATTAGCGCGGTTTCTTGAAAACTGAAATACTAAATTCTTTGTATTGATCGTAACCAGACAAATAAAAGCACTGAAATCTCGATTCCGTCACATATATAATCCCATAATCAAAAACCTTAAATAGAATAAGCATTTACATTATTCTGTTTCTGTAACGTTAAATATATAGAAAAGGTATTTACATAACTCTGTTTCTGAACAGCCAAAACCTCAGATCTACTACGCCTAAAGCTAAGTAAGTAGCAATATATAAGACACTCCTCAAAAGAGATCGTGCAGGTCACGTGACTCGGCAACTCCGAGACGGAGAGACTCCATAATGCGCTCGAACACAAGCACGTGGCAAGGGATTCGAAGCACTCCTTGCTGCTCGTAACCGTACTCTTGAGCCGACCGCTTCAGCAACGCTACGAAAACCGGATGGTTAAGCAGCTCTGCGTTTACAACGAACCGTTCCATCTCTTGGCCGACGTAGACAGGCACGTGTCCCTCTGGAACCCAAGATTTGGGCTTCTCCTTCTTGGAGCGGCGACGCTGGGATTCAGACCGAAGCAGGCTATATTGTGTTGAGTCTGCGACTCGTGATAGACGACGGATTAGCTGTTTCATCGTTCCAAAGATCCTAAAGAGCAGAGCAGAGCAGTGTGAATGTGTGATAAGCGAGACAAGAGTGTGAGAAGGTCTTTTATAGAGAGGCGAGGGTAAAACTGGAAAGGATTAGTACTTGCGAGGTACACTTATTTTATTTATTTGTGTGACTACAAAAAGTAGACGTAGTCCTGTCATAATATATTAACTTCTCGCGGTTTCGTGGAGAAGAGTTTGTAGCTCTCTGTATTTGCCGTGGGTAGTAGGAGAAGTAGTGAAAGAGATGTTGTGTGGAATTGTCTGGTATGATTCTTGAATTTAAATAGCTAAATCCAAAAGTATTGTTTGAATGTTATATCAAATATTGTTCTCCATATATATATATATATAAAGATTCTTTTTCTTTTTTTTGACCAAAATATGTTTTGTTACAAATAAAACTTTGTTCAATAGTAACACCGTCTTCGATTCATAGCATAATATTAATGGCTAATCCCAAATCTACACGAAAAGTACTCTGAAAACGTGTGAATTTATGGTCAGAGCGTTATAATGTGTATACTTCGGAGCAACTTTGGTCTTAGTTATATTTATTATGTTATGTATACTGATTAATATATGTGGAAAAAGTAATAGTTTAAGGATTTTTGCATTAATAAACGCAAACGAGTCAAACAAATAAGACGGTGACAACTGTAGATCCTTAGATCCATGCACAATGTCTTACACTATGTGCATTGCACATTTTAAAAAGGTGTCTTTAAATGAGGGTCGTCACGTGTCACAAAGACACTGGCCTCTTCCTGCGATATTGTGTTTTTCTGAAGATATTAGGTATTTCCAGTTTTTACCATGTGTCGCGACGAATCACGTCGCGACAATAAAAATTTAATTTAAAAAAAAAAAAAAAAAAAAAAATCGGAAAACTTCGTGTGTAGGAATCTCCGATAATGATGTTCTAAGCTAAAATGTCTTAATGTCATCCACAATTCGGAAAATTGGTTCCCTAACCTCTAACTAAAATTTCCATTTAGCATGTTGATGTTAGGCAAACATTATATTTCTTCCACAATATTTCAATAGATAATTTAAAATTAACAGCGTTTATGAAAAATTTGAGATGTTTTTACATGGAATTTTTTGTCAAACTAATTAGAAGATGAAGACATAATTAAAAATCTTCCTAGATCTTAAATATTTCGGTTGCGGTGGGATTCCGAAATAAAAATGTTCTGTTTTATTTATTCGCCATGATTAATTGTTCATTTGTTTTTTGGAACTTTGAGTGTATTTTTTCTACGGAACAAAAAGAGGCGTAAATTGCGGGGGGTCCCCTGACGTAATTGGAGATATAGGGACAGTACCTAATGTACAATTCCGTGACTCCGAATGTCTATTGTCAATTTGTCACTATCTCTTTTTTCTTCTTCTTCTTCTTTTTCTTTTTCTTTTTCAAATTTGAAAACAATACATGATTGTTCGGAGAAAGATGATGAGATGATTAGGAAGTTTAGATAGAAGGAATATCTCTTTTCTAAGAAAGAATAATCTCCAACGCCAAAACTTAAAGTTGAACTCAACATTCGGCATTGCTCGCTCTAATTCATCTCATCAAAACCACATATATACACTTGTGCATGCTACACTTCACTAAAAATCAAATTACTCTATTGATCTTATAAACCATCATGACTACTAATAAGTAAATAAAGAAATATGCATGTGGCTTATAGTTCGAGACTTGGAGTGATGAATACGTGATTATATATATTTGGTGAGGAGAATGATTGAAAAGAAAAGGAGTTAGTCAGTCACGTGAAAGGAAGAAGATAGGAGAAATAAAAGCCGTACGTTGGTCCATTCGTACAGAATGACCCACCCATGCACCGTCTCCAACTATCGTTCTTCTATTACGTACGTGTCATGCCAATGCCAACACGACTTTTCTTCTATAATTAATACACATACTTCTGTTCTTTTCCTTATTCCCAAAAATATCTCAGTTGATGGCTTTGAAATTATTTTCGTTATTTGGGCATGGAGAAGTATATTTATTATTTTTCCACACAACGTTTCAAAGCCAACTTTAGTTTACTAATACGATAAAAGTTGCATGTACATACTCAACGTCTACTACTTGTGAGTAAATGAAGCACTGCTGGACTAATGAGTATATATATACAAAACGGTTCAATATCAATTGCTTTTCCGAGATACTCAAATACTTAAAGCAAAAAGAAAAATAGAAAAACATATATTAGAATTAAATGAGAGTATGAGAAGTGAGTAGATGCCTAGATGGAGATACCAATGAGATAAATGCGAAAACATGGGCTGCCCCAACTGTCCAGCCGTACGCTCCATGCTACGGACACTTTGCTTTCAACTGCGACTTTTATTTCTTATCAAAACAAAACAACTTTCGACTTTTATACTAATTATCAAGAAAAAAATATTCAACTGTTATGTTTATCATATATATATATATATATATCAATCCCGAAAGTTCTCATAATTAAATTTCATTTGAATTTCCGATATTATCATATATTTTTTGTGTGCACATCGGCTATTATAATATTTAAAAGCAAAATATAGTAGTACTGTAGTACACAAATAATCTAACTAGGTTTGACAAAACGTGTATAAGGAGACTTATTGGTTTTAAGATTTTCAAAGAGTTAAAATTTTCAAAGATTTTACTATTCAACCCTGAATTTTGAAAGTCTATTAAAGTGATGTGTTATCGGTTTTGATAGTTTTAAAATTTTGTTTACAATTTGCATAAGTCTAAAAATGTGCTTAAGATTATAAGGGCCTAGAGCAAATTTAATACTATATAGAAACTTATAAGATGATTTTTAAATCATTTTTGGGTTTTGATAAATAAGTTTTCAAAAAAAAAAAATATAGTTTTGTACGTCAGTGACATTTGTGGGTCAATAGTAGATACTTTTAATTTAATCAAGAGATTAAACCAAACTTGTATGAAGCTGCAGGGGCCCTAAGTCTTATATACATTTTGTTCATGAAGCACCAAAGTGTTAATCAGGGTCTGGTTCCAGCAGGTGAGTCCTTGCAATCAGCGGTCTTTCCTACATCGTCACACACCTAATGGAAATCATTTAGACAATCTTATACCAAAACTTTGTCTAGTTACAATTAACTGACACTAGACATTTTTAGCTGAACACTAAGCAATCTCTAGCACTTAACGGTCTCTAACTCAGACCAAAAACCTTGTGTGTATATGTGTTTTCCTTAAAAATTTATTTCTAACTGATCTATAAACATAATATTGAAAATACATGTTGCACCACGAAGACGCGCGTTCCACCGAACAAACTCGTGCTCCCTAATGGAGACCGAAACTAGAAGTTTATTTTGACTTATCCTTCTTAATCGAGATCAGCTCTATGCACTAACAGTTCATATAAATGACCAGAACAAACACGTACATTCTTAATAAATTCTTGGACCTTGAAAGTTAGGAATCGATTGAGAAAATAACGATTTCTACCGTAAAATTTCAATGCAAGAGACTAATTTCATCGATTTCAGTTTGGAAATTTGTGAGAGAACGAGACAGCAAAAAATTGAGATCACCAGTTGCTTCGGATACAAGAAATGTGATCATCAAGTAAACGTAAAACAAGAGGAAAATTTACACTTTCGACATAGTTTTCTAACCTGATTCATATAAACTGATATATAGTATTGTAGTCTCCTATACGAGATTGTAGTTCAAAGAAACAAACATAAAAAATGCCACAATACTACACACAGTCACTACAAGAAATCAGCCGGAATCAGACGGAAAATTCCGTCGGAAATCCGTCGGAAAACGGGAATTCTGTCGGAAATCCGTCGGTTTTAGCCGTCTGAACTATGTCGTCGGAATTTTGAAATCCGTCAGAAATCCGTTGGAAATTCAGACGGATTTCCGACGGATTTCCGACGGAATCTAGTTTCTGGAAATCCGTCGCTAATCCATCGGATAGCGGTCGGAATATATTACGTCGGGTGTCCGTCGGGAATCCGTCGGAAATATTCCGACGGAATTCCGATGTTTCTGAACCGAAAGAGACCGACAGATTCCCGACGTAGTACCGACGGATACAAACCGACGGATATAAAATCCGACGGATTTCCGACGGACTGCAAATTTTTGTTTTTTATATAATATTTTGAAAATCAATTAATTTGAAGAAAATTAAATTTTAAAAAAAGAAAAGAAAAATAAAATTTAATAGTATTGAAAATTAAAATAAAATATTATTGTAATTTTTTAATAATTCAAAAAGAAAAAAAAAACATAAAATTGTTTATAATCCGAAAATGAAACTAAACGCCCGGTGGACGTGGTGGATATTGCGAAAAGAAATCGTTCATCCGTTGGATCATCGCTTGTTGATCAGCTTCATATTTTTCTCCGGCCTCTTTAAGGCGTTGCATATCCACCTTCAGCTCCTCCATTTCAGCGTCTTTTGCTGCGAGCCTCGCTTGAAGATCGGCGCTAGGAGCCCCGTAAAAGCGTGAAGTAGCCGAGTAAGATGATGAATCGTCAGGAAGACCAAAGACCCGACCTTTGGTCTTCGGAGTACACTGCAGAAATGAAAAATTGAATAAATATTTGAAAGTTAAAAAAAAATTGATTAAAATTTTAAAATTAACTTACCGCGTAGTCGAATTCGTTGATCTTCTCGATCGGGACTTCGGTGAGAGGCGGGGTTCCTTCAATGATTGGTTGACTAAGAAGATAGTCAGCACCCATCGTCATGACATTGCCAATGATCTCCTGAGCTACACCATCTTGGATTTCATTGGTGGTCTTGTTGGTGTGAGCAACTTCGATCAATTTGAGGGCAGAAGGTTGGACACCATCTTGCCGAAACTACAAAATTAAAAAATATAGTAAATATTTTGAATATAAAATTAAAAAAACAACATAGTGATTAAACCAAAAACTTACAAGTTGTTTCGCCTTTGTGACCAAACTGTTGCTCCTAGATTGTGCGTCGCCTTACCCTTTCCTTTGCGATCGCTGTTCCGGCAAGCAGAGTGGGTTGTGGAGCTAGCCTTCGTAGCGTCTTCACTCCAGTACGCTATCAACCCGTTCCATAGGGCCGGGTTCATAACCAACTCCCTTGGAACAAGATTCCCCGATCACAACGCCTTCCACTCGTTCATCTTCCGTGAATACATGATTGCCGCTTTTTTGTGGAAGTCCCTTCGAACCAAAGCGGTAATGTGACTATCCCAAGTAAATTCTTGCTGAAAAAATGGAAATTAAATTAAAATAAACTAATAAACTAATTAAATTCAAAGTAAACAATAAAGAAAATGAAAAAGTTACCGCAAATTGCCGAAACCACATTTCCTGCTCTTCTAACGCATTTGGTTGTACGTCGGATCACGGATCTTTGAAGCAATCCATTAAGCATCCGGTTGATAGACTTGAAATCCCATTTCCGAATCTTTAAACCTTCAAAACAAAATGTTTTGTAGAGTTTAAATAGTTTATTAAAAAATATTTAATTAAATTTAATAATTTAAAATTTGAAAATGAGACTTACCATGTGTCTGTCCCAACACAATCCGGATGAAGACGAGTGAATCTCTCGTCCAGGTAAAGCAACGGTTCTCGACGCTCATTGCAGACGGTTTGTAGGGGTGGTGTCGATGCAGCAGGGGATGGTACAGGTGATGCGGTCTCCGGAATATGCGTAGACGCCGTGAGACTGACTCCTCAACTCCCCTCGCCTACGGGAACCTCGACGCACTTGGTTCCCAGAACCCTCGTAATATAATCCATAATCCCTTATAAATTTTTAAAGAAATGATTATAAATTTATAAAAATGATTTTAAATATGTAAAAATGATTAAAAACTTTTAAAATGGTAATAAATTCCTAAAATGATTAATAATTTCAAAAATGATTAATAATACAAATGATTATAAATTTATAAAAAATTATTTATAAATTTATAGAAAATTATTTATAAATTTATAGAAAATTAATAATAAATTTTAAAAAAATTTATTATAAATTTTTAAAAGGATTATAAATTCTCCAATATAAATTAATAATGTATAGTAAATTTAAATAAATAATGATTATTTATTAATAAAAACATTATAAATAACTATAAATATTTAAAACTGAATATAAATTAAGAAAAAACAATATAATTTTTTCTTAACAAATATATAATTTATTCTAATCTAAACAAATTCTCTAAATTAAAAAATTCTTCAAAATAACAAAACAAATTCTCAAAATTAAAAAATTAAATCTAACCACATAAATCTTGAATCAAACACTAGAAAACCCAAATCTAACATCCAATAACATAAATCTAACATCCTAAAACCTAAATCTTACATCCAACAACCTAATTCTAACATAAATCTTAAAACCTTAGAAATCTCTAATTTTTATAGTTTTGAAACTTACAAATTAGATAGAATTGATGGAGGATTGTTAGACATGTTGATGCTTGATGATTGATGTCGAAATCAGAGCTTCAATCGGACGGAAATCGGAAGTCGAAATCGGAAGTTTTGAGTTTTTTTTTTCGTTTGCGGTTCAGATCCGAGAGGAAGAAGATGACTCTATTTATCAAAATATTTCGACGGAAACTTTAAATATTAAATGACACGCGGTCTCGGTAAGATTCCGCCTTAATTTTTGCGTATCCGTCGGAAATCCGTCGGAAAGTTCCGACGGATTTCCGACGGATACGCGAAAATTAAGTTTCCCGGGAAATGAAAATTTTATTTGCCGCATTAAATTTAGCGTGTCCGTTGGAAATCCGTCGGAACTTTCCGACGGATTTCCGATGGATATGCGAAAATTAGACGCGTGGACACGTGTAACGGATCAATACAAATGGAGCATAAAGACACGTGTAACCACGAATCCGTCAGAAATTTCTGACGGATTTCCAACGGATTTGTGGTTTCGTGGTCATTTACAATCCGTTTCCTTTGAAAAATGTTTGTAGTAGGATTTGTTACTCATTGTAAGTTATGGTATAAACAAATACATTGTTACAAATGAAATATACGAAATCCAAAGAAATGTAGTTGTTATGGTTATAAATCATCGTTATAAGATATGTATCATGTAGTAACATGTAGACATGATAGTTGAGATTTTTTTTATTTTGATATATATGATATGTAACAAGGTATATGTTAGTATTTTATCATTGAAATGAGTAACAAACCCTACTACAAATATATTTCAAGAGAAACGGATTGTAAACGACCACGAAACCACAAACATGTTGGAAATCCATCGGAAATCTGTCGGAAATTTCCAACGGATTTCTGACGGATTCGTGGTTACACGTGTCTCAGTTTAAGGATTGACTGACATTGGCCGATTTCTTTTCTTTTGTTATCCGTCGGAAATCCGTCGGAAATTTCCGACGGATATAGTATTTTTTTTGGTTTTTTGTTTAATTTAGGATGTTTTTAATTATTTTGATTTGTTTATGATTTTTACTGTTTTTATTTATTAATATAAGTTATGGTTTTAATTATTATAAAATGTTATATTTAAATTACAAATTAAAATACAAAATATAAATAAAAACAAATGTTTGCGGTTCAAATACTAATCTGAATCAGATAATGATCCTTCTGAAGGAATATCGTCTTCGGCCTCATCAAATTCTCCAAGTTCTTCCTCAGATTCTGAATGAACTCTATCATCACCAATTTCCGTCAAATCAACCGCTAGGAATGTATCAAAAGAATGCTCGACATGATCCATTGGAACACTTCTAGTTGGTTGTAAAGCATCGTGCTCAGAAACTCCATAAATTTTTCCTCTTGGATTAATTGGAGTCACTGTAATCCAAGGATCTGAACGCCGTGTTACCTTAGGATAACGAATATAGCATACCTAAAAAAACAAATGTAAGTTATGAAGTCAAATAAAACATAAATAGAATCCCAAAACTTTAATAAAATATTTATTAAAATATCCGAACCTGGTCTGCTTGTGATGCTAGGATGACTGGGTCATACGTACGAAGTCTTCTTCTAGAATTTACTGACGTGACGCCAAATTGGTTCATCTTAACCCCACGCCCAACTTCTGGATCATACCACTCACACATAAAAACAATGCACCTCATGTCCAACATCCCTGGGTAGCGAACTAGCAATATTTCTTTGAGAATCCCGTAGTAGACAACATCACCAGATTGAGCCGAAATCCCATAATCTGCAGTTGGTCTTGACCTTCCTTCATCGTGAATCCTAAACGCAAATCCCCTACTGCAATACCTAGGATATGAGGTCGCAATGTAGATTGGCCCAGTTACTAACTCTACTAACCATGTCGGAAAAACAGAGCCACCTCTAATTCCTTCATTAACCTAAGAAAATAATATCCACAAAATTAATATAAAACACTAACGTAATAATTGAAAGTATTTATCTATTACTATTATAGCTTTCTTACGTAAAATTGTAGCCAAGTAATATAATCGTTCTCCTTATGCAGTTCAAGTTCTTCTTCAGTATTTTCCGGAAAATGGCTACGTATTATTGCCATGTAAAGCCTGAAATCAAACAACATTATATAACCTTTGGTTGCTATTACTTATGTAAAAAATAATTTAGTATTTAAATAAATTTAGTTTTTTACCTTTCGTACTCCGCCATCTCCTCACAATTTGTTACGATATACTTATACAAGTGAGTCCACTCCTGTTGCGAAAATTTGCGTTTCTTCCCTTTTCCACTTACTCGACTAACTTGCGAAAACAACTCAGGGACCACCAATGGATACATGGCTTTCTCACCTCTATCATCATAACGAGCAGGACGTTTACTCTTCGTACGAACTTCCGATGGAATGTAATATTCCGCAAAATGTGAGGTTTCTTTGTTGATGCTCTGTGCGACAATTGACCCCTCAACTCGACTTAAATTTTTAACCTTCTTCTTAAGATGGAACATGTACCGCTCAAAAGGATACATCCAATGGAATTGAACAGGACCACCAAGTGCTGCTTCATGGGGGAGGTGGATCAGAAGATGTTCCATAACATCAAAAAAGGACGGCGGAAATATCTTCTCAAGATTGCAAAGGATCACGGGTATATTGTCTTCTAAATTGCGAATCCCCTCAAGTGTAAGTGTTCTCGTGCATAAATCCCGAAAGAAAGCACCAACTCCTGCAAATAAAAAAACACAAATTTAAATATATATAAAATAAAAATATCAATAATTTTTAAAATACACATGAAAATAATTTATACCTGCAATTTTCCGTAAACATCTTTATGAAGGAGCTCACAAAGCGAATGGAAGAAGTCATGCATCACAACATGACAATCATGACTCTTCATTCCGATAAACTTTCCTTCTCCATAGTCGCAATTACGCAGATTAGATGCATATCCATCAGTGAATTTGACATCGTCTTGAATCCAATCAAAAAATTCTTTTTTCTTTTGTGCATCCAACCAGTATGGAGCAAAAGGATATTTACCATTGGGAAGAATTTCAAGAAAATCACGATCGCAAATCTCTGCCAAGTCCAACCTAGACTTCAGATTGTCTTTTGTCTTCCCCGGTACATTTAAAACCGTATTCATTATGTTATCAAAGAAGTTCTTTTCAACATGCATCACATCGAGGTTGTGCCTCAATAAATGGTCCTTCCAGTAAGGCAATTCCCAAAAGATACTCTTCTTGTGCCAATTATGAATTTCCCCGGCTCCGTAAACAGTTTCATGTCCATTACCTCCACATTCAGAAGTCATCGGAGCACCAAAATCTCTCAACTGCTCCAATAATGTACTGCCATCTTCCTCATCAATTGGAGCTTCAAACACTTGTTTATTTTTCGTAAATAATGTTTTAGACCGCCGATATGGATGCTCCATCGGTAGAAACCTTCTATGGCAATCAAACCAACACGACTTTCTTCCGTTCTTCAATTGGAATGCATCTGTGTTGTCTGAGCAATATGGGCACGATAGTCTTCCATGAGTTGTCCATCCAGATAACATTCGATATGCTGGGAAATCGCTAATGGTCCACATAAGAACCGCCCGCATCCTAAAATTCTGCTGGCACGAAACATCAAACACTTCAGCACCGTGACTCCATAGCATTTGTAACTCATAGATAAATGGCTGGAGGAATACATCTAATGATCTCTTTGGATGCTCAGGGCCGGGAACAAGAACGGAGAGAAATAAAAACTCTCGACGCATGCACATACCAGGGGGCAAATTGTACGGTGTTACGATTATGGGCCACAACGAATACTGCCTTCCATGCTTCCCAAATGGGTTGAAACCATCTGTACATAACCCGAGGTACACATTTCTTCTCTCATACGCAAAATCCGGATACATGGATTGAAAATGTTTCCACGCTTTAGCGTCTGACGGATGTGTAATCTCTCCATCTTGACGATGTTCTGTATGCCATCTCATTTGCTCTGCCGTGCGCTCAGATTGATATAACCTCTTCAACCTCGAAGTCAACGGTAAGTACCACATACGTTTAAATGGAATTGGAACTCTCCCACTAGTATCTTGAAACCGTGGTTTACGACAAAATCAACAACTTCTCCTGTCTTCATCTTCTCTCCACTATATCATACAGTTGTCGATGCACACATCTATTACTTAATACGGCAAACCAAGACCACCTACAAGTTTCAGTACCTCGTAGTATGATGCGGTGCAAAGATTATCTTCGAGCAAAAGATCTTTCACCATATCTCGCAATCGCATCAACACATTCTTCCGCCAAATTGAAGTTTATCTTAATGGTCATCATTCTACTAGCAGATGATAAAGGTGAATGACCATCTCTACACCCATCATATAATGGTCTGCTTACTGCTCTAACATATCAAAAAATCTTCTAGCTTCTACATTTGGTTCTTCAACCCTATCCTCATCTATTATGGTCGAAGACAAATTCTCTCTAAACGCATCATTCACCATCTCAACAGTACCAACACCAAAATCTACTTCCGTTCTATGTTCTCCTAAGCTATCCGCAACATAGGGTTCACTGCTACTACTACCATATTCAAAATTTCTTTCTCCATGTAGATACCAAATCTTGTAACCCGGCATAAATCCATTGCTATACAAGTGATACCATAGTAATTCTATCTTAACATTACGAGAATTGCGACAAATTGAACATGGACATTTCATCTTACCACTTGTTTTCACTCGCGGTTGATTTCCAGCAACGGCCATGAACTCGCATATACCTCGTGCATAACCATCGTTTAATAACTTCGACTCCGGATCAAACATTTCTTCATCCATCCACGATCTGAAATCTCTAGAAGATGACATCTCTCTCTACACGATTTTTAAAGAATTCTTGGGTAGAATTTTGTTGTTGTGATTGAATGGAGAAGTATGGTAACATATATATAATAACGCTTTCCGTAGGAAATCCATCGGAAATCCGTCAGAATTTAACGGATATAATAACGGCTATAACAACGGCTATATTAACGTTTAAATTTTCAGACAAATATTAATCCGTCGGAATCCGTCGGAAATTTCTGACAGTAAACCGACGGATTTCTGACAGGAACCGACGGAAGGTAATCCGTCGGAAAATACCGACGGAATTCTGATGGATTTCCGACGGATATTAAAATTGTCAAATCCATCGTAAATCCGTCGGAATTCCGTCGGTATTTTCCGACGGATATTAATTCCGTCGGAAATGCCGTCGGAATTGCGGTTGATTTCTTGTAGTGAGTGATTATGAACATGCAAAATGGGTCCATACGTAAGCCAAATTAGACCACAAACCTTGAGCAAAAGATACATTTAAATATAAAATTTGCCGTTTCCATAGTGTTTGAAGCAAAATAAAATCCAAAAAAAGATAAACCAAAAAACCAGAGTCATAAGAGTTGAAAAACGAAAAGAGACATTATATCTCTAAATAGATATTTCTCTAATTTGCTTCAGCGATCGCAGAGGTAGCGTCACGCAAAAGATCTGTCTTTTGAAACACACATTCAAATTCCTTAGCCTCCAACAACTTCAACTTCTCTTCAAGCCTCTTCTTTTTCATCATTGAAACCTTGTTCCATCTCTGTTTCACAACATCTTCGTTCATCCCATATCTCGTAATTGATCCTAAAAGAAACGAGTTCAAAAACCAATCTCTTTCAGATTGTTCATCATTAGGTTTGAAAGGCTCCTCCACCTTAATGGATTCCCAAATCACTTTAGACAATTTAAAACATGATAACTTTAGAGAATGGTTTGTGTTTGTGTTGTTCATTAATGAATGACATAAACTCTATATATACATAAGAGCTAAATCTATCTCAACTAGAGTTAGGACTTATCTAAATCTTATGATATATATCTAAATAACTTAATTCTTATCAAAATAGGATTTTAGAATATTCTTCGGTTTGGGCTCCAAAGACTTCACGGGCTTCACTTCATATACGAACTCTACCGGTCCACATTACTTGATCCGCAAGATACACATCTTGCTTCTCTAATACTCTCCCGCAAGACAAACGTGGTACGCGAAATGCAAACTATGCAATCACAAAGTGGAACACGTATGTCGTGGACAACTTGTCCAGAACGAATAAAATAGTCAACAAACTCCTCGGGATCTGAGTAGATGATAAACAAATCAAAAATTTTGAGGCGGGATCGGTGAACATTTTTTTTGACAATCCCGAATAAACTTCAACTTGAAAATAGGAGTGAAACTTCAGCTCGTCTTGATATATAAAGGGAATAACAACATCCTCTGGATGCAAATCATGCAACACTACACACAATTGTCCTTGCCTCGGACAGTCCACAAACCGGACTAAAAATAAATGACCTAAAAACTTGAGCTTTTCAAACAACTCTCCGTCATGGTTAAACTATGACCAAATTATAACTTAATGGTTAAACTATAACCAAACTCCCTTAAAATCATGTGAAGCCACAAAACCCTTAACATCACCACGTGATAAGAATCCCCAAATTAATAACTCTTGCACTAAACTAAATCAAATCTTAAAATAATAGGTTATGAAAACTAAACCCAAAACCAAAACGGAAGACTCATCTCAAAAGTAAAAAAAATTACTTACAAAAACAAATTAAATCAAACGTAAAACTTTTTTTTTTTTTTTTTTAAAACCTCTTTAACCCAACAAATACATCTTCATCATCATCGTCCTCTTCGATGGCCACCGTCTCCATGATTTCTCTGATCACAAAACTTTTAATGCGGAATTTAAACACCAACCCACTAGGATTGGATCGAATGCTCTGATACCATGATAACTTTAGAGAATGGTTTGTGTTTGTGTTGTTCATTAATGAATGACGTAAACTCTATATATACATAAGAGCTAAATCTATCTCAACTAGAGTTAGGACTTATCTAAATCTTATGATATATATCTAAATAACTTAATCCTTATCAAAATAGGATTCTAGAATATTCTTCGGTTTGGGCTCCAAAGACTTCACGGGCTTCACTTCATATACGGACTCTACCGGTCCACATTACTTGATCCGTAAGATACACATCTTGCTTCTTCTCGTGAGCATTTGCAAAAGAATTCTCATCTACACCCTTGTTTCTTTTACCCTCATACTTCTTCTTCAAAGTCGAGATCTTACTCGTGAACTGTTTTCGCTGAAACTCAAAGGAAATCTTGTTCTTGACTATCTCGTAGAATCCGTGCATGTCATCATACGGGCTCTTCCCTGTATCATTCTTGTAATCAACCATCCCTTGAAGCAAGACGATCTCATCTTCCTCACTCCATTTTCTTTGAAAATACTCCTTTTTCTCTTCTGTTTTCACCACGTCAGCTGATGCAACAACTTCACACCTCCTTCGTCTTCTTGGTTGGCTGAGCCACGCCGGAAACACACACCTCCTTCTCCTTCTCCTTGGTCTTGGATTCAGAGTCCGACTCGCTTTCAGTCTCCGATTCAGAATCTGAATCTGAACTTTGCTTTCCCTTGGTGGCTACGACAACAGAAGCGGGAGTAGAAGGATGAGTTGATGTATTCTTACTTGGTGGAGTTTTGACTTGTTCGTTTTCATCAGATGAAGAATCGGAATCTTGTTCTTTATCTTCCTTCTTCCGTTGCATTTCCTCGTTGTCGTCAGAAGATTCTGCCGGTAGGGTTTTTAACGGTTGTGGACTCTTAGCCGCCGTCGGAGGGTCTTCGGCTACTTGGCGTCGCTTATTAGCCGTTGGCGGATCTTTGAGAGAGAGAGAGAGGCGAAAAGTTTTGTTTTTCTTTTGTTGATGTCGAGACTAAAGACTTTGGGTAGGGTTTACAAAATAAATAGAGATCTACCATTTATTGTAATTGGAATATTCATTAACGGAAAATATTCAGATGCCAAAAAAAGATCTTTCATTTATAAGTATTTAAATTGAAACACAAATTTGGTAATAGTAATTTGTGATTGCCCTAAACACTCGTCACACCTTTTCGACTCGTATTAATTAACTTTCACAATAATCAATAAAGTGTGTCAATATTATAAATGGACTGTATAGGTAGAAAAGTTGTGTCGATTGCTTAACCCTAGATACTACTATGCGGTGAATGTTTTACACCTTTTCAACTCGTATTAAATCTTACAATATTTGATTATTTGGTTTAACATTTACAGGGAACCCACGCAAAAGATATTAGACAATTTTCTGACTTTTTACATCCTTGTACTATATCACGCACCGATTCCTCTTAAACCAATTTGCGCAACTTTAGCATCTTTTTACTTATTATTGTTGCTAAGTCAGCCTCCTACCTGGTTACTATCTTGATATTTAGAAAAAAAAGTAGACGAATTTATAGAGAAAAAAGATTTCTTATTATGCTCAAAAGCTTGAATGCTTACAAATGAGAGATCCCACCCCTTTATATAGGAAACATCTCCACAAATAGACGGTGAAAATTGATTCGATCCAACGGTGGAGATTAATCTTCTAGATCCTTCCACATATTTTCCAATACTCTAGGACTCTCTAAGACATTCTAAGACCTTCCACACGTTTTCCAATACTCGTTGACATAGTCACATATCGTACTTTGTTGCTGCAATTCTCTCAACTTCTTCCAGGCTTTGTACACCACATTCTCTGAGTAAAATTGCTTTTTCAAGTCCCTCTTGAACTTGTCCCAAGTAACTACCTGGGCAACACCTCTCTTGATCTTTGTGTGTCGCCTTCTGCACCAAAGCATGGTCGTGTCCACTAAATAACTTGTCGTGGTCTTGATCTTCACCGGCTCGTCCGTAAAATCAAGGTTCTCGAAATATAGTTCCATCTCCCACAAGAAGTTCTCAACTTCCTTGGCGTCCCTCACGCCATTGAATCTCGATGGTCGCGGGTACTCTACCCTTGCCGATCTTGCCTTGGTGATCGCAGCCCTTCTGTTGGCAATCACTTGCTTGCACAACACCAAGTCTCTTTCCATCGCCTTGATGCGGATTCGCATCTCCTTGATGCTTTCCCGTAAGACCTGGGCGACTCCCATTATGTTCTCTTTTAGCTTAGCCATTCGAGTATCCGTCTCGATTGCGTTATCTTTGACACGTTTGAACTCTCTGAACACGTCTCTCCAATTCGTTTGAGATGTGCTATACCCGTTCGAGTCTCTCACCAAACGCCTCTACCAAACGACCCAACACCTCCCAAAAAATACTCTTCTATTGCCCCTGCCCCCTTGGACAGTCATGGACTCCCTCCCGCCTTCATCGGTCACATCGGATGTGTTGTTACCGTTCTTGCTCTTAGTTATTCTCTTATTTTCACGTACGTCTCCTCTTCCCGGTCGAATGTTGCGATACCACTTGTCACAAACTGATTTCTCTTGAACTAATTCGTGCGGCCTTATTACATTTCTCCCCTTGTGGTTGCTAAGTCAGCCGCCTACCCGGTTATCCTCTTGGTACTTAGAGAAAGAAAGGATGTCTTATTATGCTTAAGGGCTTGGATGCTTACAAATGAGAGATCTCACCCTTTTACATAGGAAACACCTCGACAAACGGACGATAGAGATTTATTCGATCCAACAGTGGAGATTGATCCTCTAGATCCTTTCACACATTTTTCAATACTCTAGGACTCTCTAAGATTTTCTAAGACCTTCTAGAAAGTTCAGGAGGAACCTAGAAGCTTATTACAAAAAATAAAGTTTAGAAATGACTAAGTACGGAGCTAGAACCTCACCATCCCGCCTCTTGATGCTCTTATTCTCGGTGGAAAAATTTAAGGCGTGACAACTAGCTAAATTATAGCACCAAGAGATGAGTTCATTATGTACATTCTTTTCTTTTGGGTTAATGTTCAAACTAATATAATTGGGTCAATTTTGTTGTAAATTATTTTTTCAAATATGAGGCATGATGCATGCATGAACTAAGTAACCGTTCTGAGGAAAACAATAAATGGAGAAGTTGGTTCGGTTAAGCAAAACTAGATTAATAATCCGTGCTACGTCCGAGTGTATTTTTTGTTGTAAAGTGTTACTATATAATTTCAGTAAATTATAACTATTTATGGTGTTATAGTATAGTACGTGTAAATTTTTAGTTGAATGATTATTAATATTAATGGTTATATAAATATTTTAAGTTGTGACTTGGGATGTCATGTTTTAGGAATGATAACTCGTACTAATGTCGGGGGCAAAGTTTTAACATAATTTTTATTTGTTCTTCATATTATAAAATTTTATTGGTGTTAGCATGTGTATATGTTAAATGGGTAATCTAGTATAAAATCATTTTGGTGGTATTCATCATCATCATTCTTTTTTCGTGTTAGTCACTGCCGGTTGGAATTTAGGCATGCTTGAATAATGAATTTTAATATCTAGTGTTCAGGAAAGATACAATTAGATATTTTTAGGATTTAAAACTATATATTAGATAAATACTCCCTCTGTTTCTTATTAATCCTATTTCTAGAATTTTTTTTTTTTTTTCAAAATGATACAATTTTTAAGTTTTTAATGTAATTTTTATGTAATTGATAATAAATTGTAAAATTTAAGAAAAATAACTAAATACTATTGGTTTAAAGTTATTCAAAATTGTTAATCACATAAAATAATGCATTTAAAACCAGTTTTAAACATGTTTTTTAATATATGTAAAAATGATAGAAATAAAATCAATTAGGAGTATATAATAAACCCTGCAGAGAACTCGAAAACTCCGCAATTTACCCATATTGCTAATTTAAATTTACAACTAATTAATCTAATAAATATGTTCGTACAGCTAAAAACTGTTTTTTAAAAAAACTGTCTAATTAATACGACACTGCACCCGTGTTTTCAATGATCATGATTCACTTTTTCTATGGTATATATTTAATTATTTATGTACTTTCAAGTTTGAAGTGCTCGAATCCTTAAAAAAAAAGATGAAGTATGTCAAAAATATAAAAACTCGTGTAGAAAAATAAATAAATCAGAAAGGGGATGTAAACCATCGAGCCTTTAGCCCTTTAGACACTTCTTCTCCTTTGTTCCTCTCGAAATCTCACAATAATAGATTTGTGAAAATCATTGAAACAGAACATCATTCAGAAATTCAAATGTTTCACTGAATTTATGGTTGGCGATTTTAGATTATAAACAAAGGTATTAGATTTCAGTTTTTTTCTTTTTTTCTCTTCAAGTTTCATTAGTTCCTGAATTTGATTTCAGTCGAATGTTTGATGCAGTCGATGAACATCTAAGTAAAATTAGGTTAGTTGGGCTATCAATCCAAAATATTGATTCATAGCTTTTTGAGTATTTGAGATTCCGAATCCGAATTAGGTTTTACAAATTCATCTGCTTTAATTTTAGGGCTTTATTGTCGTTGTTGAGATTGAAGTTTCCCGTAATGACTGTGTGATGCTTGGCTCTTCAAGAAATCTTCCATGCTTCACAGTTAAAAACTTTGCCATTTATGTGTTCTCTACGATATTTATGCTTGCCATAGAAATATTGGTATTGTCATTGTTGTTTGATTTGTTTCCAGAGGAATGCACAACCAATTAAACCAAAAGCTCTTGCCATTGTGAAAGCCGCTATTGGACAATCTTGGGAGAATACTACTCTTTCAAAGTCTCCAAAGTAAGCACTGCACTTCCTCTTCTTTCCCTTGAGTTTGTTGATTGTTCATAGAAAAGCTTTTGATGTTCTTTGCTCTATTGTTAGAATCGAGGATAAACCTACGATTTATAAAAAATAGCTGAGAATGAGAGATATCTTTAAAACATAAACACGGTTAGTCTTAAATCTGATTAGAATTTACACATTACCTTATCACCAGAAATGATTGAGGATGGATCAATGAAATTCTATGATTCAGTTTCAGCAAAAAAAGAATCAATCAAATTCTTTCAATCAATCATGGTTAACCTTGAATCTGATTTTTTGTTTCAAATATAGCTAATTACATAAGTTTATACACTAACATGTACTGGTTCTTTCTAAGTCTGGATATAACGATGACAAAATATTAGTGCATATCTAAAACACAGTCTGAATGCGACCGATGACAATCGATTAATTTAGCTATAATAATGTACTAAGGTGCTTAAATTTCAACAAAAGTGAAGGTAAAGTTGCCTTTCAAAACAAAAATTAAACTGTGTTGTACTAAACAATATATTTTGCTAATAAAAATGGAGAAGTTGGTTCGATTAAGCAAAATGCATTTTCCTAGGCAAAACGTAGTTTGCTTAGTCATGTAGTATTATTTTTTGGGGTCAAAATTTGTATTAGTTCATATATTTGAATTACACAAATATAATATATTTTATTTACTAATTTTTCATGGTTTTTTTCAGCGAGTTTTTCATGGTTTGATACATTGATTTGTTTTTAATCAGAAAAAAAATACTTAGAGCATCTCCAATGGTCCTCTATTTTTAGAGATTTTTCGATTTTTAGAGCAAAATCATCTACAATGGTGCTTTATAACTTACTCTAAAAAGCCAACCATTGGAGATGGTTTTAGTTTTATATAATTATATAAATGAAATGGGCTTTTGGAAATTTGTTGCACATATAGCCAAATATTTTCAAGGCTTGGAAATAGTACTTTCTCCAAAAAAAATAGACTTTTCTAGAGAAAATAATTTTTGGCCCACTCCACACCACCCATACGGGAGTGTACTTTGGTAAATATCAATGAGTTCTAATGACTAAACCTTTGAGAAGCAAATCTAAGTTTCGATCGGTAATACGCATAATGGCATAATTGCGTTTAATGCGATTATGCAAGAAGTTTTCCAATCAAGAAAATCTCTATAATGTTTTACAAAATGCAAAAATGCAGGATTTGCGTTTTCGCCTAACAAAATACAAATAGAAATTCATTATGAAAATAAGTGGATATATAGTTACTTATTTGCATAATGAATTTCTATTTGTATTTCCTCAAATGGCCATATTAAAATTTTATTAAAATTTTAATAAACTATATATCAACTTATTTGCATAATGAATTTTTATTATTTTATTCATACAAAATACAATTGTAAAAGTAAGAAAATAATTTTTTACAATGAAAATTATATCACTTTTTCGAATAATATTTAAAACTTTCACAACTTTTAAACTATTTAATATACTTTTAATATTCCTATATTTTATTATCAAATATTACTTTAAATTTATTAAAAACATTATTTCATTTATTAAGTATATATTGATAATGTAATATTACATTCCACAAAATGTATCCAATCAACATAATTCTTTATGTAATTTCATCCTGCTATTTTTCATTCTGCGAATTTTTATTCAGTAATTTATGTAATTATGTGATTATACAATGTTACCATATAGGAACCCTAGTATTGTAATTTATATTCATGTCATGCAGATAAGCATTGTATTTTTGTTTTCGTTGGAAAAGTATATAGTTAACCAATAAGTTAATGTTTTAAAAACACGGTCAAACCTATTAGTTTGTACTTGACGTCCTTGTCCTTGTCCTAACCATAATTATATCGCTTAATTAAGGTCGTTATAATAATATAACATAAGCGATTGGATGGCATTCAGATGTACTGTATATATGTGTGAATAATTGTTTACAAACCTAGGTGATATATCTTATAAATCTATGGTGCAACAGAGCCGAAAAAAATGAAATTGGTTTTAGGAAACTTTGTTTGCACATAGAGCCGAAAAAAAAAGAAAAGAAAGAAGAATATTTTTGAGGCCTGGAAATGATACTTTCTCCAAAATGAAAATAGACTTAGAGAAAATAATTGGATACGCATATATTTGTGGATAATTTTTAACAAAGTGGAAAGAAACACGTATGTATAAATGGTTCAAAAGAAGGCAACTGCTGTTGTCATGGGACATGGAATTATATGTCCCCTTCGACTGACCAATCGTGGTCAATGGTTCAATTAGCTTTGTTTAGATAAATTCGAACCCGGTTCGGACAAATGAGCAGTTTCAAATAGAATATCTAATTCATTAGTTGGTAATGACTAATGATTAAACGATTAATGAATGACGAGGGCCGCGTGGTTTAAGCTTTTCGACACCGTTTCTTTTGTTTAATTGAATAATTAAATGGATAAAAAAATTACCCACATGGCCATATGGCGACATTATTTAAAAAAAATAAGGCTGTTAAACAATATAATATAACTTTATTTATACGCGCATAAACAATAGTTGATTTGCTCTAGATCCCTCTGTCACAAACTTGGATCGCCGACGATGCCGAATTTAAGACGGTCCTCGTATCTCTCCTTCGCACTTTGGTTTGTGTCCTTGTCTGGTTTATTTCATGTGGTTCGACCACAGAATCAAACCGGAGCCACTACTGATCCTGACGAAGGTCCTCCAAAACCATTTTTAGCAATTTCTTGCTTAGTTTTCAAATCATCTAGATTTGTATTATTTAGTTGTTCTAAAGACGATGATGATGATGATGACAATTCATATACCGTTTTTTTTTGGATATATATGTATACTTTTTTTTAATGGTTGGAATTAGAAGAATAAATGTAATTAATACTAACTCTGTCATTAATTTGAAACGAATAAAAACTTGGAAACGAATCAGCTCGGGCGTTGAACAACATCTTTCGGACGTGGAAGATAACGGCGACGGAAGCATGGAACATAAGCGGCGAACTTTGCAGCGGAGCCGCCACAGACGACGCCGTCAGCATAGACAACTTAGCTTACAATCCTCTCATCAAATGCGACTGCTCTTTTGTCGATTCCACTATCTGTCGCATCATTGCTCTGTACGTTTACATTTCTCTCTTACTGCCTTCCACCTGTTCGACATATGGCCAATGAATTTCTTGTGTCACAGGAGGGCTCGTGGTATGGATGTTGCCGGACCAATTCCTGATGACCTCTGGACTCTTGTTTACATCTCAAATCTGTACGTTTTTGTCACAGAGCTTCACTACTTAACAAGCATTTGCATTGGAACACATTCATTTTTCACATTTCTGCAGGAATCTAAATCAGAATTTCTTGAGTGGTCCTTTGTCTCCTGGCATTGGAAATTTGACTAAAATGCAGTGGATGTAAGGCTTCTACAATATGCATATGTGACTTGTGAGCAATTTCTTTTCTTTCTTATTGTCCATTCTATGTTCTTTAACTCAGGACCTTTGGGGCCAATGGATTGTCTGGACCAGTTCCTAAAGAAATTGGACTGCTTACTGATTTGAGATCATTGTAAGCACTTCTCATCAAGGATATGATCACATTGTCAACTGGCTCATTAGATAGATTCTAAACTGTTTTTTTTTGTTTGTTTTCTTTTCATTTCAGAGCGATTGATATGAATAATTTCTCCGGTTCCTTACCACCTGAGATTGGCAATTGTACGAGGCTAGTGAAAATGTAAGTGTATGCAATACTTTGTTCATCTTACGTCAAGTAGATAGACAGATATATTAACGCTCATGCATTCCTATGTCACAATCTCTTTTCTCATAAAATGTCTTGCAAATAGACTAAATTTCTATACACTCAAGTGCTTCAGAGATGTAGTGCGTTTAATGGTACTCGTATTTGTGACAGTTACATTGGAAGTTCAGGACTTAGTGGTGAAATTCCTTCATCATTTGCTAATTTTGTCGACTTGGAAGAAGCGTAATATTTATATCTTGTTATAATCTCGTGGGTTGTTGTTATTGTATCTGGCTACTCCTAATTGTTTATAATTTTTGGATTGACTTCTTTTCCATTTCGTTTTTCAGTTGGATTAATGATATCCAACTTACAGGTCGGATACCAGACTTTATAGGAAATTGGACCAAACTTTCTACCTTGTAATAAATTTCATATTGCAGCTCTTCAGTTATTCAATCTTATTTCTTTGTTTGAGGCTATCGCATATCAGCGGATAGAATTACTGTTAGTAATCAACATTTGATGGTATACCACTCTATATATTGAGACATGCTTTACTACAGGAGAATTCTGGGGACTAGTTTGACGGGTCCAATTCCATCTACATTTGCGAACTTAATTTCATTGACAGAATTGTAAGTGCTGGATATATGTTCTTTCTCCTTCACGTTTCCGCTTGCTCTTTGTCTTGATACGATACTGACTTGAATCCAAAATGCAGGAGACTAGGTGAAATATCCAGTAGCAATTCTTCTCTTCAATTCATCCGAGACATGAAATCTCTAAGTGTCCTGTAAGGAGTTCTGTTCAGCTTTTGCCTAATCTTGATGAACTTCTGAACTCCTTTAACTGTTCCCTTTCCTCTGTTGCAGAGTATTAAGGAACAATAATCTTACAGGCACAATACCTTCCAATATTGGAGATTACTTGCAGCTGTGACAACTGTAAGTATGAGACAAGATGACACAAAAATTTGTTCCAGATCTTAAGATGCTCCAATAGTTGTCCAATGCCTTCTTTGTTCCTAAACTGAGATGATATTCTTGCTAATATAAAGGGTGCAGACCTATAATAATTACAAGCAATATACATTATTTGTTCTCCAGTGATTTGAGTTTTAACAACCTAACTGGGCAAATTCCAGCTTCGCTTTTCAACTCAAGCCAACTTACTCACTTGTAAGAATATATTTATTGTTTCCCATCACGTGCTCTTATGCAGAATTTGCAGACTAATACGTGAGTACATAATATCTTTACCTTCATTTAGGTTTCTTGGAAATAACAAGTTGACTGGTTCCTTACCAACTCAAAAGAGTCCCTCTCTTAGCAATCTGTGAGTAACAAATATTAGTAGAGGAATGTTTCCCCCTGTGGGTACCATCTATTGAAAAGTTCTTAACATAACTCAAACCGCTTTATGTGCAGAGATGTGTCGTACAATGATTTATCAGGGAATCTTCCTTCTTGGGTTCGCCTACCAAACTTGCAACTGTAAGTTGAAGAACTATATGGTTCAATTTCGTGGCATATAATACATTATTTTGCTGAAAACAAAGCTTTTTTTTTGTGTTATTCTGCAGTAACTTGATTGCCAACCACTTTGCATTGGGAGGTTCTAACAGAAGGTGAATTCGTGAATCTTGTGCTCTTCTTGGTGCCATAAGTTCTACGCTATTTTATTTCACAAGCATACAACTGTTAATCTACATGTTATATTCCTTCCTCATTTTAGTACTTCGTGTTCTTTCTAAAAGGGTTTTCCCCGGACTGGACTGCCTCCAGAAGGAATTCCCCTGCAATCGAGGAAAAGGAGTATGTAAGTTGCATTTAAATGTTCTTTTAAAACTTATTTCAGTGGTGTTAGCAATGACAATGTAAGGATGCATATATTAGACAACACGTTGGTTAAGATGCTTCTCTTTTGCTGGGTGTCCAGATTTTAACTTTTCGGTCAACTGTGGAGGCCGGGATATCAGATCTAGTAGTGGAGCTTTGTATGAAAAAGATGAGGGGGCGCTTGGACCAGCTTCGGCTTTCGTAAGTAAAACGCAGAGATGGGCAGTCAGCAATGTAGGACTATTTACTGGGAGTAACAGTAATCTATACATAGATGTTTCAGCTAGAGGAACGCAATTTGCAAACACTTCAGACTCAGAGCTTTTTCAATCAGCGAGACTCTCTGCATCTTCGTTAAGGTATTATGGACTGGGGCTAGAAAATGGAGGCTATAGTGTAACAATTCAATTTGCTGAGATACAAATGCAAGGTTCTGATACCTGGAAAAGTCTTGGAAGGCGAATTTTCGACATATATGTCCAGGTCTCTACTGTTACATTGAGCTTATGCCCATATTCTTCCATCGCTTACTTCTTATGTGATAATATGATATCATTTATCATATTGTTATCTCATGATATCATTTATCATACTGTTCTCCCAATTAAAGATAATGTGAAGTATGTCTTTAGTAACTTTTTTGAACCAGAGAGAGATCAATGATAAGCCTTGACATACAAGAGATTCTTTTCTATTAGAATATCTGGTGCAGTATAGATTTTGTTCAAACGGGGATGATAACCTAAGATGCAGCATTATAGGGATCAACCCTTCAAGAACTTTTCTTCTCTGAGAAATAGTTTCTGACCTCTGAGTTCCTTTTTGTTTTCAGGGGAAACTTGTTGAAAAGGATTTTGACATGCACAGAACAGCTAACGGTTCTAGTGTCCGAGTAATTCAAAGAGTATATAAAGCAAATGTATCTGAAAACTACCTTGAAATCCATCTTTTCTGGGCTGGAAAAGGGACATGTTGTATTCCTGCTCAAGGCACTTATGGGCCGTTAGTCTCAGCAATCAGTGCAACTCCAGGTATACACCAGAGACTTTCATGATCTTTCATACAGTCCAATCTCTCTCACTACCAGCTTTTCTTCTCTGCAGATTTCATACCCACCGTAGATAATAAGTTGCCCCCGAAGTCAAAGAAAAAAATTGGTATTATTGTAGGGGCCATTGTAGGAGCAGGGATGATAAGTATCTTGGTGATTGTTATCATCTTATGCATCCGTAAGAAAAGAAGAAAGGCGGCTGATGAAGAAGGTAAATAGAAAGTCTTAGGCTGTGGCAGTATTACTACAGTCTAATCATGAACAACTGTAACCCTTAAACTGTTCTTTTTCAATTAAATACTCTTGTGCAGTGCTACACAGTCTGGACATAAGGCCCTACACCTTTAGTTACTCAGAACTCAGAACTGCAACTCAAGATTTTGATCCTTCCAACAAGCTTGGGGAGGGAGGATTTGGACCTGTATTTAAGGTAAGACCCTACACAGAATGTGATGAAACAGCAATATAGGGAGCACAATGAAATAGAAGGTTATGATATTTCTTCTTTGGCTATATTCTAAAAATATTCAGTGTTACAGGGCAAACTGAACGATGGAAGAGAGATAGCCGTGAAGCAACTGTCAGTTGCATCAAGGCAAGGAAAGGGTCAATTTGTTGCAGAGATTGCCACAATATCAGCTGTTCAGCATCGCAACCTTGTAAAACTGTATGGATGCTGCATTGAGGGAAATCAGCGCATGCTTGTATATGAATACCTCTCTAACAACAGTCTAGATCATGCTCTATTCGGTAGGCTCATGAGATCTTAAATGTGTCATCCTTGTAAAAAACAACTGCTGTTAGCTTACATGTTGCATGATTATGGCAGAGGAAAAGAGTTTGCATCTTGACTGGTCAGAGCGTTTCGAGATATGCTTGGGAGTAGCAAAAGGTTTAGCATATATGCATGAGGAGTCAAATCCCCGGATAGTGCATAGGGATGTGAAGGCAAGCAATATTCTGCTGGACTCGGATATGGTACCGAAACTCTCTGATTTTGGGTTGGCCAAACTATATGATGATAAGAAGACGCACATAAGTACCCGAGTTGCAGGGACAATGTAAGCATCCGAAAACCTCACATAAGATTTGGCATTTCAAATGTGTTAACACTTACAGTTGTTGAATGTTACATTGCAGTGGATATCTATCACCAGAGTACGTGATGGTTGGACATCTTACGGAGAAGACGGATGTGTTTGCCTTTGGTGTAGTGGCTCTGGAAATTGTCAGCGGAAGGCCCAACTCCTCTCCAGAACTGGATGATGACAAACAGTACCTTCTAGAATGGGTATGTATCTTATAATCTATTTATAATCTTATGTGAGTTAAGCAGAAGACCTTTTGCTTAAACTTTCGTCTCTTTTTTTGTTTTGTTTTTGGTTTGTGCAGGCATGGAACCTACACCAAGAGCAGCGTGATGTGGAAGTGGTGGATCCGGATCTAACAGCATTTGACGAGGAAGAAGTGAAACGTGTAATAGGAGTTGCGTTCTTGTGCACACAAACAGATCATGCAATACGGCCATCTATGTCCCGAGTGGTAGGCATGTTGACTGGTCATGTGGACGTAACCGAAGCCAATGCCAAGCCAGGGTACGTTTCTGAGCGAACGTTCGAGAATGCTATGAGCTTCATGAGTGGTTCAACGAGCTCGAGCTGGGTATTGCCTGACACTCCAAAAAGTCCTTCCTAAGTCCCAAAGCGAAGATGGACGACGACATGAGACTTGAAATCTTGCGGTTTTTATATTCTGTTTATAATCTTCTTATCTTTTGTTAAAAAAGTCAATACAGAAATCGTTGTTGGTAAAACAGACTCGCATGCATTCTTTTGGACATGAATCATAGGCAGAAAAATGAAATTTGGGCTGTGAGTAATTTTAGGAGAGTTTATTTTAAAAACTTGAAATGTAAGTTAAAATCATTTCAACCCTTAAAAAGTTAAAAGTCTCAAGCCACATTTTCAAATGTACTCTTCATTTTTTTTGTTTCCACAAATACTCTCATTAATTAAAGAGAAAAGAGTACATAGGTTGAAACAAGCCTCCAATAGATGACATCAAGATAATTATGGGAAATAGATGAAACAAGCTAGAAATCTACGATCTTTTTGTGGCAGCTTGGACAGAGGTCTCTTATTACTGATATCTTACCAGTAAATCTGGTTCCTTTGGACTGTCATAGTCTTAATTTCTCCTTTATGGAGCTCATTACCCTCCCAAATATGCCATTTGTGTTTGGTGATATTGTTACAGGGATCATTGTGTCGAAAGTTGGACTACTTGAAACAGAAGCGATGATGGTTTGGATTATACAAAACCTGGATCTGAAGCTTCCCTAACAAGGTAGTATGCACTATCTTCACATCTCATCGGCCATTGCTGCCGAGGCATTTGCTTCTCGATCAGTTCTGCTAGCAGCTCAAGCATCTGATACCTCTTATTTGGTCTGTTTTTCGGATTGTCGGGACTTCATCTGTCTCCTCAACGCCGGTGGCCAAATGAACAAGTTTCAGAGAATTATGTTCAATATTCAAGCTTTCAGGCACTCTTTATTTTCTATTTCCTTTTATTATGTTGCATGTTTGGCCAATGGTGCCGTGGATTCTCTAGCCAATTCGGCTCTTATTGCTACCTCCTCCTTTCGTGGAGTTTGAGGACTTTATCAATTAAGTTTATGGTTGCACAAAAAAAAAATAGAAAAGAAAAAAGAAGAGGAACTAATGAGGTATCATTAAAAGAAAAAAGAATAATTCTAATTGGGGTTTTTAATATTTTCGTTTTTCCACGTCATTTTTAACAGTTTTTCTTGTTTCCTTATTTATCATAAGAATATTCACTTGAACATGTATATTGATGTATGTACATCAAAACCTCTATAAATCAATAATGTATAAATTATAGTATCTTCTTAATTTATAGAGAGTATTAATTTATTGATAAATTAAATATTAATTTATAAAGAGATTTTATGAGTTTTATAATTTATATAAATATCTATTTTAAATAAAAAGTTTTCACATTCTTCTATTTTCTTACCTAAATTTTATTAATGTTGATTATGAAGTTGAAAACGAGATTGCAGTATCTTTAGAAGCTGAAGATGATACTATAGTACCTTTAGAAGAAGTTACACATAAAGAAACAATGATCACATTTAGAAATTTTCACAATTTTTAGATTCAGTTCGAGAAAACAACGTGTTTTGATATTGTAAGAAAGATTAGATATGAGCTCCGAAAAAATGTAAATTTACGAATAAATAATTAAACTAAAGTCATATTTTATTTATAAATGGTTTTAGTTATATTTTTAAGTTTATATAATTATTAATTTATGTTATTAATGAGATCATATATTTACATAGATATATTTTTTAAATTATTATCTTATACTATTTTATCAAATTGTGCCAATTATTACTTTGGTCCAAATCGGTACTAAATTTTTTTATTAATTTGTAGTAATTATTAATTTATCTACTATTAATCTATATAGATTATACTGTGTATCTATATATGGTCCCACAAAAATAGAGATCCAATGTTATTTTTGCTATGTTCCTAACCGGCTTTGCCAATAAACTATATAGGTGCTATAATTTATAAACACACAGATAAACATTGTATTTTTTTTTCGTTGGAAAAATAGTAACCAATAATCAATAATGTTTTTAAAACATGGTCAACCTATTATTTTGTAATTGACGTCCTTGTCCTAAACTTAATTCTATCGCTTATGGTCGTAGTATATATCTTTGTGGAAGATTTTTTACGAAGTGGAAAGTGAAAGAAGCACATATGTTTACCGTTTCAAAAAAGGCAACTGCTGATGTCCCATTGGGCTGACCCATTTTGGTCAACAGTTTAATTAATCAACTTTGTTAGGATCAATTCGAACCCGGTTCAGAAAAATTAGTAGTTTCAAATACAATTTTATAATTGGATATTCGTTTGAATAGCTTTTGGGTTTGATTGTTCATCGGATTTAGGAGTTTTGAATTGTTTTACGCATGAATTGCTTAAGTAGAAATTTCTTAATTTTCTCATATGGGTATTGACAGATGTACAGAAAACTTGAATACCAAATTAATTATTATTGTTAATTCTAAAGAAAAACAAACTCGTGTCCTTGTAGATGCATATGTTTTCAGCTTATCTGGATTCAACCACTAGCCTTAATTCATGTTGGTAAAAACATTGTTTTTCGAAAGTGGACTTTGTTTGAGAAAAAAAATATTTTAAATAAATTTCCAAAACAATCTACATTATGATATATTTATATACTTACAAACTATTTTTCATCTGTGGTCCTTTTGCATGCATTTCCGCTAAACCATGCAAAATATTTTAATCTGATGCAAAACATATTAAATGGAATGGTTATCCCATTTGATGCTCATAAATGTTCCAAACTCATGATTTCACGCACATCACGAATATGGGTCTTAATTTTTTTTTTAAAAAAATTTACATGGTTTAGATTTACTTTTAATCATATAAAGAATTCCTCTGTATATTAAAAGAGAAACATTTTTGCTTATGTGGCATACCCACAATTTTTCTCAACATTTTTTATTTATTTTATTTATTTTATTTAAAATTGTTAAAAAGAATTATTCCATTTGTCAAACACACTTATTTGAATTAATTTTTTTTCATTTAATCAGCATTATTCCATTTGCCAAACATTATTATATGAATTAGTTTCCTTATTTTATTAGTCTTATTCCATATCTCAAACACTTATAATTACTATAAATTTTCCGTAAAAACACTTATAATTACATCATTATACATTTAGTTACATTGCATTTAAATAATTGAAACCAAAAACATATTTTCCATACATAACTATCATGTTTTTTTTTTAATTTTTATTTTTATTAAAACCATTTTTTTATCTACGAAGCAATATATATGTAATCAAATACAACAATTTTGGAACATTTAAATTTATTAAAATTTAAAATTTATAATACAGTAATCAAATATATATCTTACATATATATAATACTGTTAATAAAATTAAATAGCATAAACGTTTATTATATTTTACAATAAGTAAGACTATTAATAAAATTAAATAACATAAAATATGCATGTGCATGACACGAGCTTTTGTATACTTATTTAATGAAATCGTACAAATAAACTTTTTTTTTTTGGAAACTTTCTTTGCATATAGAGCCGAATATCTCTGGAAAGAATATTTTCTCCAAAATGAAAATAGACTTTCCCTGAAAAAATAATTTAATCTTGCTCAATCCATCCATAAACGACGGTACTTGGGTATATATCAATGAGCTTGAAACTTTTGAAAAGCAAATCTAGGTGCTATAATTTAAAAACATGCAGAATAATTTAGAAACATGCAACATGCAGAATATCTAGATAAACATAGTATTTTTTGTTTTCGTTGGAAAAGTAGTAACCAAGAATGTTTTTAAAACATGGTCAAACTACTAATTTGTATTCGACGTCCTTGTCCTAAACATAATTCTATCGCTTATGGATTGCCTCAGACGTAAATCTGTGTGAATAACATTTTTCAAAGTTTAAGATTAGAAATATTGTTAAAACTTTATAAAAAAAAAAAAAAAAACATTTTACAAAGTGGAAGAAACACGTATGTATATGGTTAAAAAAACACAAAAAAGGCAACCGCCGATGTCATGGATTATTTATATGTCCCATTGGGCTGACCCTTTCTTGGTCAACGGTTCAATTAATCAACTTTGTTGGATCAATTCGAACCCGGTTCGGGCAAGTTAGCAGTTTCAAATCTATTTCATAAGTTGGTAATGATTAAACAACTAATGAATGAATGGGTGATTTAAGCTAGGGGTGAGCATAATTTCTCCGCATCTTTCCCGTCCTATTTTTAGTTGCAAATTCTTGTTACATACAGGAATATACTCACATATGATACACATTTTTAATTTTCGTTTTAGTAATAGAATGAAACAAGACGGGAACCAGAATTCTCCAATGCCATTTAGGCCAAATTATATCAAACAATATAGTATTCTGTATATATATAACATATAGTAATAGAAAATTGGACATATAACATATTGCACACATATTTAAATTTAAATTTCCTAATTGTTTTAAGATTTTGCTAAAATTACTTGTTATTATATTTTATATCATTTAATTCTACTTTTTATTTATTTTGATTTATACTTATGATCGAGACTATGTGGTTTAAGTTTGATTGATTATATATATTGGTTTGTCTCTGAGTTTTAGGTTTTTTAGTTATTAAGTAATACAAATCACATAAATTTTTTTTGTCAACAATTATATATTAATTAAAAGTTAAATTGATTCAGAAATTCAAATTAGTGGTACAAAATTTACAGATAAAGTCTGGTTCTCTGTTAATATATTCGCTTTAGAAGTTAATTTACGTGAGATTAGAAAAAGAGATAAAAAGAAACACAAAAGAAAAACGAACTCATGATATCATGGGAACCAAGAGGTCATTTTTGTTTATTTCTCAGATAATTTATTTATGATTGATAAATCTATTTTAATTTCATATGATTCTCTCACGGTTTTAATTTTGAAAATTTACATTTTCATCTTGTTCTTGTTTTGTTATGTTCCATTCCATTTATGTCTCAAATTTAAAATAAGATATAAAATATATATTTTTCTTCTAAATTTTCGTCCTGTTCTGGTTTCCATAAAATCTCGTCCTAATTTATATTTTCTTTACCCTAGTTTTATTAGATGAAATAAAAGATTACCCACATGGCGACATTATTTAAAAAAATGAGGCTGTTATTTCTAAAGCTAAAAAATATAAATACTGCACCTTGGCTAGTTTGTTAGCTCTGATCCCTCTCTCACAATTAACTTTGGTCGCCGACGATGCCGAGTATAAGACGATCCTTGTATCTCATCTTCGCACTTTGGTTTGTGTCCTTGTCGGGTTTATTTCATGTGGTTCGACCACAGAACCGAACCGGAGCCACTACTGATCCCGACGAAGGTCCTCCACAACTTGCTAAATTCGGTTTCAAATCATCATCTACCCATTTTTAGCAATCTCATACTTAGTTTTCAAATCATCGACTTGTTTCTAGTTGTTCTTAAAACGATGATGATGATTTTTAGGATCGTCTGAATGTTAGGTAGGGCCCATAACTAGAATAAAAGGCCCTGATTATAGTTATTATTTAATAGAGATAAAATCAGATTATATGAGCCCTTGATTTATATACCGTTTTTTTTATATACGTATACTGTTTTTTTTTTCTTTCTTTTTCTTTCGGTTAGAATTGGAAGAATAAATTTAATTAATATATTAACTTGGAAACGAATCAGCTCGGGCGTTGAACAACATCTTTCGGACGTGGAAGATAACGGCGACGAATGCATGGAACATAAGCGGCGAACTCTGCAGCGGAGCCGCCATAGACGACGCCGTCAGCATCGACCACTTAGCCTACAATCCTCTCATCAAATGCGACTGCTCTTTTGTCGACTCCACTATTTGCCGTATCACTGCTCTGTACGTTTCCTTTGCTCTCTTATTGCCTTCCACCTGTTCGACATATTGCCCATGAAATTCTTGTGTCACAGGAAGGCTCGTGGTATGGATGTTTCCGGACCAATTCCTGATGACCTCTGGACTCTTGTTTACATCACAAATCTGTACGAGCATTTGCATTGCCTGATTGGAACACACTCAATTTTTCACTTTCTTTTTTTTCGTTTTCAAATTTGGCAGCAACTTATATGAGAATTCCTTGAGTGGTCCCTTGTCTCCTGGCATTGGAAATCTGACTCGAATGCAGTGGATGTAAGGCTTTACTCTCTTCCCAAACAAGCTTGTAAAGTATTGTCAACAAGCTGATATGAGCGATTTTGTTCTTTAACTCAGGACTTTTGGGGCCAATGCATTGTCCGGACCAGTTCCTAAAGAAATCGGACTTCTTACTGATTTGAGATCATTGTAAGCACTTCTCATCAAAGATATGATCACTTTTTCAGCTGCCTCATTAGTTTTTTAGATAGATTCTAACCATTTTTTTTTCTCAGAGCGATTGATATGAATAATTTCTCCGGTTCTTTACCACCTGAGATTGGCAATTGCACGAGGCTAGTGAAAATGTAAGTATATGCAATGCTTTGTTCATCATACTTCATGTATATATTCCAACGCATGAAGTTCCAAAATAGTGGTGACATTTTTATTGCTTGCATGGCATCAACACTCCATCACAAATAGATTAAATTTGTATACACTCAAGTTGTTTAGAGATGTTGTATGTTTAATGGTAATCATATTTATGACAGTTACATTGGAAGTTCTGGACTTAGTGGTGAAATTCCTTCATCATTTGCTAATTTTGTCGACTTGGAAGAAGCGTAAGATTTATATCTTATTATATAATCTCGTGGGTTGTTTTTGTATCTGGCTATTCATTTAGAGACATAGTCATACTCCTAATTGTTTTCCAATTTCGTTTCAGTTGGATTACTGATATCCAACTTACAGGTCGGATACCATACTTTATAGGAAATTGGACCAAAATTTCTACTCTGTAAGAAATTTCATATTGCAGCTCTTCAGTAATTCAATCTTATTTCTTTCTTTTTTTTTTGGTCAAACAATCTTATTTCTTTGTTTAAAGGTATTACGTATAACCAGATAGAGTAACGGTTAATAATCAACACTTGATAATACACCACACTATATATAGAAGGCTATACTCAACGTTTGAAACATGCCTAACTGCAGGAGAATTCTGGGTACTAGTTTGACTGGCCCAATTTCATCTACATTTGCCAACTTAATTTCACTGACGGAATTGTAAGTGCTTTATATATGTTCTTTCCTCCTTCCACTAGCTCTTTGTTTGCTACGATACTGACTGATATCCAAAATGCAGGAGACTAGGTGAAATATCTAATATCAATTCTTCTTTTCAATTCATTCGAAACATGAAATCTTTAAGTATCCTGTAAGAAATTCTGTTCAACTTTTGTCTAATCTTGATGAACTTTTGAACAACTTTTAGCGGTTCCCTTTCCTCTGTATTTTTGACACTTTTTAAATATCATGCAGAGTGTTACGGAACAATAATCTTACAGGCACAATACCTTCCAATATTGGAGATTACTTGCAGCTGCGACAACTGTAAGTATTAGATAAGATGACACAAAAATTTGTTCCAGATCTTAAGATGCTCCAATAACTGTCCAGTGCCTTCTTCGTTGCTAAACTGAGATGATATTTGCTAAAATAAAGCATGCAGACCTTTAATAATTAGAAGCAATATACATTAATTTTTCTGCAGTGATTTGAGTTTCAACAACCTAACTGGACAAATTCCAGCTTCACTTTTCAACTCAAGCCAACTTACTCACTTGTAAGAATATATTTATTGTTTCCCATCACATGCTCTTATGCAAAATTTGCAGACTAATACGTGAGTACATAATATCGTTACCTTCATTTAGGTTTCTTGGAAATAACAAGTTGACTGGTTCCTTACCCATTCAAAAGAGTCCCTCTCTTAGCAATATGTGAGTAACAAATATTAGTAGAGGAATGTTTCTCCCTTTGCGCACCATCTATTGAATTTTTTTAAGTATAATTCAAAGTGCTTTATGTGCAGAGATGTGTCGTACAATGATTTATCAGGGAATCTTCCTTCTTGGGTTCGCCTACCAAACTTGCAACTGTAAGTTGAAGAACTATGTGGTTCAATTTCGTGGCCTATAATATATTATTTTGCTGAAAGCAAAGCCTTGTTTTTTTTTTGGGTGTTATTCTGCAGAAACTTGATTGCCAACAACTTTAAATTGGGAGGTTCTAACAGAAGGTGAATTCATGAATCTTGTGCTCTTCTTGGTGCCTAAAGTTCTACACTATTTATTTCACGAGCACACAACTGTTAATCTACATGTCATATTTCTCATTTTAGTACATTGTCTTCCTTCTTAAAGGGTTTTCCCCGGACTTGACTGCCTCCAGAAGAATTTCCGCTGCAATCGAGGAAAAGGAGTGTGTAAGTTGCATATATCTTGTGTTTTGAAACTTATTTCAGTTTTAGCAGAATGCATATATTAGACTACACGTTGGTTAAGATGCTTCTCTTTTGCTGGGTGTCCAGATTTCAACTTTTCGGTCAACTGTGGAGGCCGGGATATCAGGTCTAGTAGTGGAGCTTTGTATGAAAAAGACGAGGGGGCGCTTGGACCAGCTTCGTTTTTCATTAGTAAAACCCAGAGATGGGCAGTCAGCAATGTGGGACTATTTACTGGGAGTAACAGTAATCAATACATAGCTGTTTCAGCTAGAGGAACACAATTTGCAAACACTTTAGACTCAGAGCTTTTTCAATCAGCGAGACTCTCTGCATCTTCGTTAAGGTATTATGGACTGGGGCTAGAAAATGGAGGCTATAATGTGACAATTCAGTTTGCTGAGATACAAATGCAAGGTTCTGCTTCCTGGAAAAGTCTTGGAAGGCGAATTTTTGACATATATGTCCAGGTTTCTACTATTACATTGAGCTTCTGCATGTTTTTTCCATCGCTAACTTCTTATGTGATAATATGATATCATTTATCATACTGTTATCCCAAGCAAGATAATATGAAATATATCTGTGGTAACATTTTTTTGAACCAGAGAGAGACCAATGATAAGCCTTGCCATACAACAGATTAATTTCTATTAGAATATATGTGCAGTATAGATTTTGTTTAAACCTAAGATGCAGCATTATAAGGCTCACCCCTTCATGAATGTTTATACTCTAAGATACAGTTTCTGACCGCTGAGTTATTTTTGTTTTTCAGGGAAAACTTGTTGAAAAGGACTTTGACATGCGCAGAACAACTAACGGTTCTAGTGTCCGGGTAATTCAAAGAGTATATAAAGCAAATGTATCTGAAAATTACCTTGAAATTCATCTTCTCTGGGCTGGAAAAGGAACAAGTCTTATTCCTGCTCAAGGCACTTATGGGCCGTTAGTCTCAGCTATCAGTGCAACTCCAGGTATACACCAGAGACTTTCATGATCTTCATACAGTCCAATGTCTCTCACTACCAGCTTTTCTTCTCTGCAGATTTCATACCTACCGTAGATAATAAGTTGCCCCCGAAGTCCAAGAAAAATATTGGTATTATTGTAGGGGCCATTGTAGGAGCAGGAATCATAAGTATATTGGTGATTGCTATCATCTTATTCATCCGTAGGAAAAGAAGAAGGGCAGCTGATGAAGAAGGTAAATAGAATTTTTAAGCTGTAGAGGTGTTATTAAAGTTTAGTTATGTACAACTGTAACCCTCAAACAGGTTCTTTTCACCTAAATACTCTTATGCAGTGCTACACAGTTTGGAAATAAGGCCTTACACCTTTAGTTACTCAGAACTCAGAACTGCAACTCAAGATTTTGATCCTTCCAACAAGATTGGGGAGGGAGGATTTGGACCTGTTTTCAAGGTAAGATCCTACACAGAATGTGATGAAACAACAATATAGGGAGCACTGTGAAATGGAAGGTTATGATATTTCTTCATTGGCTATATTTATATTCAATGTTACAGGGAAAACTGAACGATGGAAGAGAGATAGCCGTGAAGCAATTGTCAGTTGCATCAAGGCAAGGAAAGGGTCAATTTGTTGCAGAGATTGCCACCATATCAGCTGTTCAGCATCGCAACCTTGTAAAACTGTATGGATGCTGCATTGAGGGAAATCAGCGCATGCTTGTATATGAATACCTCTCAAACAACAGTCTAGATCATGCTCTATTCGGTATGCTCATAAGATCTTAAATGTAAAAAATCAACTGCTGTTAGCTTACATGTTGCATGATTATGGCAGAGGAATCGTGTTTGCAGCTTGGCTGGTCAGAACGTTTCGAGATATGCTTGGGAGTAGCAAAAGGTTTAGCATATATGCATGAGGAGTCAAATCCCCGGATAGTGCATAGGGATGTGAAGGCAAGCAATATTCTGCTGGACTCGGATCTGGTGCCGAAACTCTCTGATTTTGGGTTGGCGAAACTATATGATGATAAGAAGACCCACATAAGTACCCGAGTTGCAGGGACGATGTAAGTATCCTAAAACCTCACATACGATTTGGTATTTCAAATGTGTTGAAACTTACAGTTGTTGAATGTTACATTGCAGTGGATATTTGTCACCAGAGTATGTGATGCTTGGACATCTTACGGAGAAGGCGGATGTGTTTGCCTTTGGTGTAGTTGCTCTGGAAATTGTCACCGGAAGGCCCAATTCCTCTCAGAAGTTGGATGATGACAGACAATACCTTCTAGAATGGGTACCTAACTTTTGGAGAAAAACTGTTTCATTCATTTCCAAATTCAGTTTGATGATTGATTTTGATTTTGGTTTGTGCAGGCATGGAGCCTACACCAAGAGGAGCGTGATGTGGAAGTGGTGGATCCGGATCTAACAACATTTGACGAGGAAGAAGTGAAACGTGTAATAGGAGTTGCGTTCTTGTGCACACAAACACATCATGCAATACGGCCAACTATGTCCCGAGTGGTAGGCATGTTGACTGGTCATGTGGAGGTAACTGAAGCCAATGCAAAGCCAGGGTACGTCTCTGAGAGAACGTTCGAGAATGCTATGAGCTTCATGAGTGGTTCAACGAGCTCGAGCTGGACATTGCCTGACACTCCAAAGAAATAAGAATTATTCCCAAGTCCCAAGTCGAACATGGACGACGACATGAGTCTTGAAGAACTTGTGGTTTTTATATGTTTATATCATAGTAAATCATTTGTAAGTTAGTTCACAGACTCATTAGTTACATAATATATATCATAATTTAAAATATAAGACTAGATGTATTTAATCTTGTATGTAATGATTTATACTGTGTTTATTCTTTTTGTGTAAGTGTGTAACTCTTTATATGTAGATGTCTATTTTGTTTTTCGATATATTTGTATAATAACATTTTACATATAAAAGTAACATGTTGAATGTCTCCCGGGACACCTCTTTTTTTTTTTTTTTTTTTTATATCCTTTTGACTCGAAACCACTAGCTATGCTAAGAGTCTTTCCTAAGTTCCAAATCGAACATGAAACTTGTGGTTTTTATATTTTGTTTATAATCTTACATTGAAAATGTCAATACATTTTAATTAAAAAAAATTAAAATGGTTGGTAAAAACATACTCCTATCTTATGAAATACGACCAAGAAGTCTTCTCTATTCTCTAACCAATTACACAAACGTATTAACTTCCCTTGACTTTGTTCTCCTGGTCCGATTTTTTACATTATTCTGTGTTCCATTGACATTTGGTGTTAAGGTGGTGACGGTTACACTCCGTAACGCAGCCGCCATTATTGACACGGCAGCGTCCTCTCCGTCCACGCGCGTGCACTCCACATGTTTCGATCCTTTGAAAATTTACGGCGCGTGACTCACACGCCCACGCGTCGTGATTAGTGTGTTAGTTAGACCCATTAATAAATTCAAATTAAGCAAAAAATGCATCTCTTCAAAGTCCAAATAGACACCATTTTTGGACCAAAGTAAAACCTCCGTCTCGTTTTGGCGGCTCTGTCTCCCACATCGACGATGACCTGGCTACAGCGGTTTCTCTGTCTGCTCCTCACCGTCTGGTTCTTGTGTAATTCTGGTTTGGTTCACGTGGTTCAAGCCCAAAACCGAACCGTAGCAACTACTCATCCTGACGATGGTCTGTCTTCTTCTTCTTCTTTAAACACTTGACAAAAGTTCAATCAATTGGATCGTAAGCTGTTGATAGGTCTTAAGCTAGAATTTGGATCCTAATTGATAAAACCGATGTATCCATATACTATAATGTTTTTTTTCTTATGCTAAAAACATTATAGTATATGGTTTTTATCGGTTAGATTCAATTTAACATTTGGTTTTTATCTAATCAATGATTAGTTAAGCGTAATTAAGTTAAGGGCTAATTAAGTAATAATAATGGACCGTTGTGGATAAACAGCGCGTGTTTTGAATTCAATCTTCGTGGCTTGGAGGATCAGTGCGACGAGAGACTGGAACACCAGCGGCGAACTTTGCTCCGGCGCCGCCACCGATGAAGCTGTCACCATCGACAACAAAGCATACAACCCTCTAATCAAATGTGACTGCAATTTCAACAACTCCACAATCTGCCGCATCACCGCTCTGTAGGCCTCTTTCCCCTATTGTGCACACCAAATGTTTGACGTATTCTCGCATTGGGAACTAGCTCCTCATTTTTGGATGGTTTTTCACAGGAAGGTTTATGCTATGGAAGTTGCAGGACCTATACCTCCAGAGCTCTGGACTTTGGAATACCTCACAAATCTGTATGGTTTTATTATCACTTGATTATCAAAAAGGGCAAACACATTCACAAAAATCTTGAGAATGGACCTCAAAAATCACATCTTTCTTTCAGGAACTTGGGTCAAAATGTTCTCACAGGCTCTCTGCCTACTGCAATTAGAAATTTGACTCGAATGCAATGGATGTAAGCTTGACTTATTGCTGTGGTTGATTTCTACACCTTCAGTTTATAATGCGCGCTCTTTTAGGAACATTTATTGTCTCTCACGCTCAAATGTTTATCACGTAGGACTTTTGGGATCAATGCGTTGTCTGGCCCTGTTCCTAAGGAAATTGGTTTGCTTACAGATTTAAGATTACTGTAAGCTTTGGGTTTTTTCTTAATTGTCTGCGCACTACTTTTGAGGATGTTGATGGTTCCTTATACCTGTATTTATATATTTTCTGCAGTGGAATTAGTTCAAATAACTTTTCCGGTTCTATACCAGCTGAGATTGGGAATTGTATAAAACTACAGCAAATGTAAGTGCGTCTGTCAAATGTACAACTGTTTATGTATTTATTTCCTGTTTATAATTTAGATATGAAAACTTAAACCTTCGAAATCATTTAGTAATCACCTACAACAAATCTCTTGCTCACTTAATTATTTTAAAGAATTTCTTACATCTATTGCAGTTACATAGATAGTTCTGGACTCAGTGGGGGAATACCTTCATCATTTGCTAATCTTGTGGAGCTTCAAGTCGCGTAAGATATATTGAATTCGAATATAAGCTTTATCATTAGATTACAGTTGCAGCTATTTTTTGTAATCTATTCATTACTTTACATTAAATTTTTTTGCCTTTGGGTAACTTTTCCTAAATATTGTACCAGTTGGATTATGGACATGGAACTTACAGGTCCGATACCAGAATTTATAGGAAGTTGGACCAACCTTACTACCCTGTAAGAAAATTTCATTTCTACGGAGTTATCTAATATTAATATTACTCTTAGTGGAAAATTCTTCTTTGCATTTAAATGTGGGGATTCAACGATTGGTTCATCTTTTACTGTAGGAGAATTGTCGGAACTGGTTTGAGTGGTCCAATACCATCGTCATTTGCCAACTTAACTTCTTTGACAGAACTGTATGTGTTGCATTGGTGATAGAATCATTATTGTTTATTGGTTCTCTTGCTTTCTCTGTCTCTATGTATTTATATTCTTAATGTAGGAGGCTTGGTGATATATCCAACGGAAGCTCTTCTCTTGAATTCATCAAAGACATGAAATCTCTAAGTACATTGTAAGGCAGCTTTGATTCAACTTTTACTCCGATTCATGATCAGACTAATGTACTGTTGTACTGTTTCTCTCTCCTCCGTGTATTTAACATTAATGATATATGTCGCAGAGTATTGAGGAACAGCAATCTCACTGGAACAATACCGTCTAATATTGGAGAGTATTCAAGTTTGCAACAAGTGTAAGTACATAGGTCAATGTGTTTCTTCAAGCTTAAGTATATAGGTTAATGTGTTGCCGTGCAATTCATGTCTGTTTTACAGTGATTTGAGCTTCAACAAACTACATGGATCAATTCCAGCTTCACTTTTCAACTTAAGTCGACTTACTCACTTGTAAGATGATATATTTTCTGCATCTTTTGGGTCTTTATGTACAACTACCTGGATAAGTGTTAAAAAAATGGTTGTCTTCATGTTAAGGTTTCTGGGAAACAACACGTTGAATGGTTCCTTGCCCACTCAAAAGATGCAGGCTTTAAGCAATATGTGAGTAACAAAATCCTTTATAATTGTTTAATCCTAATTTTAATAGATCCTCCTCATATAGACTCTAGTTGAATAAGGTTCCACTCTTGCTGATACAGATGACTTGCCAAGATAATCAAGAAACTGTTTTGGAATATAAAAAATTCTGTATCCTAATTATTGTTCCTTTATGCTTATAGAGATGTGTCGTACAATGATTTGTCCGGAAGTCTTCCTTCATGGGTCAGCTTACCAGACTTGAAACTGTAATTATCTCGACTTATATTCCCAGTGTATATTCAAGCATCAAACTTCTTGTTTGGAGGAAATATTGATTATAATCATTTTGTATGTTTTTTTGCAGCAACTTAGTTGCTAACAACTTCACATTGGAAGGTCTTGACAACCGGTGATTTTCTTAAAAATATTTATCTTCTCTGTTTTTTTCCTGCAAAAGAATGCAAGAATAAACGACTTCTCTTATATCTTTATTCTTTTTGTTAAAAGGGTTTTATTAGGACTGAACTGCCTACAGAAGAACTTCCCCTGCAATCGAGGCAAAGGAGTCTGTAAGTGTAACAAAGAGATATCCTCATAACCGTTTTTCTCTATGTCTCATGAGAAAACACATGGACAGTTTTTGAATGTACTATTGAAAAAGGTTTGCTTAAGATTTTCTCTATTGACTGGTGTCTAGATTCTGACTTTTCGATCAACTGTGGAGGCCCAGAGATAAGGTCTGTTAGCAGAGCACTATTTGAGAGAGAAGATGAGGATCTTGGACCAGCTTCTTTTGTCGTAAGTGCGGGCCAGAGATGGGCAACCAGTAATGTTGGACTTTTTGCTGGAAGTAGCAATAATATATACATAGCTACTTCACAAGCACAATTTATCAACACTTTGGACTCAGAGCTTTTTCAGTCAGCAAGACTTTCTGCATCTTCCCTAAGGTATTATGGGTTGGGGCTAGAAAATGGAGGCTACACCGTAACACTTCAGTTTGCTGAAATACAAATTTTAGGTTCTACTTCTAACACTTGGAAAGCTTTAGGAAGACGACGATTTGACATTTATGTCCAGGTCTGCACTATCGAGTTTTGTGCTTTACAAGGTGTAATTATGTTCTTACAAATTTGGTTCTGATGAATTCTAAGATCTAGTTCCGTTTTTCCAGGGAAGACTTGTTGAAAAAGATTTCGATGTACGCAGAACAGCTGGTGACTCTACTGTTCGAGCAGTTGAGAAAAAATATAACGCAAATGTATCAGATAATCACCTCGAAATTCATCTTTTCTGGGCTGGAAAGGGAACATGTTGTATTCCTATCCAAGGGGCTTATGGACCATTAATATCCGCCGTCAGTGCAAAATCAGGTAACACAAATGGTGAATACTTTTTTTTTCCCTGATTTTCACTTTCTTCTGATGCCTAAGTGTTGCATATTCCTGTTCAGATTTCATACCAACTGTTGGTAATAGGCTACCATCAAAAGGAAAGAACAGGACTGGTACTATTGTGGGTGTCATTGTTGGCGTAGGACTTTTGACCATTTTTGCTGGTGTGGTTATCTTCATCATCCGAAAAAGAAGAAAGCGGTACACAGATGATGAAGGTATAGATGTTATAAGAATATGAACAAGCCTTTGAGCTGAAAAAATTTGGCTTTAAATTTAAGCTTGAATATCATCTTTTAAGTTGGTTCATTTTAAGAACCGAGTTCTTTCTTGCAGAGCTACTTAGTATGGAAGTAAAGCCTTACACCTTTACTTACTGGGAACTTAAAAGTGCAACTAAAGATTTTGATCCTTCAAACAAGCTTGGAGAAGGAGGATTTGGGCCTGTTTATAAGGTAAGTCCCATACCAAAATGGTGAAATATCTGTCTCTCTTGGAGATACTAGGAAAGAGGAGTGTGTGTAATACCTTTTAATAAGTTTTTTTTTGAATAACACATTCAACAGGGAGTCCTTAACGATGGAAGAGAGGTCGCGGTGAAGCTGTTGTCGGTGGGTTCCCGGCAAGGGAAGGGGCAATTTGTGGCAGAAATTGTAGCAATTTCCGCAGTTCAACATCGGAACCTAGTAAAACTTTACGGGTGCTGCTATGAAGGAGATCATCGTTTGCTCGTATATGAATACCTTCCTAACGGAAGTCTTGATCAGGCTCTATTTGGTATTCACATAAACATGATTTATTGATCCATGCTTCTGCCAAGCAAAAAGCACTCATTACGCACTTGTTATTTATTTGGATATTGCAGGGGACAAGACTTTACATCTTGATTGGTCAACCCGTTATGAAATATGTCTAGGAGTAGCCAGAGGTTTAGTTTATCTTCACGAGGAGGCGAGACTTCGCATAGTGCACAGGGATGTGAAGGCCAGCAACATTTTACTTGATGCTAAACTGGTCCCAAAAGTTTCTGATTTTGGGCTTGCAAAACTATATGATGACAAGAAAACCCATATAAGTACCCGAGTTGCCGGGACGATGTAAGTAATCCCCAAACCCTGACAACCTATAGGTACTATACTATACGTTTGATTTTCGTGATGTTGTTTTACCAATGCAGTGGGTATCTTGCGCCAGAGTATGCCATGCGTGGACATCTAACAGAGAAAACTGATGTGTATGCCTTTGGTGTTGTGGTTCTTGAGCTAGTAAGTGGAAGGCCAAACTCTGATGAGAACTTGGAAGATGAACAAAGATATCTTCTTGAATGGGTACGTCCATACTTGTTATAGTTAATTGTAAATGGGGGAAGTCTGAGATAGCCATGAGATAGTCTTATAATCCTTGTGCGTTTCTTGTATACAGGCATGGAATCTACATGAGAAAAGCCGTGAAGTTGAACTTATTGATCATGAGCTGACTGAATTCAACATGGAAGAAGTGAAACGCATGATTGGCATTGCTCTGCTGTGCACACAAACATCTCATGCCTTGAGACCACCAATGTCACGAGTGGTGGCCATGCTTTCAGGAGATGTTGAGGTCAGTGATGTTACTTCTAAGCCAGGTTACCTAACCGACTGGAGATTTGACGACACCACAAGCTCCTCTATCAGTGGCTTTCAAACCAAAGACACAGGCACTTCTGAATCCTTCTCCACGAGCTTTGTGATGCCTAGCTCCGAAATATCACCAAGAATCACCGATTCTAAGTCAATGCTTGGAGCCAAGATCAATGAGGGAAGATGAAAAAGACCCTTCTCTATAACTATGGTGGCTATAGATATTTTTGTGTATATGAGGATACTATATACCTTTTTTTTGGTTTTGGGTATGAAGGATCACTATATAATTGTTTGATCTAAGAAACAGATTTCACTTTGATTCATATATTATTTTAGTAGCTTTGAGTTCCACTTGATCTTCAAGCAGTCGTGATGGGCCGGGCACTATTCATGTACTCAACCAAATCAACAATTTCTCTGAAGGTGACTTTTCACTAGCCACTTCTTCCATAGTTTTGTAATTTGCATATTTATGTGTTGTTAAATAAGATGAGTTTCATGAGTTTGAATTGGATATTACTGCCTGTCACTTGGAAGAATTTTTCCCAAGTCAAAAAAGTTGAAGATGGACAATGACTTGAAACTAATAGAGATATGGTGCAAGCAATTTAAACAAGCCATGTTGACCAATTATCTAATCTTATTAACGTCACTTGAATGTTTTGTTTTCTCATTTTTGTTTTGTTTTGATGTTTATGTTCGTTAGTTAATAACGACTCGCATCGCAGCCGCAGCCGCAGCCGCAGCCGACACCATTGACACAGAAGGCGCACTCTTGGTCAGCGCATGTGAGCTAACACGCCCTCGTTGCCCGGATTAGACCATTAATTATTAGTTTTTAAGCCACTACCATTAAATGAATATCAAATTAGCTACATGCATCTCTTCATAAACACCAGATATTAGGTAACAAATGAATGTTATTGGTGGATTCAGACCATTCAAGGCATATAAACAATAGGTTCAAAATCATAAATGAACCAAAGCTTAAACTCTCAAGTCTCAACAAAACAAACTTTTTCTAAACGAAAGCACAAGAGTTTGTGTGTTTTGGACCAAAGTAAAACCTCCATCAAGGATGAACAGGCTACGGCGGTCTCTGTGTCTGTACCTCACCGTCTGGTTCTTGTATATTTCCGGTTTGGTTCACGTGGTTCGATCTCAAAACCAAACCGGAGCCACTACGCATCCCGACGAAGGTACGCCTTTGAACACTTGACAAATGTTCATCATCAATAATCGATTGGATTGTAGGCTATAATATAGCTAGTTCTTCTGATCCTAATTGATTAAAAAAAAAACTCATGTATTGTATCCATATAAAATACTAATTGACCGTTGTGGTTGTGGATATATAGCGCGTGTTTTGAATTCCATATTCGCGGCTTGGAGGATCCCGGCGCCGAGAGATTGGAACACGAGCGGCGAACTTTGCTCCGGCGTCGCCATCAACGCTGCTGTTACCATTGACAACAGAGAATACAACCCTCTAATCAAATGCGACTGTACTTTCGACAACTCCTCAAGCTGCCGCATCACCGCTCTGTACGCACTCTTTCCCTCTTTTGTGTACCCCAAGTGTTTGACGAATTCTCCCAGTGAATGCTTCAGTCTCATTTTTGATTGTTTTCACAGGAAGGTTAATGCGATAAATGTTGTAGGACCTATACCTCAAGAGCTCTGGACTTTGCAATACCTCACCAATCTGTATAGATACAACCCTCTTACCCATTTTTTTACTTTTTAAAATTCCTCAAAAAGAGACTGTGATGAATCCAAAATCACATTCTTTCAGGAACCTGGGTCAAAATTTTCTCACAGGCTCACTGCCTCCTGCAATTGGAAATTTGACTCGAATGCAATGGATGTAAGTAATCCTGTGAACCATTCTTTCTTTTTTCTTTTTGGTGATTCTCTACATGTCCAATTAACAATTCCTTGTCTCTCACGTAGGAATTTTGGGATCAATGCTTTGTCTGGCCCTCTTCCTACGGAAATTGGTTTGCTTACAGATTTAAGATTACTGTAAGCTTTGGCTGATTCTTCATCGTTTAAACATGATAATGTCTTCACGCTGCTTCTTGAGGATTTTGTCGCTTCCTTATACCTATTTATATTTTCTGTAGGAGCATTAGTTCAAATAACTTTTCCGGTTCTTTACCAGCTGAGATTGGGAGTTGTACAAAACTAGAGCAGATGTGAGTCTTTCTGTCATTCAAGTGTTTATGTATTTATTTCCTGACTCGAAATCATCACCTACCACAAATCTCTTGCTCACTTAATTATTTTAAACAATTTCTTACATCTATTGCAGTTACATGGATAGTTCTGGGCTCGGCGGGGGAATACCTTCATCATTTGCTAATCTTGTGGAGCTGCAAGTTGCGTAAGATATATTGAATTTGCATATAAGCTTTATCATTAGATTACAGTTGCAGCTATTTTTTGTAATCGATTTATTACTTTACATTTTTAATTTTTGCCTTGGGGTGATTTTCCCCTTAATGTTGGACCAGTTGGATTATGGATCTGGAACTTACAGGTCAAATACCTGACTTTATGGGACGTTGGACCAAACTTACTACCTTGTAAGAAGATTTCATTTCTATGGAGTTATATAATGGATTTCTTCTTTGCATTTAAATGTGGGGATTCAACGATTGGTTCATGTTTTACTGTAGGAGAATTGTCGGAACTGGTTTGAGTGGTCCAATACCGTCGTCATTTTCCAACTTAACTTCTTTGACAGAGCTGTATGTGTTGTTGCATTGGTGATAGAATCATTATTATTTATTGTTTCTCTTTCTCTACGTATTTATATTCTAAATGTAGGAGGCTTGGTGATATATCCAATGGAAGCGCTTCTCTTGAATTCATCAAAGACATGAAATCTCTAAGTACATTGTAAGGCAGCTTTGATTTAACTTTTACTCCAATTCATGATCAGACTAATGTACTGCTGAACTGTTTCTCTATCCTCTGTTTATTTAACATTAATGATATATGTCGCAGAGTATTGAGGAATAGCAATCTCACTGGAACAATACCGTCTAATATTGGAGAGTACTCAAGTTTGCAACAAGTGTAAGTGCATATGTCAATGTATTTCTTCAAATGCTCTGAGCTATTTTAGGTTTTTCTCCGCAAAAAAGAGAGATGATTTATGAAAGTCACCAAGAGGATACAAAATAATCATAAATTGCTGATACTAGAATTTCTTATGCTCCCTCATTCATAGCTAAATAGGAATGGTTTAATGTGTTACCTTGCAATTGATGTTTGTTTCCAGTGATTTGAGCTTCAACAAACTACACGGACCGATTCCGGCTTCACTTTTCAACTTAAGTCGACTTACTCACTTGTAAGATGATACGTTTTCTGCATCTTTTGTATCTTTATGTACAATTACCTGGATAAGTGTGACAGAAAAAAAATTGTTGTCTTCATATTAGGTTTCTGGGAAACAACACATTGAATGGTTCCTTGCCCACTCAAAAGAGTCAGTCTTTAAGCAATATGTGAGTAACAAAATCCTCCTGATAATAATATGTGACTCGAGTTTCTGCGAAACAAAACGTTGAATGGTTACTGGTCACTTATTCAAGTTGAATAAGGTTCCACTTTTGGTTACATGGAAGACATATTTTGGGATAACATATTCTGGAGCTCCTAATTATTGTTCTCTTATGCTTACAGAGATGTATCATACAATGATTTATCTGGAAGTCTTCCTTCATGGGTCAGCTTACCAAACTTGAAATTGTAAGTAAACAATACTTATATTCACAGTGTTTTTCAGTCTCTGAAGTTTTCCCTCATGTATATTCATTAGGCTTCTTCATATCCAGCATGAAGCTTCCTTTTTGTTGGAAATATTTATTATAATATTATGTTAACAAAGTTTTCTGTTATATGTGTAGCAACCTAGTTGCTAACAACTTCACACTGGCAGGGCTTGACAACAGGTGATTTTCTTATACTGTATATGTTTCTCTTTTCTTTTGTTTTTTCATGCAGAAGGATAAGAGTATAAACGAGTTATCATTTCTTTCTTAAATCTTTTTTCTTTTTGTTAAAAGGGTTTTGTCAGGACTGAACTGCCTGCAGAAGAACTTCCCCTGCAATCGAGGCAAAGGAATCTGTAAGTGTAACTAAAGATATCCTCATTACCGTTGTCCTCCATGTCCTGCGAGTAAAAATATGGACACTGCTTGGAAAAAGTTTTTGTTGTAAGATTTTTGCTTTTGACTGGTGTCTAGATTTTAACTTTTCAATCAACTGCGGAGGCCCAGCGATAAGGTCTGCAAGCAGAGCACTATTTGAGAGGGATGACGAAGATCTTGGACCAGCTTCATTTGTCGTGAGTGCTGGTCAGAGATGGGCAGCCAGTAATGTTGGACTTTTTGTCGGAAGTAGCAATAATATATACATACTTACTTCACTATCACAATTTACCAACACTTCGGACTCAGAGCTTTTTCAGTCAGCAAGACTTTCTGCATCTTCGCTAAGGTATTATGGGTTAGGGCTAGAAAATGGAGGCTATACTGTAAAACTTCAGTTTGCTGAAATACAAATTCAAGGTTCTAACAGTTGGGAAGGTACCGGAAGACGACGATTTGACATTTATGTCCAGGTCTGCACCACTTGATCGAGCTTTCTGCGTTACAAGTTAACCTTTTGGTGTACTAATATTCTTCCAAATTTGGTTCTGATGAATTCTAAGATGTAGCTCCGTTTATACAGGGAAGACTTGTTGAAAAGGATTTTGATGTACGCAGAACAGCTGGTGACTCTACTCTTCGAGCAGTTGAGAGAGAATATAAAGCAAATGTATCAGATAATCACCTCGAAATACATCTTTTCTGGGCTGGAAAAGGAACATGTTGTATTCCTATCCAAGGGGCTTATGGGCCATTAATATCGGCCGTCAGTGCAACACCAGGTAACACAAATGGTGAAATCTGTTTTTTCCCCCTGATTTTCACTATCTCCTGATGCCTAAGTGTTACATATTCCTTTTCAGATTTCACACCAACTGTGGGTAATACGCCACCATCAAAAGGAAAGAACAGAACTGGTACTATACTAGGTGTCGTTATCAGCTTAGGACTTTTGAGCATCATTGTGGGTGTGGTTATCTTTATCATCCGAAAAAAAAGAAAGTGGTACACAGATGATGAAGGTATAATTGTAATAAGAACACAAACAAGCCTTTGAGCTGAAGAATGTTGGACCTAATAACTAAGCTTGAATATCATCTTCTAAATTGGTTCATTCTAAGAACGGAATTGTTTCTTGCAGAGCTACTTGGTATGGAAGTAAAGCCTTACACCTTTACTTACTCGGAACTTAAAAGTGCAACTCAAGATTTTGATCCCTCAAACAAGCTTGGAGAAGGAGGATTTGGGCCTGTTTATAAGGTAAGTCCCTTACTCACATGGTCATATGGACGAGGTATCTGTATATTCTTCTGAGATATTAGGAAAGAAGAGTACATGTATACATTTTATTTTAATAACACAATCAACAGGGAAACCTCAATGATGGAAGAGAGGTCGCAGTGAAGCTGTTGTCGGTTGGATCAAGGCAAGGGAAGGGACAATTTGTTGCAGAAATTGTAGCAATTTCATCAGTTCTACATCGTAACCTAGTAAAACTTTACGGGTGCTGCTTTGAAGGAGATCATCGCTTGCTTGTATATGAATACCTTCCTAACGGAAGTCTTGATCAAGCTCTATTTGGTACGCACATAAACATGATTTATTTATCCATGCTTCTGCCAAGCCAAAAGCACTCATTATGCACCTGTCATTCATGATTTGGATATTGCAGGGGATAAGATTTTACATCTTGATTGGTCAACCCGTTATGAGATATGTCTGGGAGTAGCTAGAGGTCTAGTCTATCTCCACGAGGAGGCGAGTGTTCGTATAGTACACAGGGATGTGAAGGCCAGCAACATTTTACTCGACTCTAAACTGGTCCCAAAAGTTTCTGATTTTGGGCTTGCAAAACTATACGATGACAAGAAAACTCACATAAGTACCCGAGTGGCAGGGACGATGTAAGTAATCCCCAAACGTTGACCTTTGGTTTGCAACACAATTATGGATTTATAACACATGTTAGTTGTATCAATGCAGTGGGTATCTTGCGCCAGAGTATGCCATGCGAGGACATCTAACAGAGAAAACGGATGTGTATGCCTTTGGTGTTGTAGTTCTTGAGCTTGTAAGTGGAAGGCCAAACTCTGATGAGATCCTGGAGGAGGAAAAAAAATATCTTCTTGAATGGGTACGTTCTTACTTGTAATAATTGAATTGTAAATGGCCAAAGCTTATAATCCTTGTTTATTTATTGTATATAGGCATGGAATCTACACGAGAAAAGCCGTGACATTGAACTAATTGATGATAAGCTAAGTGAATACAACGTGGAAGAAGTGAAACGCATGATTGGCATTGCTCTGCTGTGCACTCAGTCATCTCATGGGTTGAGACCACCAATGTCACGAGTGGTGGCCATGCTTTCAGGAGATGTTGAGGTCAGTGATGTCACTTCTAGGCCAGGCTACCTATCCGATTGGAGATATGACGACATCACAAGCTCCTCTATCAGTGGCTTTCAAACCAAAGAGACAGGCGCTTCCGAATCCTTCTCCACAAGCTTTGTGACGTATGGCTATGAGTCGCACAGAAACACAGACATCAATGAGGGAAGATGAAAAAGACCCTTGTATGTAACTATGGTGGCTTTAGAGATGTTTGTATATATGGAAGATCATTATATTCTTGTTTGATTGGAAACACAGATTTCAGTTTGATTCAATAATAATGTTTTAGTAGCTCTGAGTTCGATTTGATCTTGAAGCGGTTGTGATGGGTCCTCAATCAAATCAACGCTTTCTCAGAAGCCACTTCTTCCCTCTGCTTTAGAAGGAAAGAAAAAAAAAAAGAAAAAAAAAGGAAGAATTTTCCCTCTTCTAGTAAACGTTTATCAATCAGAGCCTTTGACGTCCCTTTCTTAGAGTAATCAACACTCTACGTCTCTGCAAAATGCATCTCTTCATAGTCGTCTTGTTTTTCTTTGGCCGTTGCCGATGATGCCCAGGCTACGGAGGTCTCTGTTTCTGCTCCTAACCATATGTTTCTTGTGTAGTACCGGTTTGGTTCACGTGGTTCACTCTCAAAACCGAACTAAGATATTTTAGCGGTTAGTTTCGATTAATATTTGCTTTTTGAGGGCTAATAATAATTGACCGTTGTGGATAAAAACAGCGCGTGCTGTGAACTCCATCTTCGCGGCTTGGAGGATCCGTGCGCCAAGAGATTGGAACACGAGCGGCGAACTTTGCTCCGGCGCCGCCATCAACGATTCTGTCACCATCGACAACCCTCTAATCAAATGCGACTGTACTTTCAACAACTCCAAAATCTGCCACATCACTGCTTTGTACGCCCCTTTCCCCCTTTTGTGCACCTCAAGTGTTCGATGCATTCTCCAAGTGAATGCTTCGGTCTCTTTTTGGATGGTTTTCACAGGAAGGTTTATGCTTGGGAAGTTGTAGGACCTATACCTCAAGAGCTCTGGACTTTGAAGTACCTCACCAATCTGTATAGATACAACCCACTTACCCTTTTTTTATTTTATTTTTATCATAAAAAGAGCACACACAATCACAAGTTAATATATCTTGAGACTGTAATGTATCCAATGAATCTCAAAATCACATCTTTCAGGAACTTGAATCAAAATTGTCTCACAGGCTCACTGCCTCCTGCAATTGGAAATTTGACTCTAATGCAACGGATGTAAGCCTGTGAGCCATTCTTTCTTTTTCTTTTTGTTGATTCTCTAGACGTTCAACACACAATTTCTTGTCTCTCACGTAGGAGTTTTGGGATCAATGCGTTGTCTGGCCCTGTTCCTAATGAAATTGGTTTGCTTACAGATTTAAGATCACTGTAAGTTTAGCCTGCTTCTTCTTTTTTTTAAACATGATAAATGTCTTTATACTACTTTTGGAGGATGTTGATGGTTCCTTGTACCTGTATTTATATATATTTTCTGCAGTGGTATTAGTTCAAATAACTTTTCCGGTTCTATACCAGCTGAGATTGGGATTTGTATAAAACTACAGCAAATGTAAGTGCGTCTGTCAAATGTACAACTGTTTATGTATTTATTTCCTGTTTGTAATTTAGATTTGAAAACTTAAACCTTCGAAATCATTTAGTGCTCACCTACCACAAATCTCTTGCTCACTTAATTATTTTAAAGAATTTCTTTCATCTATTGCAGTTACATAGATAGTTCTGGACTCAGCTGGAGAATACCTTCATCATTTGCTAATCTTGTGGAACTTACAGGTCGGATACCAAAATTTATAGGAAGTTTGACCAAACTTACTACCTTGTAAGAAATTTCATTTCTACAGAGTTATATAATATTAATATTACTTTTAGTGGAAAATTCTTCTTTGCATTTAAATGTGGGGATTCAACGATTGGTTCATGTTTTACTTTAGGAGAATTGTCGGAACTGGTTTGAGTGGTCCAATACCGTCGTCATTTTCCAACTTAACTTCTTTGACAGAACTGTATGTGTTGCATTAGTGTCAGAATCATTATTCTTTTCTGGGCTCATAAGCAACTGCTCAAAGAGTAGAGTGAATTCTGATACATTTGTTGAGAGAGTATATAAAGCAAATGTATCAGAGAACTACCTTGAAATACCTTGAAATGTATCAGGGGGCTTATGGGCCATTAATATCGACTGTCAGTGCAACACCAGGTAACACAAATGGTGAATTCTGTTTTTTCCCCCTGATTTTCACTATCTCCTGATGCTAGTAAGTGTCTAAGTGTTACATATTCCGGTTCAGATTTCACACCAACTGAGGGTAATAGGCCACCATCAAAAGGAAAGAACAGAACTGGTTCTATTGTGGGTGTCATTGTCGGCATAGGACTTTTGAGCATCTTTGTGGGTGTCTTTATACTTGTCATCCGAAAAAGAAGAAAGCGGTACACAGATGATGAAGGTATATATTGATGTAAAATGAGCACGAACAAGCCTTTGAGTTGCATCATCTTTTAAGTTGGTTTGTTTTAAGAACCGAATTCTTTCTCGCAGAGCTACTTGGTATGGACGTAAAGCCTTACACCTTTACTTATTCGGAACTCAAAAGTGCAACTCAAGATTTCAATCCCTCAAACAGGCTTGGAGAGGGAGGATTTGGGCCGGTTTATAAGGTTAGTCCCTTACCGAGATTGACGAAATATCTGCATATTCTTATGAGATACTTGAAAAGAAGATAATATATAATACCTTTAATACGTTTTTTTAAATAACACATTCAACAGGGAAACCTTAGTGACGGAAGAGAGGTCGCGGTGAAGCAGTTGTCAGTTGGATCACGGCAAGGGTGCTGCTTTGAAGGAGATCATCGTTTGCTTGTATACGAGTATCTCCCTAATGGAAGTCTCGATCAGGCACTATTTGGTAATGAACACAAACATGACTTATGTATCTCTGATTCTGCCAAGTTAAAAGTACTCATTATGCCCTTGGGTTGGATGTTGCAGGGGATAAGACTTTACATCTTGATTGGTCATCCCGTTATGAGATATGTCTGGGAGTAGGCAGAGGTCTAGTATATCTCCATGAGGAGGCGAATGTTTGCATAGTACACAGGGATGTGAAGGCCAGTAACATTTTACTTGACTCTGACTGGTACCAAAAGTTTCTGATTTTGGGCTTGCGAAACTATACGTTGAAAAGATAACCCACATAAGTACCGAGTGGCAGGGACGATGTAAGTAATCCCCAAACGTTGACCTTTGGTTTGGAACACAATTATGGATTTATAGCACATGTTAGTTGCATCAATGCAGTGGGTATCTTGCGCCAGAGTATGCCATGCGTGGACATTTAACAGAGAAAACAGATGTGTATGCCTTTGGTGTTGTTGTTCTTGAGCTAGTGAGTGGAAGGCCAAACTCTGATGAGAACCTGGAGGAAGAAAAAAGATATCTTCTTGAATGGGTATTTCCTTGTTATAATTGAATTGTAAGTGGGGCTATCTAAGATAGCCATGAATGGAAAAAGCCGATGATCCTTGTGTATTTCCTGTATACAGGCATGGAATATACACGAAAAAAGCCGTGACATTGAACTGATTGATGATAAGCTAAGTGAATACAACATGGAAGAAGTGAAGCGCATGATTGGCATTGCTCTGCTGTGCACTCAGTCATGTCATGCGTTGAGACCACAAATGTCACGAGTGGTGGCCATGCTTTCAGGAGATATTGAGGTCAATGAGGCCATCACTAAGCCAGGATACCTAACCGACTGTACATTTGATCACACCGCAAGCTCCTCTTTCAGCGCCGTTCAACCCAAAGACACAAGCTTCTCCACGAGCTTTGTAGCGACTGGTTCCAAGACGTCACCCGTAGTCACCGACTGTAAGCCAATGCTTGGATTCAAGATGAAGGAGGGAAGATGACAATGTATCCTCTATAATTGCTATCGCTTATAGAGATTAGAGATGTTTGTATATGGAAATGACAAATTTCTTCTTTGTTGTATTGGAGACAGATTTCACTTTAATTCAATAATGATGATTAAGAAGTATCTCCAAGTTCAATTTGATCATTAAGATTTCACTTTGATTGACTATATTCTTGTTTGATTGGATGCATACTTCACCATCACTATTATATATGTAATTAAAAATTTGTTAATTTAGTTTTATGTAATCTTTATTTTAATATGTTAGTTTAAATGTTGATTGGACGACGCCAAAAAAAGAAAAATTGTTGATTGGACGTTGAAATCATAATTAGGAAAAATATGAAAATGTTGTAATACTTGATATTGATTTTTCTTTCCTAGTATGTGGTAGATACTTAAAGGTGTATTGGATAAATAATTTGGAGAGATTTGAGTTTTAGGGGGTGTATTAGACTGAGTATTTGGAGAAATTTTAGTTTTGGATAAAAATAATAATTAAAATATAAAATATAAAATATTTTTTAATATATATTATAATAAAATTAATTTTATTTAATTTTTAAAAAAAAATAAAATTTTTTTTAAATTTAATTTTTATTTTATATAAAAAAAAAAAAATTAAAAAAAAAATTATTTTTAAAAAATTAAAAAAAATTTCAAATTAAAACTCATTAAAACTCAAATCTCTCTAAATATTTAATTCAATACACCCCCTTTAATGAGATTTGAGAAGATTTGGTTGAATTTTAGGAGGATGTATTGAATTGAATATTTAGAGAGATTTGAGTTTTAATGAGTTTTGAAGTGATTTGGTGAAATTTTGGTGAATTAGAAAATTTGTTATTAAATTCTCTGAAATCTCACATAAAACTATGAGATTTTGGTCTTTGTATTTTTTTCTAAGAAATCCCCTCAAATCTCACTTGAAACTTTTAAATCAAATTCTAATCATGTTTTCAATAACAATAGATTTGAGAGTATAATTTAAAATTATTAATCCAATAACACTAGAATTTAAAAGATATTTTAAAATTCATGTTTCAATAACATGTGATTTGTCACTAAAACTAAAATCTCTCCAAATACTCAGTCCAATACACCCTCCTTAGTGAATTATAAATTTTATTATTAAATTCTCTAAAATCTCAGCTAAAACCATGAAATTTTGATATTTGTATTTTTAACTAAGAAATCCCTGAAATGACAACTCAAACTTTAAAATCTAATTCATGTTTTCAATAACAGTGGATTTGATTGTATATTTTAAAATTATTAATCCAATAACACTGAATTTAAAAAAATATTTTAAAATTCATGTTTCAATAACACATGATTTGTCATTTTGACACAAATCTCTCCAAATGTTCAGTTCAATACACTCAAGCTATTGCCGTATTTTTAAAATGTCTTTATCAATTTAATTAATTTTGTAATGGCAAAAAAATATAATGAAGTACATATCCAAGTTTTTTTTTCTAAAAGTATCTTTTTAATATACTAGATTCAGATCCGTCCGATGGACGGGCTTTTAAAATTTAAAATATATTAAATTTAAGCTGAAGATTAAATTAAAATTTGTATAAGTGATAAATTTAAAATCTATTTTTTATTCATGTCTTAAGTTTAATATCCAAAAATGTATGGTTTTCACGGATTGTTTTCTTTAATGTTGTTAGATTCCTATCCGCCGCCATTTTTAATTTCCAGTAGAAACCACATCGTCTTTCTCACTTCTTTGGATCCATATTTGTTCATGATAATTGGTTACGATGGAATCAATTCTCTCGGTGTAGATATCTGTCTCTTGTTTCAACTTCTTCCCTTTTGGAAATATCAATTATGAGTTCTTCTTTTTAAGAGAGATTATTTCCACACTCTGTCTCTTCTATAGAGAAAATATTCTCTCCAAGAGAAGTGTTGTTTTTTTATTCAAAAATCAAGAATGCTATACAATTTTCTAATCAATTTATTATTTTGCCTCAGTTATATGTAAATTGTGTCAATAACCCATACAAAACTGTTTAGTAATTATCTTAAATCTCATTTCAATACTCTTAACATTTTGTACATAAGATCAACTCTTGACACTCTTGTTGCCACTGGTTTGCCTATTTGGCTCACTAAGATTGATGTTGATGCTCTTCCTCTCATGTCCTGATATAATTTATATTCTTTTATAAATTACAGAAGCAAACATCATCATTTTCAAATTTTCAAATTCCCGTTTATTCATCCTTATTTATTTGATTTTTTTTGCCTTTGTAATGTTTGGTATTCTTGCATGTGTGTCTAATATAGAAATCCAAATTTGAAAAGAAAATTTCAAATATTATTGAAAACTAAATAATAAGACTTCACATATAAAAAAAGGGCAATTCTCAAAAATAACACAAAATTAAGTTTTTGTGACACAAATAGCACACATTTTTATTTAGGAAAAAAATAGCATTTTTATTAAAGGTCAATTCTTTTATATAGCACAAATCTCTTAACCTCATATTTTAGGGTTTAGGAAACCCTAAACCCTAAGCCTTAAACCCTAAATCATACCTCCTACCCCTAAAAACTATACCCTAAATTCTAAAATACTTAACCCAAACTAAAAAATTAAATTATTACCCTTTATTAAAATGTTATTTTTGTCCTAAATGAAAATATGTGCTAATTTGTCACAAAAACCTCTTTTTATGCTATTTGAAGGAATTTCTCTAAAAAAATAAGAAAGTAAAAAATATCTATTATATCATTTTTGTTTTTGTTAGTTTTCCTTTTTGATTAAGGAAAAATAATAAAACAATTTTTTACACATGTGAAAATCTAATCAATCAACCGATACGTCTAGTGATCATGTCAATTATAATTTTGACACATATCAAACTCTCGTCAAATGAACCAAATCTTATATAATAAGATGTCATCTATCGAGGCATGATATAATTCAATAATTAAGTTAGCATCTTCTTCTTATAAAATTAAAGAGCTATAAATTTGAGTTAACCATGTTATAAGAATAATTTTTCCACAACTAACCTGAGATCTCTCTAAGTTGAATATCCAGCAACTTTGACAGATTGCTTAAACAATTTTACTCAGTAATTTCATTCATACCAATAATTTCTCCAAAAATGTCTATAAAAACAAAAGAAATTGAAGCATACGATGACTTAGTTAATGATTTATAAACATGCATACTCATCTCAATAGAAAATAAAGACATGTAAAATTTTTGAAATTGAACATACCAATGAATATGTCATCCACATTAAATTGAACTAAGATCTCTTAGAAGGATAAAAATTGAAGCAAAATAGCTTTGGGATCAATGAGGAAAGATGAAACTAAATAGTTGGTGGCCTAGTAGTAGCATAAGGGGGTCAGTACCCTTGTGTCTCGAATTCGATTCTTCTTTGGTACAAAAAGTTATTCTTTAAATTTGAATATTTAAAGCTTGACAGAGAGTATGGGAGATTAATGGCCGAAGGTCTAGAACTCCCATAATTGTAACTACGGTGGGATTTAGAGATGTTTGTGTATATGGAGGTTCATTTTATTCTTGTTTGATTCAATAATAATATTTTAGTAGCTCTGAGTTCGATTTGATCTTCAAGCGGTCGTGATGGGCCGGGCACTATTCACGTCCTCAACCAAATCAACGCCGTCTCAGAAGGTAAAATGCCTCTTTTTACTAGCCACTTCTTCCTTGTTGTGGGATTCATGTGTTGTAATGTTTATCTTGGAACTCAAAGGAAATTGAATCATTAAGATAACTTTAATGAGTGTGGTTCCAACAGTTGCCTGAATTCAAATAATCCTTCTAAGTCCCAAGTGGAAGATAGGCGACGACTTGAAGATTGAAATTTTGTTTATAAGTCATTCTTTACAATATAAAAAAGAAGGCAATACAGAAATGGTAGGGCAATTTAAGCAAAGCCTTGTTGATCAATTACATAAATGGTGTGTCAACAAGTGGGTTAGAGCATCCACAATAGAGACTTAAGACATTGTTTCTTCTCGTGTGGGACTCACTATTTTTTTTTTTACTTTAAAGAAAAAAAAATTGATTTTTTAATATCGCAACGAATCATGTCGCGACACGTGTTAAAAAGGGAAGACACAATGTCTTCCCGAAGACACAAATCCACGTAGGACCTACGGGAACACATTCAGATAAGTCTCTATTGTGAATGGTCTTAGAATAATTACTTAAAAAAATAAAAAAATTGCATGTGGTTGTGGTGGGTTAGAGTCATTATGACTCCACAGTAATTGTCTGCAAAATGCATCTCTTTATAAACCACTATATTCGTCTTATTTTTTAAACCAAAATAAAATCTCTGTCTACTTTTTCTTTCTCCATTTACGATGATGTACATGCTACGAAGGTCTCTGCTTCTGCTACTAACCATATGTTTCTTGTGTAGTTCCGGTTTGGTTCACGTGGTTCAATCTCAAGACCAAACCGGTGCCACTACTGATCCCGACGAAGGTATGTCATTTCAACACTTGACCAATGTTCAATCACCAATGTTTTTTGTTTTTTGTTAAATTCATGAATTGTATCTATATAAAATACTAAAAGATTCTACTATGCGCAGGGTTGGTTAATTTTAACGATACATTTATTTAGTTTTGATGATACGTAATTATTTTTGAATGCGTATTTCAACATCACTATTATATATGTAAGTAATAATTTGTTACTTTCGTTTTATGTGATACTTATTTTAATATGTTAGTTTAAATGTTGACTAGGTGATGATCCGCAATTTCGCACCTGATCCAAATTATTTGAACTCTTTTGGATAAAGCTATAAAAGTAATAGAATTTATCCCTTTGGACCACAAAATATTTATCCAACTTGGCATTTAATTATCCCTTTAGACCACAAAATATTTTTCCAACGGGTAAATGCCAAGTTGGATAATTATCTAAGATACCCAAATAACCCGTTTGAGTAATTATAAACTTTAAAAGAATCCTAAATTATTTATATGTTCTTAAAATTATTTGATATTTGACAATACTATTCAAAAATATCCAATTTTTTAATAACTTATGTAAAGTTTTCAAAAAATCTTATTATATAATTCAAAACTATCGGTAATTATTCGTTTTCATGGCGATTTTAATCATAGAAATTATTTGTTTGAGTAATAATTTTAGGTACCGACCCTACCCATATCTTACCATTTTCCGCTATCGTCCAACCCTTATATTAACGGTTATACTTTGGATAATAGTTTCCAAGACCCGAACTAATATGAGTATATAGAATTAATTTATAGGATTACTGTTAAATATGAGTATGGTATTCATTTTTGTATTGTATTTATTTTTAGTTGTGTAAGTAATTATAATGATGTTATTTATTTATATAGTAATGGATATATAAATCACGATTTTTAAAATTACCAAAGGTAAAATTATTTTATTACTGAGATGTATTTTATTTGTATAGTTAAATACTTACATTTACAAACAAAAAGTTTCAACAAAAAAGCTTACAAAAAAAATTGATATATCAAACTCACAATTAAAATCAAATGATAATTACATTAAACAAACATCTAATAATTTTTAAAAATACACACTGCAGGCTATACTTAAAAATGTATTCCCTAGTTAAGAAAATGAAGTTGAGATGACGCTTAAAAATAATGAATCATCGCCCCAATTTAAATTGTTATATTAGACAAACCATTAAACTCAACTCTTTCTTGGATCGCAAGCAACTCTCCCGTTGGATCGCAAGCAACTCCCGCAAAGTATTTTGATTTTGGCGTTACATGTGTCCATATACCCATGATAGAGGTTTGGGCACTTCTAAGTATGTGAAAACTTCATGTTTGCGTGTTCTCCTTATTATTATTTGTTCCTTTTAGAAGTAGTCCGAAAATTCTATTTATTAGATCAACGTTTTTACATGTCGAGTTTAAAATTCTGAGAACAAAATGTAAACTTAATTAAAAATCTCTTTTCTCAGTTATAATAGTAAGTGAAAGCTCGTTTTGGTAAATATTTGATTACACGAAAAAGGATTAGAAAAAGAAAAGCTAACCATTCATTCGGGTTTAAGTTTGTATGCCCTCTACTCTAGTGTGTGTGAGAGCAGTTGAAAAACAAAAACGCGTTCCCAAAACAACTGAAATTACACAACTAAAAAATAAATAGTGTCTTCGTCTTCGATTAATGTCCACTTACGTATTCTCTTCTTATAAGATAAATCATGACGACACTCACGGTGTCACTATTGTGCTTTGCCAATGCCATCTTCTTCAGTGCTTTAAGCTTTAGGATTATTCCTTGTTTAAAACACTCGTTTGATATGTAGATATGGATATTACCATAACAACAGAATTAAAGAAAGAAAAATTTATAACTTATAACTTGATACAAATAATAATCTTGTTGCACATTCATGATCTTATCAATACAGATAAACTGCAATAAATTTAACACACAAAGTTTCCATTTGAAAGATACAAAAATCAGGAACAATACTCCGTGAAATCATAGGATTTGTTATAAGATTCATTTAGTGTACATTTTCATCATTATACATTATAGCCTCAAGGGAACAACAATTAAATCTGTCTTCATATCATCTCATGTGTGACATTTTATCAATCATATTTATTCAGGAGAGAAAAAAAGTTGCTAAACCTTGATCAACTGTTATCTGATGCTTGTCATATGACATCAAAGCCTTTAGATCACATTTATATGTTTTTTTTCTCCTCTTGCCAAAACCTCTCCATCTGAATCTATGATTCCTTCCTTGTCTGGTTCGTCTATGCGTGCACCCGGCTCTAGCACAAATGCCTTCATCTTTTTCATAGTAAACTCATCACATAAGCTTTAAGTCAAATCACGAAATGCAGATTCACACAAGAAAAATCAAAGCCATCAAATGAAAGATTATAACTATAAAAATGGGTTCAGGGGTTCATATGACACACCTTTAGGTATGCTACATATGGTGATGAAGAAGCTTCCGTAGATGCCTTCTCCAAGTTCCCTGGATCCTCACAACCTCGCCGTCTCCGACCACCACGAAGACACATACCTTAGCTTTTTTAATCTTTGTTGGTCAAAAGATCAAACGGTCTAAATGCAATCTTCCTCCAAGCCCTACTACGTTACCAATCATCAAAAACTCTTCAGACTTGCCTAGCCACTACACAACAACAAAAGGAAAAATTGATAATTAGTAACTTCAAAATTGTATGTAAAACCCCAATTAGAAGCAAATGCATAACAACAAATTATCATTAAACATCATTGCGTTAAAAAAACAAAGAAAATTAGGTATGTTTCCATGAGAATTCGATTTATAAAGAAGGTGGCTGATTTTGTTGTGAGTTGAATCTTATATATTTATAGAGAGAGATCAAGCTAATTTGAAAACTTAGGTTTACTCGTTTTGAATTTAAAAAAAAAATCAATATCTTAATTGATTCTTATTGAAGATTTTATATCAAATTTATTGTTAAGATCTGATTTGGAAACATTGTAAATGCTTAACAAATTTTCAAAAGAATAGTATGATATTTAAAAGATTTAAAATATTTAAACAACTCATATCCCTTATATAATTTAAACAACTCATATAATTTTCATATATCACTATTATATGAGTAGTTAAATTTTTTATATTAGTTGTATAAATTATATGAGTTGTTAAAATAATTATATTAGAAACCAGTAATTATTTAATATATATATATATATGTGTGTGTGTGTGTGTGGCTATCGATATTTTATAATAGTGTTTGATAAATAAAATGGAATTTCAATTCAATAAAGTGTTTAATTAAATGTGAAACTATTTATTAAGCAGAAAAACCGAATTACATATTTTCTGTCAATATAAAGTACTAAAGTATTTATTTTAAACTAGATTTATAAGGCCATCAGAATTTAGTGGGACCAATTAGTTAATGGGTGATTAAGGAAAATAAAATATGAGGATTGATATATGTTTAATGGCAAATAGTATAATTAGTCTAGTAAATGCTGTCTTATTTTAAAAAGTCTATAAGAATCATTCTGGTGATGACACATCAACAGTGCCATGTCCGTAAATCACACACCACTGCAAGATCATTTTCAAAAGTGTCTCTCTAATAATATATAAGAGATTGGACATGGAAATCTAAATTAGGAAAAATATAAAAATGCTGTCATACTTGATATTGATTTTGCTTTTACTAGTATGTGTGTATTAAAAATAAATAAATATGGGTGTACACGTAGATAGCAAAACTATGTGGGATATAAATTAATATATTGTCATTCTTTTGAAATGTCCTAATCAGTTTAAGCTAAACATAATAAGTTCAATTAGTTTAGTAAATTCAATGCATATAATTAAGTACATATTTAAGTTTTCTTTTCTGAAAAAGTATCTATTTAATATATAATGTATTAGATAATCGTTTGTTTAGTTAAGCGCAAATTAGATTAACGGCTCATAATAATTGACCGTTGTGTATACATAGCGCGTGCTGTGAACTCCATCTTCGCGGCTTGGAGGATTCGGGCCCGAGCGATTGGAACATCAGCGGTGAACTTTGCTCCGGCGCCGCCATCAACAATGCTATCACCATCGACACCCAGGCCAACAACCCACTCATCAAATGCGCCTGTACTTTCGAAAACTCCACAATCTGCCGCATCACTGCTTTGTACGCCTCTTTTATGCACCCCAAGTGTTCGACGCATTCTCCCACTGAATTCTTAACCCTCATTTTAAATATTTTCACAGCAAGGTTTATGCGATAGATGTTGTAGGACCTATACCTCAAGAGCTCTGGACTTTGAAATACCTTACCAATCTGTATGGATACAAGCCACACTTACCCATTTTTTATTTTTTTTAAATCATCAAAAAGAGCACACACAATCACAAGTTTAAATAATCTTGAGACTCTAATGCATCAAAATCACATCTTTCTTTCAGGAACTTGGCTCAAAACTATCTGACAGGCTCACTGCCTCCTGCAATTGGAAATTTGACTCTAATGCAATGGCTGTAAGTTCTGTGAAGCATTCTTTCTTTTTCTTTTTAGTGATTCTCTACAATTTGTTGTTCAGTTAACAATTTCTTGTCTCTCACGCTCAAATGTTTATCACGTAGGACTTTTGGGATCAATGCGTTGTCTGGCCCTGTCCCTAAGGAAATTGGTTTGCTTACAGATTTAAGATCACTGTAAGCTTCTTCTTTTTTTAAATATGATAAATTTCTTCTCACTACTTTTGGAGGATGTTGATGGTTCCTTTTACCTGTATTTATATATATTTTCTGCAGTGGAATTAGTTCAAATAACTTTTCCGGTTCTATACCAGCTGAGATTGGGAATTGTATAAAACTACAGAAAATGTAAGTGCGTCTGTCAAATGTAGATATAGTTTGTTTATTTATTTCCTGGTTATAGTTTAGATATGAAAACTGAAACCTTCAAAATCATTTGGTGATCTCCTACCACATATCTCTTGCTCATTTGATTATTTTAAAGAATTTCTTACATCTATTGCAGTTACATAGATAGTTCTGGACTCAGCGGGAGAATACCTTCATCATTTGCTAATCTTGTGGAGCTGCAAATCGCGTAAGATATATTGAATTCTAATAGAAGCTTTATTGTTAGACAATAGTTGCAGCTATTTTTTTTGTAATCTATTTGTTGCTTTACATTTAATTTTTTTGCCTTGGAGTGACTTTTTCTTAATGTTGTACCAGTTGGATTATGGACATGGAACTTACAGGTCCGATACCAGAATTTATAGGAAGTTTGACCAACCTTGCTACCTTGTAAGAAATGTTCATTTCTACGGAGTTATCTAATATTAATATTACTCTAAGTGGAAAATTCTTCTTTCAATTTAAATGTGGGGATTCAAAGCTTAATTCATGTTTTACTGTAGGAGAATTGTCGGAACTGGTTTGAGTGGTCCAATACCATCGTCATTTGCCAACTTAACTTCTTTGATAGAACTGTATGTGTTGCATTGGTGTCAGAATCATTATTATTTACTGTTTCTCTTGTTTTCTCCGTCTCTACGTATTTATATTCTAAATGTAGGAGGCTTGGTGATATATCCAACGGAAGCTCTTCTCTTGAATTTATCAAAGACATGAAATCTCTAAGTACATTGTAAGGCAGCTTTGATTCAACCTTTACTCCAATTCATGATAAGACTAATGTACTGTTGTACTGTCTCCTCCGTGTATTTAACATTAATGATATATCTCACAAAGTATTGAGGAACAGCAATCTCACTGGAACAATACCGGCTAATATTGGAGAGTACTCAAGTTTGCAACAAGTGTAAGTACGTAGGTTAATATGTTTCTTCAAGTGTAAGTACATAGGTTAATGTGTAACCATGCAATACATGTCTGTTTTCCAGTGATTTGAGCTTCAACAAACTACATGGACCAATTCCAGCTTCACTTTTCAACTTAAGTGGACTTACTCACTTGTAAGATGATATGTTTTCTGCATTTTTTGGGTCTTTATGTACAGCTATCTGGATAACTGTGAACACAAATTGTTGTCTTTATATTAGGTTTCTGGGAAACAACACATTGAATGGTTCCTTGCCAACTCAAAAGAGTCAGTCTCTGAGAAATGTGTGAGTAACAAAATCCTTTATAATTGTTTCATCTTTGGACGGTTTGTTAACAGGCCATCATGATATAGACTCAAGTTTCATATACCTTTTACTAAGCACTTATTCAAGTTGAATAAGGGACTCTTGGTTACACGGATACTGATTATTGTTCTTCTACAGAGATGTGTCGTATAATGATTTGTCTGGAAGTCTTCCTTCATGGGTCAGCTTACCAAACATGACACTGTAAGTAAACAATACACTATATTTCAACTTATATTCACGATGTTATTCAGTCTCAGAAAAATTTCCTTATTTATATCCACCATGAAGCTTCCTATTTGTAGGAAGTATTAATCATAGTCATATGTTAGGGAATACTAAACAAAACTGTATGTTATTTGTGCAGCAACCTAGATGCCAACAACTTCACATTGGAAGGTCTTAATAACAGGTGATTTTCTTAAATATGTTCTTGTTGATGCAAAGTATAAACGACTTATCATTTCTTTCTTAAATATTTTTTCTTTTTGTTAAAAGGTTTTTGTCAGGACTGAACTGCCTGCAGAAGAACTTCCCCTGCAATCGAGGCAAAGGAATCTGTAAGTGTAACAAATAGATGTTGAGTGAGTAAACACATGGACAGTGCTTGAATGTAATATGCGGAAAAAAATGTTTTAAGACTTTCGCTATTGACTTGTGTCTAGATTTTAACTTTGCAATCAACTGCGGAGGCCCAGAGATAAGGTCTGCTGGCGGAGCACTATTTGAGAAGGAAGATACGGATCTTGGACCAGCATCCTTTGTCGTGAGTGCTTCACAGAGATGGGCAGCCAGTAGTGTTGGAAATTTTGCTGGAAGTAGCAATAATATATAAATAGCTACTTTACTATCACAATTTACCAACACTACGGACTCAGAGCTTTTTCAGTCAGCAAGACTTTCTGCATCTTCCCTAAGGTATTATGGGTTGGGGCTAGAAAATGGAGGCTACACCGTAACACTTCAGTTTGCTGAAATACAAATTCTAGGTTCTAACAGTTGGAGAAGTACTGGCAGACGACGTTTTGACATTTATGTCCAGGTCTGCACCACTTGATCGAGCTTTCTGCTTTACAAGTTATCTTTTTGGTTATGATGAATTTCTAAGATGTAGCTCCGTTTTTACAGGGAATACTTGTTGAAAAGGATTTTAATATACGCAGAACATCTGGTGACTCTCCTCGTCGAGCAATGCAGAGAGAATATAAAGCAAATGTATCAGCAAATCACCTCGAAATTCATCTTTTCTGGGCAGGAAAGGGTACATGTTGTATTCCTATCCAAGGGGCTTATGGGCCACTAATATCGGCCGTCAGTGCAACACCAGGTAACACAAATGGTAAATTCTTTTTTGTTCCCCGATTTTCACTTTTTCTGATGCCTAAGTGTTACATATTCCTGTTCAGATTTCACACCAACTGTGGGTAATAGGCCACCATCAAAAGGAAATTACAGGACTGGTACTATTGTGGGTATCATTGTTGGCATAGGACTTTTGATCATCTTTGCAGGTGTGGTTATACTCATTATCCGGAAAAGAAGAAAGCGGTACACAGATGATAAAGGTATATATGTAAAATGAACATGAATAAGCATTTGAGTTGAAAATTAAAAATTAAGCATTTGCTAAAATTTAAGCTTGAATATCATCTTTTAAGTTGGTTTGTTTTAAGAAGTGAATTCTTTCTCGCAGAGCTACTTGGTATGGACGTAAAGCCTTACACCTTTACTTTATTGGAACTTAAAAGTGCAACTCAAGATTTCAATCCCTCAAACAAGCTTGGAGAGGGAGGATTTGGGCCGGTTTATAAGGTAAGTCCCTTACCGAGACGGACGAAATTATCTGCATACTCTTATGAGATACTTGAAAAGAGGATAATATGTAATACCTTTTAATACGTTTCTTTTAATAACACATTCAACAGGGAACCCTCAGTGATGGAAGAGAGGTCGCGGTGAAGCGGTTGTCAATTGGATCACGGCAAGGGAAGGGACAATTTCTTCAGTTCTACATCTCAACCTAGTAAAACTTTATGGGTGCTGTTTTGAAGGAGATCATCGTTTGCTCGTATATGAGTATCTCCCTAATGGAAGTCTCGATGATGCACTCTTTGGTAATGAACAGAAACATAAATGATCTATCTTTGTTTCTACCAAGTTAAAGTACTCATTATGCCCTTGGTTTGGATGTTACAGGGGTTAAAACTTTACATCTTGATTGGTCAACCCGTTATGAGATATGTGTGGGAGTAGCCAAAGGTCTAGTTTATCTCCATGAGGAGGCGATTGTTCGCATAGTACACAGGGATGTGAAGGCAAGCAACATTTTACTTGACTCTGAACTGGCCCCAAAAGTTTCTGATTTTGGGCTTGCAAAATTATACGATGACAAGAATACCCACATGAGTACCGGAGTGGCAGGGACGTAGTAAGCAATCCGCAGGCTCTGACCTTTGGTTTGGAACACAATTATGGATATATAACACATGTTAGTTGTATCAATGCAGTGGGTATCTTGCGCCAGAGTATGCCATGCGTGGACATTTAACAGAGAAAACGGATGTGTTCGCCTTTGGTGTTGTGGTTCTTGAGCTAGTGAGTGGAAGGAAAAACATTGATCAGAACCTGGAGGTGGAAAAGAGATATCTTCTTGAATGGGTATGCCTTTAGTTGTCGTATGGGGGAAGTTGGAGATAGTCTTGAATAGCAAAACAACTGATATTGATTGTGTATTTCTTGTACACAGACATGGAATCTACACGAGAAAAGCCGTGACATTGAACTAATTGATGATGAGCTAAGTGAATTCAACATGGAAGAAGTGAAGCGCATGATTGGCATTGCTCTGCTGTGCACACAGACATCGTATGCGTTGAGACCACCAATGTCACGAGTGGTGGCCATGTTGTCAGGAGATGTTGAGGTCAATGAGGCCACCTCTAAGCCAGGCTACCTAACGGACTGTACATTTGATGACACCAGTCACACCGCAAGCTCCTCTTTCAGCGCCGTTCAACCCAAAGACACAAGCTTCTCCACGAGCTTTGTAGCGACTGGTTCCAAGACGTCACCCGTAGTCACCGACTGTAAGCCAATGCTTGGATTGAAGATGAAGGAGGGAAGATGACAATGTATCCTCTATAATTTCTATAATAGCCTATTGAGATGTGTATTTGGAAGATGACAATTTTCTTCTTTGGTTGTATGGGAGAAACAGATTTCACTTTTATTCAATACTGGGCTTTTTTAATATCAACTTCCACATTATAAAATGGGCCTGACCCATTAAGTCTTTCCAAAGCAAATCGTATTAAACCCTGAAACCCTAGTTTCGCTCCATGTATATTTTCTTCGCTCATTAGGTTTAAGGGTTTTAGTTTCTTCTCCTCCAAAATGGCTATGTATCTTCTCTACGAATCTTCTTCTGGGTTTGGCCTCTTCGAAGCACATGGACTAGATGAAATCGGACAGAACACTGAGGCCGTCCGGAGCTCCGTCTCCGACCTCAGCCGCTTTGGCCGTGTTGTTCAGCTCACAGCGTTTCATCCTTTCGGGTCTGCGCTCGATGCCCTTAACCAAATCAACGCCGTCTCTGAAGGTGACTCTTCACTAGCCACTTGTTCCTTGCTTCATGTATTTTGCTGAGTGCTTGTTCTTCGATTTATAGCTGGAATATAGACTTTCTCTTTATTTTTGGTTGTCTGATTTGGCATATAATGAAACCTGTTGGTATATTCTAGAAAGCGCTTCAATTTATGGTTGATTCTATTTTTTGTGTTCTGTTTTTGTTTCATTCGTTGATCTTTGAACATTGGGTTTATCTGATATTGGTAGGGGTTATGACTGACGAGCTTAGAAGTTTCCTGGAGTTGAATCTTCCTAAAGTCAAGGAGGGAAAGAAACCCAAGTTCAGCTTAGGAATGGCTGAGCCTAAACTTGGTTCACATATATTTGAAGCCACTAAAATCCCATGCCAGAGCAATGAGTTTGTGCTTGAGCTTCTCAGAGGTGTACGCCAGCATTTTGATAGGTTCATCAAGGACCTAAAGGTTTGTGTTCTTGTCTTTTATTTATGTCCTTTTTAACTTTGTGCCTTTGCTTTGTGGTCTCATAATGATTTTCTATGAATGCAGCCTGGTGATCTGGAAAAAGCTCAACTTGGATTAGCTCACAGCTACAGCAGAGCAAAGGTCAAGTTCAATGTTAACCGAGTGGATAACATGGTTATTCAAGCTATTTTCCTGCTGGACACACTTGATAAGGATATCAATTCCTTTGCCATGAGAGTCAGGTTTGTTTTGTGCTTTTCTCTGTCAGATTATGTGTTGCCAATTAGCTTGAGAAGAAATCAATTGCTTAACTGTTTGTAATGTTTTTTCACAGGGAATGGTACTCGTGGCATTTCCCTGAACTAGTGAAGATAGTTAATGACAACTACCTTTATGCCCGTGTCTCAAAGATGATTGATGACAAGTCAAAGTTGACTGAAGACCACATCCCAATGCTTACTGAAGTCTTAGGTGATGAAGATAAGGCGAAGGAGGTCGTCGAAGCTGGAAAAGCATCCATGGGTATATTTCTTCAGCTGTGTTTATTGGTAGCTAAGAATTAATGAGTGTTTCTAATCTCTCTTGTTCTGAGACATTTATATTTGTTCCCTCTTAACAGGCCAGGATTTATCCCCGGTTGATTTGATCAACGTACAAACCTTTGCTCAGAGAGTTATGGACCTTGCTGACTACAGGAAGAAGCTCTATGATTATCTTGTTGCTAAGATGAGTGACATTGCCCCTAATTTGGCAGCTTTGATTGGAGACATGGTCGGTGCCCGTTTGATTTCACATGCTGGAAGTCTGACTAACCTTGCTAAATGCCCATCTTCCACCCTCCAGATTCTTGGAGCTGAGAAGGCACTTTTCAGGTGCAATATCTGTCCCATTCTTTTTAATTTTCACAAGTTTCTTTAGTCCTGCGTGTGACCAGAACCCCTGTGGTGTTTCAGGGCGCTTAAAACACGTGGAAATACACCCAAGTATGGTTTGATTTTCCATTCATCATTCATCGGCCGCGCCTCTGCTAAGAACAAGGGCCGTATTGCTCGTTTCCTTGCAAACAAGTGCTCGATAGCATCCAGGATTGATTGTTTTGCTGGTAAAAATCTGAAACCTCCTGGAGATGAGCTTTGTGTTGTGATGTTTGTTGTTAAGTGTTTAAATTATCTGCCCTGATGTCATGCAGATAGTGCAACTACTGCCTTTGGTGAGAAGCTTCGCGAACAAGTTGAGGAAAGGCTAGAATTTTATGACAAAGGTGTTGCCCCACGCAAGAATGTGGATGTAATGAAAGAGGTCATAGATAATCTGCAAAAGAAAGGTATTTATTGTAGACTTTTTTTGCATACAAAGTCTTCTGATTGTGATGGACACTGTGTTTGATCGGTGCCATGTTTAGATGAGGAAGGGAAAGAGCCAGTGGAAGCCTCAGTGAAGAAAAGCAAGAAGAAGAAGAAGGCAAAGGGTGAAGAAGAAGAAGAGGTGGCGATGGATGAGGACAAGTCAGAGAAAAAGAAGAAGAAAGAGAAGAGGAAGATGGAGACAGCAGAGGATAATGAGAAATCAGAGAAGAAGAAGAAAAAGAAAAGTAAAGCTGGAGGAGAGGAAGAGACTGATGATGGTCACAGCAAGAAGAAGAAGAAGAAGTCTAACGACGAATAGGGATGCAACATAACGAACCCTGTATTGTATTTTTTTGAGCTTTTTCGTTTTCTTAGTAGTTTCGTTCGGATTATCTATGTTTTGGTCTGAAAACGATGCAACTTAATTTTGGTAAACATCATAAGTTTATTATCCTTCATTTTAGGCTTTGTTTCTGTGTTACACTTTACAAGTCCCGCTAACACATGACAATTGGCATCACATACCCAGAGTTTCTTTTTTTTTTTTTTCTAATTTGAAATATATCCTCGATTTGCATTCAAAGTGTGTCAGTTTATATTAGGGAAAATACCATAAAAAAACTTTCAATTTTGAACATTTTTCCAACTTAAATATTTAATTTTTTGTGTTTCCACTTAAAGTTTCACAATAAATTTTTCCAAAATAATCCTTAAATAATTAAAAAATTTTGTTAAACAATTATTATTTTTCAATTTAATTAGAAAAAACAAAAAAATCATAACGAAAAAACTAAAACTAAGTAAAAATAAAATAAAACAAAAATAATATTTTAAAAAAAAATGTTAACATAATAAAAATAATATTTTTTATTATTAACAATAAAAATTATCTTTTCTAAATAAAAATTATTAAACAAAAATGAATATTACATTAATTAAATGTTATATTTACAATAATAAAAATATTAATTTTTTAACCAACCACATATTAATATTAGAAACTCACTCCATAATTGATAGTATAAACTGGAGGAAAAATGTTTACAAACGTAGTTTCAGAAAATAATAACACTGTTATATTAAAAATATATATTAAGAAAATAGTTTTTATTTAGATAAAATAAGTTTTATTATAATATTAAAATTTAATATTATAATCAATTTATTTATTTTTCTTTTCTTATTTGTTAGCATTTTTAATGGTAAATAATATAACAATATTAATTTAATCAATATTTATAATATATTAATATTAATTAACAGTAAAGATTAATTAAAATTCAACATTATAAATATTGTTAAATTAATATTTTTATTATTGTAAATATAACATTTAATTAATGTAATATTCATTTTTTTTAATAATTTTTATTTAGAGAAGATAATTTTTATTGTTAATAATAAAAATTATTATTTTTATTATGTTAATATTTTTTTTTAAAATATTTTTTTTTGTTTTATTTTATTTTTACTTAGTTTTAGTTTTAGTTTTTTCGTTATGATTTTTTTGTTTTTTCTAATTAAATTGAAAAATAATAATTGTTTAACAAAATAAATTGATTTTTGTTAACGGTGTTAGATGTTGACCGTTAGTCAACCCAACCTTACGCACATTTTAGATTATTTGAAAGTTTGTTTTGGAAAAACAATTTAGTTTGAGGTTTTAAGTAGAAACACAAAAAGTTGGATGTTTAAGTTTGAAAAATGTTCAAAGTTAAAGGTTTTTTATGGTATTTTCCCTTTATATTAAAATAATCTTGTGTTATAAACTAAAACTAGTTTACCCTCTGTCACGTAAAATTTAATTAGAAAACCAAAAGTTTTTAAAATAATGCGAATTATATGACACTAATCAGCATTTTTAAACTAGTTCAATCAATGTTTTCGTTTTTGACTACTTTACCTTCTGTGCACAAATAATCCGATTATATCTTCTTTGCTTTTTGTTTATTTTTGTTATACTTATACATATATTGAATCAATATTTACAACTGTCAAGGAGTCTCGATCTTAATTAAACAATACAATTGCAAATTGGTAGTTGTATCTAATAGAAATTCCAAGGAAATTAATGAATTATTATGATATAACTGTCGGTGGAATGGAGGGTAACTGTAAATATATTAAGCTTTCGAAAATTTAATTAGAAAATAATGTATATGTATATATATATATATGTAGATTAAAAATTAAAAATGCTTTTAAGAAAATTAAAATCTCTGACTTTAGATTTGACTCTGGAACGTTGGATGGCCAAAGAAAATATGATCGTTTAAAAATTAAAAATGTTTATTTTGTAATTAATTTCTGACTTTAGACTTGACAGTGGAACGTTGGAAAACCGAAGAAAATATAAACGTTTAGAAACAATTAAGTTATTTTTGCACATTATGAAATTTGAATTTTATTTAAAATTTTTTAAAAAAGTATGGATAATTACCCCTATCTTCTTTGTCCAAAGTTCATATTTCGTTTGACTCTAAAAAAATAAAGTTCAAAATTAAAAACTTTTTTAGTCTCCTTTTTTTTTGTTAAAACTTTTGTCTCCATTTTCCAGATAACCAAATGACCAATAAGGTTTTTCATATCTTAATCTGTTCTTCTTCCACTTGAGTTTCTGACCCAAGTTTGCTCACTTGCTCAGAGACAAACATAGAAGCATCATTATTGTACAAGGTAAGACTCTTGTCTGATCCTTTTATTTTCTCGGTTAAACTATAGCTATTGCTCCACTTATTTCAAATAGTTTGGAAACATTTATTTAAATCCTGTTTTAAGTCCAGTTGATATCTCTTTTAATTACATTCCTCGTACTAAGAACTCTGTTGCTGATGCTCTGTCTAAAAGAGCTCTCTTATTTTTTGAGGAGACTACTCCCATGTAATTCTCTGTTTTAATGAAATGGAATAGGTTCGACCAAAAAAAAAGTCCAGTTGATGTAATAGGGGTGTTTAAAAAAAAAGGTTCATAAGATGATGTCTTCATAAATGTTGTATGTTTGTCTTGGGGAATAGTAGAAAAGTACATAAATTGGTAGCTAGCTCTGTTTCTGCCAAAGAAAAACATAGATGATGTTATAGTAAAACGATTGTTAATTTTGATTGAAAAGAAAGATATAACAAAAATGTTGGGAGTTAGATTTTAACGATGTATGATATGTTTTTAAATTTTGGTTAATATATATGAAACATGCATAATTTATTTGTACAAGTTGGACAAAAAGAAGATTTTTGGATTGTAATGGATATTAATATATGATGTATTTTTTTGCAGAAAGCACTGAAACTAGTCTTAATTCGGGCCAGAGCATAGATGTATATGGATGAGAAGGAATGATGTATGTAAATGTATGCATAGGGTATGGATGAAAATAATGTATGCATATAGGGTATGAATGTATGTATTAGATCATTTAGTATATGGTATGAATGATGTATATGTATAGATGTATGTATAGGGTATGAATGAGAAAAATGTATGCATAGATGTATGTATAGGGTATGAATGGTGTGTATGCATTAGTGTAGTAGTATAGGCATGAATAATGTATGCATAGATGTATGTATGGATGATGTGTAGATTAGATGAATGTATAGGATGCAAACGTGCAACTGTTGAAAAGCTCCCAAAAATGCAAAAAAAGAAAAGAAAAGAACGTAAAGCACAAAACAAAGAAACCACTTCAATTTTTCACAAAATGAAAAGAGTCGAAGCACGATAGAGTTGAACTAGTAGAAGGACGATAGAGTCCAAAAGTCGCTGTACGATAGTCGAAGCATGATAAAGTCGAACTAGTCGCAGCACGATAGTCCAAACAGTCGAAATACGATAGTCGAAGCACGATAGCATCGAACTAGTCGAAGCACAAGCAAGACCTCAAGAACATGTTTACTGGAAATTCCTCACATTGGCTAAAAAGAAAATCTATCAAATTTTGTAAATGATTCTTTCTAGTACCAACGCCAAAAAATGACATATTTATTTACCTTGAGAAGATTTAAAGGAGCAAAAAGACGTATGTTCTCGATCTCGACTGTGGGAAAACATTGTTTGTTTGACATGGAGACAAAACTCATCAGATTATGGTATATATTAATGTATGTTTGTTTAGATTTTAACATGTCCTCAAAAGCATGTTTCTTTTATCTGAATATATTATTATTACTTTGTAAAACATTATATTTTTTCCACAGTACTAATATAAGTTTTTAGATTTTGAGGACACATGGTCGTTTGTATTTTATAAATTTCTTTTTTTATTTATAACTTCTCCATAACAAATATGCAAAGTTATATTTATCAAAGCAAATGTTTGTTTTTAAAGAGATATATAAATATAAATTTATTTGTTTAAAATATAGTAGATTAGTTATTGGTGGAATGGTGGCTAAACGGTAAAGTAAATCTAATTTATTAAGATTGTGAAAATTTAGTTAAAATAACGCATAAATTACAATTAAAAACAAATAAGCAAAATGGACAAATGGAATCTGCTTTTTACCCAAATGGAGTAAAATAAGACGAGCAGCTTGCATAATTGAATGGTTAGTTGAACAAAGGTAATATTGAATAGAGGTTGATGAAGTAACTCGTGTATGTATCAATAGAGCTACCTCCTCATGAACGAGAGCTAACTCAAGACCAATCACAATCCCATTAGTTTAAATAAGCTATTTACACCCGTCAAAGAATTATCATATAATCAATCATAGGAAGAAAAAAAAAAACAACTTAGCATAATGATAATGAGGATCAAGTTTTTGCTGTTAACATTTCTGGTGATGTCTCCAATATCGATTTTTGCCGAGAAGGACTTGATGAAAAACGAATGCCATAACGCACAAGTCCCGATCATATGCATGCAATGTCTCGAATCCGACCCAACCTCCGTTAGTGTCAACGCTGTTGGCATCGCAGGCATCGTCATAAAATGTTTAGACTCCCGCCTCCAAATCATCACCAAGTAAGTTTTCACTTGTAATAAAAGCATATACTATAGTATTAATATTCTCTAGCTAATATATCAATGGTGTAGCAACATAACGGATCTATTATCGTCAAAGAAAAACAAAGGTGAATTGAAAACAATTCTGGAGGATTGCAAAACGAAGTTGTCGACGGAGGCAACTACTAAACTGTCGGAAGCCAAAACGCGTTTGGAAACCGGCGATTACGACAAAGCCGGACAATCGATAAGGCTTGCACTTGGCGCTCCTTCGAGCTGTCGCGCCAATCTCAACTTCGTCAAGTTCATGTCTCTTGAACTATTTAGTCAAATCAATATCTATGGCCAACTCTCGGATGCTGCTATGAGAATAATTGATCGCTTCTAGTTTCTCTATATGTAACTCAACATCGACGCTTACCCCCAAGTTTAATAAATGATTTCCTCTGGCTCTTTTATCTTGAGATTTCTTCTTCTTCTTTTTCCATGCATGATTTTAGTTTTAACATTTCACCATCTACTAATCATAGTAAATGTGATGTGTTAGAAATTTTTCCATGTGACATATGACTCAGCAGAAATATGTCATGTGGCATCTAACTCATTGGTTTGACTAACATGGTTTCATTCAAAGTTGATTTCGACACATATAGTAAAGTTCATATAGATCTTTTAAAAAATTTACTAAATTGAAGTTGAAAAACGCATTGTATCTTAGTTCGTATATGAAAAGACACTGTGAATATTGTTCACGTTGGAATTGCCCCTTATCCCTTAGACATGTTCATTTTATCTGAATAAATTATTATTACTTTTGTTTTAATAAAGTTATTTTTTTGCAAAATTTTATATTTTTTCCACAATGCTTATATATAAATTATAAATTTTGAGGACACATGGTCGTTTGTAATTTTTATATTTAAAAATAAATCTCCTTTTTTAATTATAAAATCTCTAAACCAAATATGCAAAGTTAGATTTAGACTTAGAAAGATAATAGTAACGGAAAAGATATTCAAAGTGGATTGTGCTTCTTTTTTTTTAATTAACTGGATAGTGCTTTTTGTTTTTAATTAAAATGGATTGTGCTTGTATCTTTTACTTTTAAAAGATATCTTAATGGTAAGAGATACAAATATAATTAAATTAAATGTTTATTTTACAAAAATCTACATTTAATGGTGGGTAACGGTAAAGTAAATATAATTTATATGATTGTGAAACTGATTACAATTAAAAAAGCAAAATGGTTGTATGGGATCATCTTTTAAATATCAAAATGAATCGAGGCCATACAATTCGGCAAGGGAATCTGAATTAACTCGTGAATGTATAGAGCTACCTCCTCATGAACCAGAGATAACTCGTGACCAATCACAATTGACAATCCCATATTATTAGTTTAAACAAGCCATTTACACCCGTCAAAGAAATATAATATAAATCAATCATAAGAAGAAGAAGAAAAACTACATAGCAAAGATTACTGATGATGATGATCAAGTTTCTGTTGTTTACATATCTGGTGATCTCTCCAATATCGATTTGTGCCGATAAGGACTTAATGGTGAACGAATGCCATAACACACAAGTGCCGACCATATGCATGCAGTGTCTCGAATCCGACCCAACCTCAGTCAGTGCCAATCATGTTGGCATCGCAAGCATCGTCATAAACTGTCTCGACTCTCGTCTCCAAAACATCACCAAGTAAGTTTTCACTTCTAATAAACCATATAGTATTATATAATATTAACATTCTCTAGCTAATATATCAAATATTGAAATGTTGTAGAAACATAACGGATCTATTATTGTCAAAGGAAGACAAAGGTGACGTGAAAACAGCTTTGGAGGCTTGCAAAAAGGACTTGTCAACGGAGGCCATTACAAAACTGTCGGAAGCCAAAACTGGTTTGAAAACCGGCGATTACGACAAAGCCGGTCTATCGATAAAGCTTGCGCTTAGTTTTCCTCTGACATGTCGCGCCGATCTCAAAAATGTCAATTTCACGTCTCTTGAACTATTTAGTCAAATCAATATCTATGGCCAACTCTCTAATGCTGCGATGAGGATCATTGATGGCTTCTAACTCAGCTTCTATTTTCTCTATATGTAACTCAACATCAATGCTTAGACATTATAATATATAGTTTAAACATTATTTTACTCCATTCAATAACATTGGAACATTACTACAAAAATGTGATCTCCGAGGATGAATAGCCATCTGGTACGGTAGATGATCAGTGCCAATCACAAACCCATCTATCTCTCGTTCTTAAATTCATTCACATCTTATGGATTCTTTGCTTTCTCAAATCCTGTTTTAAGAACCCCGGAAAGTAAAACAAAAAGCTTCATGAAAAGTGGAAAAGTGGCAGAAAACTGTAAGAATTTTTTCAAGCATATAGCATCAAATCAATAAATGTATTTCTATATGAAGTTTATCCTCAAAAAAGAAATTGTAACGCTTCCTGAACCTACAAAACTTTTGTTCACTCAAACATAAACAATGTGGGAACTATCACTACTTTCATATTCACAAGAGAAAGATAGATACTTTCAAGGTCAAAGAAACTCTTAACCCAAAACTCAACAATCATGCACCACAAGATCAAATACTCGGAGAGAAGAAATAAGAGAAAAAAGAGATTCAAAATTTTCTCAATGCTCAAACTTATTTACCTTCTTTGGAAGGTGAACTACCTCTCGAAACCGACTCACGGGTCTTTTAGAACTCAACTCCATTGGTCTTTTTCATCACAAACGAAACACCGAAGATTAACAATATAACAACAACTGAAAGAAAACAAAAGTATGCAGAGAAACAATGTGTACATGTTTTTGTTTGCACAACCTGTTTTCTTCACCTTATTTGGTTTCCATGGAACTGCTTTACACCCATCAGCGCGCAATTTATGTATTTCCTCAAAAGTTAACTCCTTTCTTGTTTCTTCTTCCTAATTTCCAATTTAAAAACAGATTGTTGAAAATTAAAAATAAATCAACAAACAAGAATGTCTCGAGTTTCATTAAATATTCTAAAGCTATTGACCTCATCTGAAGAGAGGTGCTGCTGCGTCAGGTCCTTGTAAGACACACTCAATCTTTAGATAATATATATAACCTCCTTCTCATGGGCGGACCCATGTAGAGAAATGGGGTCACATGATCCCAGTTAAATTCTAAATATTAGTTGTTTGGTATTAGTTTTGATGGTTTTGGTAGATCATTTGGTATAAAATTATTCATTTCATTATTAAAAAAAAATTGTTCATTTGACCCTGGTTTCAAGGGATCAAATCTTATGCGAGCCTATTTTCTATTTTTTTTTTCTAAATTATTATCTATGTTGGGTCACAATCCAGTTTAATAAGATCATGTTAAGATTTTATAACACAGTTTAATAAGCATAATTTATAAAAAAGATATTTTGAAACATTTATTATAATATACACCCGGTAAAAAATGGTTTTGGGTCCGCCACTGCTCCTTCTTCCTTTTCATGCTCCTTATTTGACAAAATAATTCAGTAATTCACAAATTAATTTCAATTTTTGACCATGACCATTAATTCATGAATTGAATCATAAATTAGTTACGATTTTTTATCATGACCAATAATTCATTAATTAAATCATAAATTAATTTCATTATTTTACCACTTGTTCTTTTGAGAACAGAAACTTTCTTGGCCTTTATAAAATGATGGTCATCCGATGACTCACAACAAGTATGTGATGCCAGTTTTGACACCAACACATAATCTTAGTTTAAATAAGTCATTCACACCCGTTAAAGAAACATCATTTAGTCAATCATAGGAAAAAAATCTACTTGGCATAATGATGATGATGATCAAGTTTCTGTTGTTTACATATCTGGTGATCTCTCCAATATCGATTTGCACCGATAAGGACTTAATGGTAAATGAATGCCATAACACACAAGTCCCGACCATATGCATGCAGTGTCTCGAATCCGACCCAACCTCAGTCAGTGCCAATCCTGTTGGCATCACAAGCATCGTCATAAACTGTCTCGACTCTCGCCTCCAAAACATCACCAAGTAAGTTTTCACTTCTAATAAACCATATAGTATTATATATTAATCAATATATAATAGGGAATATAATACTAACATTCTCTAGCTAATATATCAAATTTTGAAATGTTGTAGCAACATAATGAATCTATTATCATCAAAGGAATACAAAGGTGGCTTGAAAACAACTTTGGAGGCTTGCAAGAAGGACTTGTCGACATAGGTAATTACAAAACTGTCTGAAGCCAAAACGGGTCTGAAAACCGGCGATTACGACAAAGCCGGTCTATCGATAAAGCTTGCGCTTGGTTTTCCTCTGACATGTCGCGCCCATCTCAAAATTTTCAAGTTCACGTCTCTTGAACTATTTACTCAAATCAATATATATGACCAACTCTCTAATGCTGCTATGAGGATCATTGATCGCTTCTAACTCAGCTTATATTTTCTCTATATGTAACTCAACATCGATGCTTATACATTATAATTTTATTGTTTAAACGTTATTTTACTCCATTCAATAACATTGTAACATTAGTCCAAAAATGTGATCTCCAATCATTTTTGAGTTGTTCTTTAAGAATCAGATTTAAAATATATATGGATTTGATTAGCGGCATATGGTGATAAAATGTTTTCTCTGAGTAAGTATGGTAATTAATGATGGATTAAAATTTTGACGAAAAAAAAAGCAAATAATGTTGACCCAAAAAAAAAAGCAAATAATAAGAGAAAAATAAAAGTAAAACAATACTCCATTTTGCCGAAATGATTTCATTGATTAGCTATATATATATATATATATATATATATTTATGGGGATCAACTAATACATGTTGAAGTAGGATTTTCACCAACAACTTGCAAATACATTTATGGGAGGTTAGACACCAAGTATATATTTCTTGTATTAAGAAGTCAAATGGATGGTTCAGATAAGTGATATGTTTGCAGCTAAATCTTCAATTTCATTATTAATTATAAGTTTTCTATACATTGGAACACGACCAACTTAAACAAATAATATACTTGATCAACTCCTAAAACTAACAAAAAATTTTAAAATTTTATAAAACTACTATAATAATTTTATAAACACGCAAAGCGTGGAACATTTTCTAGTATAGTAGATAATAGATTAGTTCTGGGTGGAATGGTGGGTAATGGTAAAGTAAATATAATTTATTAAGATTGTGGAAATTAATTTAGTTAAAAATAATGCATAAATTACAATTCTAAAATGCAAAATGGACGTATGGGATCATCTTTTAAATATCAAAATGAACTGAGGCCATATAATTCGGCAAGGGAATCTGATCTAATATGCTTTTTACCCAAATGGAGTAAAATAAGACGAGCAGCTTGAATTTGAATGGTCAGTTGAAAAAGTTAAAATTGAATTAGAAGTTGAATTAACTCGTGTTTCTTCGAACAATAGAGCTACCTCCTCATGAACCCGATATAACTCGTGACCAATCACCATCCCATAATGTGGATGCAGAAATCGACTCGAGTTAAATCACAATCAAATGAATATTGTGATCAAAGTTTTCGTGGGAAAAATACTAAATCGAGTAAAAAGAATAAATATGAATCCAATCAAGAAATAAAGAAATAGAAAAACGTAAGTTTTAATATTTTAGAAATTAAGCTCATTAATCTATAAAAAGAAAAAGAGGGTAAAACCGTTTATCAAAAAAAAAAACAAGAGAGAATCTTGAGAGGAATGTTTTTTCATGGAATAATATCGCTTGCAAATTGCAATAAATTTGGTCATTTATATATATTTAAATATTTTACATTGATAATTATAGAAAATAGCATATCAAATATTATTTAATAAAATAGTAATTAATTTATAAACGCAACTAATTTAAAAAAAATAGATTATTCGACCATAAAAGCGAATTGATGTGCGTATTAAAAAATAGGTTTACAATATAATTTAATTTAAAACAAATCACAGATTTTTTAGAGTGTTTATAAAATTCTAGATATGTATTTATAGTAATTATACAAGTAATAATAATCCACTCTTTTAGAATTAAAATGATGGTATATAATTTTTTATATATTCTACCATAATGATATATTACAGGCGTTTTAAAATTGAAATAAGTGCAACGCACGGGTATCTTACCTAGTGTTTTATATATATATATATATAAAACTAAAAAAGTGTATATTACCCAAAATATAAAAATAAGGAAAAAGTTTATATTTCAAGTAAAAAATGTATATAGGGGTAATATTGGGCCTAAGTATATCAAAAATGTATATTGGACGTTAAAATAAAAAGAGGTATCATTGGGCATAAGTGGACTGTTAAATGGGCCATGAATCATCCACCCGAGAATAATGTCAGAATTTGGCATTTTTGCCAGATTCATCATCCCCTGGGTATATCATTTTTTGCAAAGTGATTCTCGTTCTACTAATTCTGTATACTCCACTTCATTTACAGGGTTATGTTACAAGAATAACACAAAATACAAAGAGGATTATGTATGGTTCAACACAGTTTAAAGATGTCAACATTAAGAGGATGTTAATGTTAATGTTGGCTTTAGAAATATGCATAGAAGCTAACGTTAATCATAAGCAAAGATAGCCATCTTAATGTTTGCTATTACAACATTGAACCCCCAAAAACAAAACATGGATTTAGTTCCTAATTAGCACCTTACAAATATCCAAAATAACAAACCAGAAAATCTAAAGGGTTCAATAAACAAAAGAGGCAATAGATTAAGCATCTCTAAATAGATATAATCTTAACTAAGCATTAGCTAACGCAGTGCTTACCTCATGCAAGAACTGAGTCTTTTGCATCACACGTTTAAAGTCATCTGCTTGCATGAACTTAAACTTCTCTTCCAGCTTCTTCTTGATCTCCACAGGAACCAAGGTCCATTTTTTCTTCAAAGAGTCATCACCAACCACACCCAGATCCAGAACAGCTCCAACAAGATAAGACCTTTCAAACCAATCACTATCTTCCTTAACACCATCAACTCTAATCTTCTTCTCTGATTTCACAACGGCAGAAGGAGAAACAAGATCCATAACCCAAATCTTCTTACACAACTCCAAGCATTTAAGACAATGAGATTTTGTAAATGACACACGCCTCTTGTTTTTCCCCAAATACTTGCTCTTCAATTTAAAAACTTTGCTAGTGAATTGACTAAAGCTCTTTTCTTTGAAGTTAATTGAATCCTTGACCTTTTTGTGAAACCCACTCGTATCTTCAGTTGGATTCTTCCCAGTTTCTTCTTTAAACTTAAGCATGGCTTCAAGTAGCACAATATCATCTTCTTCGCTCCATACTCTTTGAGACGAAGCCTTCTTCGCCGTCTCAGTCTTGGCACGTTTTGTAGTGGTAGACTTAGCGTCAGGTGAAGTGGTTACTTGAATCGTTCGCTTCCTCAACGTCCTCGGAGAAGCTTCACGAGCAGGAGGAGGCGGTGGTGGTTTGGTAGAAGCCGGTTCAGTTTCAGTGTCTGTTTCACCACTCTCAGTCTCAGATCCACTTTGAATCACAGTGGCGGCGACGATCGGAGCTGAAGCAGAAGGTGACTGCGGATTCTTGCCGGAATCTTTAGATTTAGGTTCGTCTTCCTCCTCAGAAGAAGAATCACTTTGCTCTTCTTCATTCTCCTCCTCCTCAGAAGAATCGGTTTGCTCTTCTTCATTCTCCATTTCCTCGTCGTCGCTAGGAGATTCCGGTGGTGGATTTAGAACCGTTTGCTTCTTAGAAGTCGATGCGACATCTTCCATTGGTTTCTTCGCCGGCGTGGAGACATGCAACGGCTTCTTCGCCGTCAATTGATTAGCCGCTGATCGAGATTGCTTCTTCGCCATTGGGGATTTTTGGAAAGAGAGAGATTTTGTAACGAAAGATTTCAGATTTTAGGTTAATAGAGAGAGTAAAATATTTCATTTTATATAATTAGAAAATAAAATATACATAAAAATAAAATAACTGCCGTGATTTTTTTGGGTCAAAGTCTTAATAATTAACTTTTTGAATAAAAATTAAAAGCAGAGTTCCTCGGGAGTTTGGCATCGGCGGCGTCATGCAAAAGGGAGAAGGAACGTTTCATAAATAAATACACTCTTTTTTAATTCTTTTTTAAACCTTAAAATTTATAAATTAAAAATAAATGAACCAAAGTGGAAATCGAAGCGATGGGGGCAGAGTGTGAGAGTGGCGTTTTGTTTTCCCATTTGACATTTAATTAAACGATTTGATTTCCAATAAGACACTTATTGTTATTTCTCTAAGAAACTTGCTTATATATGTTCATCATCTATAGAGAATTTCATTATCTTCCAAGACAAACAAAAGACAAAAGAAAAAACTTTTTCTAACTTAAGTACAATCGTCTTCTTGTTGCTCTGATATGGCTAAAATGCACACTGTGTTCATCGAGACGAACCTTGAAACTCGTCTTGCTCTTCTCCTCCACAAAGATGATCATGTCTCTGCTTTTAAAGGTGAGAAATCTCATAATGCTCTTTTTATAATTTGGTGATTTTGTTTATAACTTAACACATCTTGTTTGTTTCTTTTCAGACAAGTTTTGCAAAGAACACGTACAGTGTTTCCCAAATTTGGGTGAAATCACTGTTTCTGCTTTGAAGGTAATACGAATAGATTATTTCATAACACGATTTTGTTTTAACTACAACAACAACATCAACCTAAAAGTATGTTTTTTTAAATAGGTTAATCGGGAAGATCATTATTATCATTTGTCAGATTCAATGATTATGGGTAAGGCTTTTGAAGATAGCGAGAGATTTATTTTTGTCGATGTTGCAAGTGTTGAAGAGAAGCGTGATCCAACTCACAAAGAAGCTCTCCAAATCCAAGCTGCTGAAGAGAAAACAAAAAAAGAGGGAAATGAAAAGTTCTGCTAATGCAGAAAAAAGTCGAAAGAAACTCGCTGTTGTTTCCAATCAGTCTGCTCTTGTCCATGAGTCCAAAGGTAACCTCTAACTCTTGTAAAACTTGTCTGAAATGTTATTATTTAGAAACTCTCGTGAATGTTATTCATATGTCAATAATGTGTATGCCGATCAAACTCTTGAAGAAGCTGTTGAACGAGAAGGAAATATTGATTTGGATCTTAATGAGACAATGAAACAAGGTATAAATCGGTTAATAATAATTGTTGATTTCTTGTTCCTTTATTATGTGATATTATGGAGTGTTAAATCTTATTGTATAAACTTTAAATGTTTAATAGACCTTGCAATGGGAGAAACTTATGATGCCTCTGCTGATATAGTCATGATTAACCAAGAGAATGATCTTGAAAAGGGTAACTTTTTTTTTGTTTTATACGCTTTAAGTTACTGATTCTCATTTCTAGACGTTATTTGTGCTCGTAATTACATTATTAAGCCTTGATTAGTTCAAGGTGATGCTTATAGTCATCTTCCAACTACTGAACTGTACCAAACTACTGATACTGAGAATGAAGGGTTCATAGATAATGTTGATGCTACTTCTGAAAGTGAAAAGGTTACCAATACTTTTGTGGAAGCAATTCAAAACGGTAAATTTGGTTTATAGCTGAATATTGTTTTTATCTTCTATAAATAATATGTAACAAGGTGTTTTTGTTAACTCATTATTGCTGAATTTTGTGTAGATAATGGGAAGGTTGACAATGTTGAGGAGGCAAAAGTTGTGAAGCCTAGAAAGAAAACTAAGTCAAGAAAGGAAAAGTCCGTGCCTAAAGAAACATAGAAGGTTGACTATGACCAAATCGATAATAAGATCAAATGCATTTTTCAATTTCTGTTGTCTTTTTTTTTTCTTTTGGTTTTTGTTCAAGTTCTGTCTTTCCTGTTTCTACCTTAAACATTTATGGTTATCAGTTATGGATTTTAATTTAAATGATTTTTGTTTCATAACATAAGGATGACTAATTTTTCATTTTAACTTTATCCTATATAGTTAATCATATAGTTATGGTTTCTTTATATTTTAGAAACTTTAATATAACAATCGATTTATAATAACCCGACCATGCGACCATATATATATTTTCAGCTTTTATTTTCCGGGAAAAAAATCTATATCCAGTGCCTCGGGTTACATTGGGCCTGAGTTACTATTAAATGGGCCCTGTATCTATCCACCGAACTATAGTGCCAGATGGCGGGATTTTGAAAAAAGTCTTTTTTAAAAAAAAAACTGAATTTAATAACAAAATATATGGCGTAAAATGCCCTAAGTCCCTAAATTATAATCAATTAATCATATAGAAGATGATTCAAATCCAGGTCTTAGGCTTCTTCACTCGCCATTATTATTCGTTGTTCCTCTCTCGATCTCTCTCCTTCTCTTTCTAAAATACTTTTAATCAATCTACTGTTTCGTCGCCGCAACTATGGCATCGGCGACGGCGTCAGGCTTGGTGGAGAAAGGGCATCAGCTGTACAGAGACGGCAAGTATACGGAGGCGCTTCTCTTTTATACGCAGGCTCTTACGGCTGCTAAGGCCAAGCCCCAGAAGATCGCTCTTCACAGTAATCGCGCCGCTTGTTATTTGAAATTGCACGATTTCAAAAAGGTATCTTCTTTTTAATCTCTTTCTCTGTTTTATATCTGAACTTAGAGATGCTCAATTGAATTAAAAGAGAATTCCAATTTTGGTACAGAATTTGTAGATATGTATAATTATTTATTTGAATTCCTCAGCTGGGTCTTGTTGTTAATTGAGTAATTAAATTAAGGAGCAAAGCTTGTTTTACTTGTATGCTGTGAAATGGAATCTATAGAGAGAATTATATATAGTGTTCTGATCGCAGTGATGAATGTTAGAATTAAAGGCAATGACTTGTGAAAATTATCAAGTTTTGCCTTATTCAAGAATCTAAAGATCTTTGTAATCTTGTATTTGGAATCTTCAGGCAGCAGAAGAATGTACGTGGGTGCTCGAGCTTGATCAGAAACATAGTGGAGCGTTGATGCTGAGAGCTCAGACGCTAGTCACTCTTAAAGAATACAATTCTGCTCTTTTTGATGTCACTAGACTTATGGAGTTGAATCCTGATTCTGAGGTTTATCAGAACCTCGAGGCTCGCTTGAGGACACAGTTGGTATACTCTCTGTCTTGCTTTCCTTTTTACTAGTTCTGGCTCATTGGATTGAATTAAAACAGTGTGTTTTGTTTTTCTTGGTCAAGGAAAGTCCCTTGCTTCAATTCCAGAATCTGAAGAAGAGTTGGAAGAAGATGAAGAAGAGAGTGCCATTGAACAAGACACAGAAGAAATGGAAAGTAGAAAAGAAGATGAATTTGGTGTCTGTGAGAGAAGAGATAAGAGGTTTGAGTCAGTAGTTTCCATTATTAAAAGAGATATAGAGACCACAGGAGAAGATGCAATAAACAAGGGGGAAGTAGTTGAACCTAAAACACCAGAAGTTAGAGAACAGAACAGCAAGGAAGGAGGGCCTTTATCTGGAAAGCAATCCAATGGATGGCAAGCCATCCCTAAGCCCAAGGGTCATTCAACACTCGATTATGCTCGTTGGGATACTGTTGAAAATGATTCCAGTGAAGAAGAAGATGATGAAGACAGCGATGACAGTGATGACTCTCCGCCTCAGTACAGATTCCGTGTCAAGACTGTTGGGATACGTCCTGTGAAGTGAAAAAAATGTAGATAGGAATGTGGCATATTGTTGCACAGAAGAGCTGTGAAAAAGCATTAGAAAAAGAGGGCTACTGTTACCAAAGCAGACTAGTCATGTTTTAAATCGCCTAACATCTGCAACTGGCCTCAGTGCTCACCTTGTATCAGTGTGCTATGTCTATTTATACATCTTTGAACAGAGATGAGATGCACAATACAGATAATCATTTTCATATCAAATGGTGCATTGTTCTATTTGTCAATGTTTTCTCTGCCTCACAAACTCTACAATTCCTGATTTATTGTTACCATGAAGACATTATTGGTTTAGAACTGAACAGAGATAGAATTAAAAACTTCATTAATCAAAAAGTCCGAAAATTTTGACATTATGAAAGCTAGATTTGATTCGTACAAATGACATGTCCATGAATTCACCTACCCCTTTTCTCATCTCTCGCTTATCTTCCATTTCCACTATCTCTCTCTCTTCTCCTCTCCCCGAGGCTGTCTTCTACCTAAGTCTTATCTGCCTTGTCCTCAGTGTAACCTACATCTCTATGCCGTCTTTTGCCTTCACCATAAGGACTTCTCTTCGAATCTTCTCCTTCCTCTCCCTCTCATCCCTGTCATGACTATGCTCTCTCTAATGGGGATTTCAGGTATATCACCCTCAAACACCATATCATAGCCCTCCCCTCCCCCGTGCTGTCTGTTTTGATCTTTTACAATGAAATTTGAAGACTGATTACCACCCACACAGTCCTTGGCAACATGATCCGTCGAGCCACATTTGAAACATCCATTCCCTGTAACGATTTTGCAAACAACTACCGATTAGTTTGTCAGCTGTTCCATGGTTTGCCAAGGATTTCAACAGTTGTTTGGTCTATGGCATCAATACTCATAGGGAGGAAAAAGAGAATTTACGTTTACCCTTCTGTGAGTCTTTCTGTCGGAACTGTGACCAAAGTTTGGACACACTCTGACTGAAATCCACATGTATTCGTCTATCATCGATTAGAGCATTGTCCAGCTGTAAAGCAACAAGTTGGTATTATTTACAATAGATCTATGTAAATACTTATTAGTCAGTTGACAATTTACCTTAAAGTACGCTTGTTCGCATGCCTCCTTGTTTTCAACCTCTATAACAAAGATAAAACTCTCAGTCAACAAAAACTGAATGGAAGGATCTAGATTTTTCAACAGTAACCATACATATAGCACAACAGAGATTCTACTCACCTATAAAAGCATAACACAAACTGTCACATGTCTTAAAATCCGGGATTACATCAGCCCTGCCATTCAGACATGAAGGTAATTACAACTGCAGAACATTTGAGTTTTTCAAACAAATAAAGAATCAAGAAAATATCACTCACGATATAACAGTTCCAAAGCGTGAAAAAATGGTATGGAGGTCCTCGTCTTGCAAGAGACAAGAGGAAAAAAGAACAAAATGTCACAAACACAGGAAGCTTTGCTTTTAATTTTATATATCAAGAAACTACCTCAGTCATAGGATTCAGTTTGCAGACGAACAGTACATTATCAGGAGGCTTTACCTCAGCCTCTGGGATATCTCCTATCTGCAACAGCAATACACGCTCAGCTATTAAACGCAATTGATATAACTACAATGGAACTACAAGAAAACTAAATGCCTGATGCTTACACTTTCAAGTACAACAGCACTAGCATGGGCAGCTTTTTCGCGGATAACCTCCTCCAGTTCATGAGCACCAAGTTCTTCATCCATTGGAATCCAATCATCTTCAAGTCGCACGTCATCTTTGACCTCTTCCTTTGGTTTTCCTTCAGGGGAAGCATCTGGTATCATCTCAGCCAGCTGTGGGGGATAATCAAACGGATCTTCAAGTATATATGTGTGCTTAATTCCAATGTTTTTGTATGGTCTGTTTTTCGCATCAACATAAGTTTCATTTCTCCTAGTCAAAGTTTCAAACCCCTCGGCAATCTTTTTAAACACCTGAAAAAGAGAGAATATTGTATGTAACCGGAATATACAAAAGAAACCATCGGCAGATCAGGAATAATTTTGTGCTTACAGTGTGTTTCCCGTCAAGATAGTCCAGATCATCGCGAAGTGTGAAATAGAACTGAAAAGCAAACAGACAAGTCAAATGAGGACATACCACACCACAAAAGTTGATCCACGGCACCCTCATAAACTTGGTAATTCAAGCAAAATGATTTGGCTTACCTGGGAAGCATTGAGATTTTCTCCACCACTGGCCATTGCAACAGTGCCAGTTTTTGAATGTTTTAAATCGAGATGAATCTCATCGCCAAAAAACCGAGCCTGCTCACCATACAGAAATATGAAAATTCAACATTAACAGGCACGAGATGGTTCAGGAAAGTTGATAACTTAAAGGATTCAAAAGATAAAGAATGGTGAAAATACATAAGCACTCAACATAACATTAAAGAGTAAGAAAACAACAGCTTACTTGTAGATTGAATCTCCACCAGCTCCCATGCCAGTTGGATCACCCGTCTGTGCTGTAAAATCCTTTTGCACAGTGTGGAAGAGGCACCCATTGTAGTACTTGATCCTAACCATATAAGTAAGTTAGAACCCCTTAGAGAGAGTAGCATAGAAATGTTTGTTAGGTAGATAAGACAAAGAGACACTTACTTGCAGAGCTTGAGAAAGTTCTTGCAGGTCAAAGGGCATTTATTCGAGTAGAGATCAATTACAATATCCCCAAGACTGGTCACAATAAGAACGGACATGTTTCCACCCTGCACAACATGAAACCAAAATTGGAAGTGAGAAGCAAGTAATAAGCTTTACACTAGCTTATCTCATTCATCAACAAAACCCAAGCATTACTCTTGGGGAAGGGAAGAAAAAAGAACAGCTAAAAGGACAAAGGAAGCAGACAAAGAGCAGAAAAAGTCCAATGCAAAGTTTTGGACCAGTGAATTGCCTCTTTTGTTCTTTACACGAATCACAACCAACGAAAATTTCACAGTATTAGTCTACTTAATAGATTTTTCAAGAACTGAACACTACAGCGTCGTCAAATACATAATACTGGGCAAGAAAAATATCAACTTTGTGTAGCTATTCTTCGAGTATTGACTATACAAATGAGTTCATTCATCTATAGATATGAATCTGCATACTTGTACTACGTAAATAGCGAAAGAGCAGAGGCAACAAAACTTGATTTTCATCTGAGTTTGGGAAGATCAAGGAACCTCTATTGTTTATCGATTGAAAAAATCAAAGGAAGTTTGTTTGATACAATATTGAAAACGATATATAAGATATGGACGAAATTTTTACCCCAAAAAAGAGATGACTGAATCTTCTCCTCTTTCAGAATCTTCGACTAGGGAGAGGTTTAAGGTTTTCAATTTGAGATGTTGAGATTTCGTTAAGCTCTTGGCCTTCAAAGGAAGGTTTAATTTGTTTTATAATAAAAGTTGAGAGTTTTTAACTAAGAAAAAAATAGCTAAGGGGGTTAAAATATGAATAATGAAAAAGGTCAGGGTTTCATGGTTAATATATAAATATGCGTTTCTGTCTCTCTCTCTTTAGTCTTTAACAAGAAGCCGACAAAGATAAATAAAAAGTGCAAAAGCTTCCAATAAGAAAACGCCACGTAGCTTTTTAGGCAGCCGAAGATCCCGAGGGCCCTTGCGAACAGCTATGTCTCAAAGCGGCGGTGACTTGAGCCTCTCCGACGAGATTCTGGCTGTGATTCCCACCGATCCTTATGATCAACTCGATCTCGCGAGGAAGATCACTTCCATGGCCATCGCTTCAAGGGTTTCAAATCTGGAATCCCAAGTCTCCGGCTTGAGACAGAAGCTTCTTGAGAAAGATAGGCTTGTTCATGAACTTCAAGGCAGAGTCTCTTCTTTAGAAAGACTTTACCAGGAATCTGACTTAACTTTGAAGAATGTTGTCGATGAAAATGTAAGAATTCACCTCTATTTTTTCTTTATTTGGTTTGACTTGGGATCCGAATGTGTCTTTGAATGAATTTTGGATTGAAGATGAAACTAACTCAAGAACGAGATTCACTGGCAATCACTGCGAAGAAACTCGGTCGTGATTTTGCAAAGGTTGGTATTTTCTATAGATTGTTGTTGAAATTTGAATTCATTTGGTATCATTTGGTAAAGCTCCTAGTGTTGTTTTCCTTGTAGCTAGAAGCATTCAAGAGACAATTGATGCAGTCATTGAATGATGAGAATCCATCTGTATGCTCTCAGCATCACTTGTTCATTTCCTTTTATATATGAATGAAACCAAGTTCTGATATTCTCTTCTTTTTACAGCAAATTGAGACAGCTGATGTCAGAATGGTTCCTCGAGACAAAGGTACTATAACATCCAAGTTCCTTTTTTTTTTGTTTATGTGTTATCTCTTCAAGATATGCGTCTTCTGATGTTATTTACTCTGTACACGTTGTAGATGAAAATTCAAATGGCTTATTGGCACACAATTCATACTCAAACAATGAAGGTAATGATGCAACAAAAGAAGAAACACTAGGCCAGAATGTTTCTTGATGTTTTATATGTAATAAATTCTGATGTGTATGTATAATGCTTGGACAAACAGGTTTAAGTGAAGCCAGGCAAAGAATGTCTTTGACTCCGCAGTTGTCTCCTGGGTTTACACCAAGCGGAACACCAAAGATCTTATCTACTGGTGGGTCTCCGAGAAGCTACTCTGCTACTTCATCGCCAAAACTATTCTCTGGCGCTGCATCGCCAACATCTTCACATTATGATATACGTATGTGGTCTTCGACAAGCCAACAATCTTCAGTACCAAACTCTCCTCCTCGCTCACATTCAAGTACTTCAGGTTACAACTTTCCCCAATACTATATCATGTGCTTTACTAGCCATTGTTCTCATCCTCTCAAATCGCAAATTCATTCTCTTTATTACAGCTCGACGTCCGCGGATTGATGGGAAAGAGTTCTTTAGACAAGCCAGGTAACTAAATATATATTCTAAGATTTCCAGAGCCAGCAACTAGTAAGTGGGAATGAGTGATGGATAGATTAGCATTTTGAGTTTGCAGGAGCCGTTTGTCTTACGAACAGTTTAGTGCATTTCTGGCTACCATCAAGGAACTAAATGCTCGGAAGCAGAGCCGAGAGGTAATAAACTTTGTGCTCAATCACAACTCTATAAGTCGGAATTTGTATAGTGTTTTGAATCCTAAAATCGTCTCATCTCATCATCATTGCTAGGAAACGTTACGGAAAGCAGAGGAAATATTTGGAAAGGAAAACAATGATCTCTACATATCTTTTAAGGGACTTCTCACAAGTGGCCGTTGAAATACAACACCAACTTTTTTTTTCCGTAAAACCTCACCATTAAAGAAATCAGGGAGTTTTTTTGGTTAAGACTAAGAGTTTATATCTTTAGAAAGTGCAAACAAAGATCGAATAATGTATCATCGTCGTTAACATAAAGATGTGAAAAATGTAATAATAAGGTCTCGGTTTACAGTAAAGCTGCTAACTTCAGCTTGTAAGACCAAATAATATTCTCTGTCTCTTTATTATTACTTAGAGATTTTAGAGACGAAATTTGAGCAGCTTAACAACAACAATACACAAAAGTAATGGATTTGAATTGATAAATATTTTGAGTCAAAAGACTTGGGGAGTTTCCAAAAACGTTTAAGAATTGAAGCGTGTATACAAATCGATACATGATCATACATCTACATGCATATGGTAAGGTTGCAATCTCGAATGATGGGCTTTATGAAGAAGATTGATTTATTTCTAATTAAAAAAAAAAAGTCAACAAACGATTAAAACAGAACTCAAGTATTGGGCCGAGTGACCGACAAAGGCCCACAAAAAGAGCGAAAACCCTAAAAAAGAAAATGCATATACTCATAGCATCTCGTCAGCTACTATATATTCAGGTTTCGGCTGCTCTAACGCCTCCTTGCACCTCTTTTTTCTCTTTGCTCTTTTCCTTTCATCTCTCTCTAAGGTTAGTTCCGATCGTTTCCTCGCTTTTTTTTTTAGTAGATTATGTTGATTGTTGCTTCGTATTTCACCGAATCATTTGTTGTTCTCACGATTGTTGATGTTTGCTTCAAATCGTTTGCCTAAGTTTTAGCTACTTTGTTCCTTTTTCATGTTTAGATCTAATTATTTCTTGCTCTTTATCTATGTTGATTACACTTATTATCATTATATGATTCATTTCTGATAGCTGTTGTTTTAATGGGTCTGTTATGTACCGATTTGGTTTGATAGATCTTTTATAGATATAATTCTGAATAAATCAAAAGCTTTTCACATCTTTTGTGTTTTTAGCTTTTTTTCGTGTGCTAGTAGTAATCAAAAGCTTCACGAGTATGATTTTTTGTATCAAAAGTTTCTTAATCATGTTTATTCAATTACTGATTTTTTTCCCTTTTATTGCAGAGATTTTGTAGGTGACAATCAAAAGTAAGACAAAATGGTAAGCTTTTCTTTCATATGTTTTACCTTAACATAGTTATTTACTGTAAGAGTTCATTCATGACACAATTATACTTACTCGCAGGTTAAGTTTACGGCCGATGAGCTCCGTCGGATTATGGACTATAAACACAACATCCGTAATATGTCCGTTATTGCCCATGTCGACCATGGTATTGTCTTCATCTTTCTTTTTATTTGTTTATTTCAATTCTATTCAGTTTTAAATCTAAATCATTATTGATGTCTAGTTTGTGTTTAGTCTCCTTTTACAATAATTATTTTTAAGCTAATGGATCTTTATTTCTTGATGAACAGGGAAATCTACTCTTACTGATTCATTGGTTGCTGCTGCTGGTATCATTGCTCAAGAGGTTGCTGGTGATGTGCGTATGACTGACACACGTGCGGATGAGGCTGAGCGTGGTATTACTATCAAGTCCACTGGTATTTCCCTTTACTACGAGATGACCGATGCTTCCTTGAAGAGTTTTACTGGAGCCAGAGATGGTAACGAGTACCTGATCAATCTTATTGACTCTCCTGGGCACGTTGACTTCTCTTCTGAGGTTACTGCTGCTCTTCGTATTACTGATGGTGCTCTTGTTGTGGTCGACTGTATTGAGGGTGTCTGTGTTCAGACTGAGACTGTTCTCCGTCAAGCTCTTGGTGAGAGGATTAGACCTGTTTTGACTGTCAACAAGATGGACAGATGTTTCCTTGAGCTTCAGGTTGATGGTGAGGAGGCTTACCAGACTTTCCAGAGGGTCATTGAGAATGCTAATGTCATCATGGCCACCTATGAGGATCCTCTTCTTGGTGATGTTCAGGTTTACCCTGAGAAGGGAACTGTGGCGTTTTCTGCTGGTCTTCACGGATGGGCTTTTACTCTTACCAACTTTGCCAAGATGTATGCTTCCAAGTTTGGTGTTGATGAATCTAAGATGATGGAGAGGCTCTGGGGTGAGAATTTCTTTGACCCTGCCACCAGGAAATGGAGTGGCAAGAACACAGGTTCCCCGACCTGCAAGCGTGGGTTTGTCCAGTTCTGCTATGAGCCCATCAAGCAAATCATTGCTACTTGCATGAATGACCAGAAGGACAAGCTGTGGCCCATGTTGCAGAAGCTTGGTGTGCAGATGAAGTCTGATGAGAAGGATCTGATTGGTAAACCTTTGATGAAGCGTGTCATGCAGACATGGCTCCCTGCAAGTACTGCACTACTTGAGATGATGATCTTTCACCTTCCTTCACCCCACACTGCCCAGAGGTACCGTGTTGAGAATCTGTATGAAGGTCCTCTTGATGATCAGTATGCCACAGCCATTAGAAACTGTGACCCTAATGGCCCTCTTATGCTCTACGTGTCTAAGATGATTCCAGCCTCTGACAAGGGTAGATTCTTTGCCTTTGGTCGTGTCTTTGCTGGTAAGGTTTCTACTGGTATGAAGGTCAGAATCATGGGTCCCAACTATGTCCCTGGTGAGAAGAAGGATCTGTATGTTAAGAGTGTTCAGAGAACTGTCATTTGGATGGGTAAGAGGCAAGAGACTGTTGAGGATGTTCCTTGTGGTAACACTGTTGCCATGGTTGGGTTGGATCAGTTCATCACCAAGAATGCTACCTTGACTAACGAGAAGGAAGTTGATGCTCACCCCATTCGTGCCATGAAGTTTTCAGTGTCTCCTGTTGTGCGTGTTGCTGTTCAGTGTAAGGTTGCATCTGACCTTCCCAAGCTTGTTGAGGGACTTAAGAGGCTGGCCAAGTCTGATCCTATGGTTGTGTGTTCACAAGAAGAGTCAGGTGAGCACATTGTTGCTGGTGCTGGAGAACTTCATCTTGAGATTTGTTTGAAGGATCTTCAGGATGATTTCATGGGCGGTGCTGAGATCATCAAGTCAGACCCTGTCGTCTCTTTCCGTGAGACTGTCCTTGAGAGATCAGTCCGCACTGTGATGAGCAAGTCCCCAAACAAACATAACCGTTTGTACATGGAAGCCAGACCCTTGGAGGATGGTCTAGCTGAGGCAATTGATGATGGACGTATTGGACCAAGAGATGACCCCAAGATCAGATCCAAGATCTTGGCCGAGGAGTTTGGGTGGGACAAGGATCTTGCCAAGAAGATCTGGGCATTTGGACCAGAAACCACAGGACCTAACATGGTGGTTGATATGTGTAAGGGAGTTCAGTACCTTAATGAAATCAAGGACTCAGTGGTGGCTGGTTTCCAGTGGGCGTCAAAGGAAGGTCCTCTAGCAGAAGAGAACATGAGAGGTATCTGTTTCGAGGTTTGTGATGTGGTTCTTCACTCTGATGCCATCCACAGAGGAGGTGGTCAGGTTATCCCAACAGCCAGAAGGGTCATCTACGCAGCCCAGATCACAGCCAAGCCCAGACTTTTGGAGCCAGTTTACATGGTTGAGATCCAGGCACCAGAGGGAGCACTTGGAGGAATTTACAGTGTGCTGAATCAGAAGAGAGGACACGTCTTTGAGGAGATGCAGAGGCCAGGAACACCATTGTACAACATCAAGGCGTATCTTCCAGTGGTGGAGTCATTTGGATTCTCAAGTCAGCTAAGGGCAGCCACCTCAGGACAGGCCTTCCCACAGTGTGTGTTTGATCATTGGGACATGATGTCTTCTGACCCTCTGGAGGCAGGAACTCAGGCTTCAGTTCTGGTTGCTGATATCAGGAAGAGAAAGGGTTTGAAGGAACAGATGACTCCATTGTCTGATTTCGAAGACAAGCTTTAAGAAGCTCTCTTGCTTATGGGTTACAGGTTGCTTTGTCACTACCCTCTTCTACCTTATTTTTGTCTTGTTTTTTTTTTAAGTTACTCTTTTGTTATGATGATGGAATGATGACATTATCTCTCACCCATCGCCCCTTTAATGTTTTACTTTTAGTTGAGTACTATTTTTAGTGTGTTGTCGCAAATATTTTGGTGTTGATTTTCACTACTCTCTTTTAATTATTCTCTTTGCATCTCTGATAATTCATATAGCTTATAATTCATCTAATCGGAGAAGTTGATAGTCGTGGCCGATCTAGCTAATTGCCTCGGTCAAATTCTAGATTTTAACCTTTTTAGTAAAGTGGTAGTTTATTTATTGGTAAATTTGTTGATATCCCCGGGTAAATCTTTCTTCTCTAAGTTTTTGTCGTTTTCGAGTTAAATTGATTTTGTGTATTATTTGCTTCAACTTATATGTAATAAAAAAAAAGTTAGTATTATGTGTTGGCCTTTTCGAGTTTAGCTATTTATTTATTCTCGTTTCTCGGATCTAAATTAGTCTACCGGTATTCCTTTTCATCAGCCTAGAGAATAGAAAACTTCTTAATTCTAAGTTTACATTCGTTCAAAACTACTTTTAACTTGTCTTAACTTAAAGTATAAAGTTTACATTCATTTCAAGAATTTGTTTCGAACATTTATCTATTATGAATACACTATGAAGATAATTTCTAAATGAAAATCAATACTATTGGACACATTTATGAAAATTTGTAGTAGTCTTCTATTGTCGATCTCGGTTGACTTCTATATTACTATATATGCCATATATTTTGATATAAAAACATTTATATAGTCAAATTTATTTACTTTTAAATATACTTTAGCCATTTTACTTTTCCTTTTGCAAATATCACAAAGTTAAAATAAGTTTTATTTTATATAAGTTTGAAAGACATGTAAAACTTGTTAAAGCCATGATATTATATTTAATTTGGCATTATACACACACATTAGAAGTTGAACTAGTAGGAGTTTGAAACCTTTGGAATTGTATTCTTTAATAAAAGGTTGAAATTCTTGAATGACAAACCAAAAGCGCCACAATATTAGGTTTTAACTGTAAGATCTGTTCTCTACATAAATTTAAAAACGAAACTAGAAGTAAAAAAATACACATCAACTCCTAATATAACTCGAGCCAACTGCAAACATGGATACGATCTGGAATCCACTACAAAAGAAAATTATCTTTCTATATTTTGTCAAAGAAGTCAAATATAAAAAGAAAATTATTATTATACTTATGTGGTTGACAAACAAACAATAACTATTGAATTATGATATCTCTAGTCTCTTCTTTCACAACATGCAGTGCATGAAATCAACAAACCAACCAAATATCGACAAAAGACTAAAGGCAAATGAACGGATAGAAAAAAAGTAGACAATTTTCAAAGACAAATCCACACTGTATTTTACTCCAAAGGCCGAAGAAAATCTTTACTCTTGAGTTAATGCAGATCAAGAGAAACATTATATAAAAAAAAAACATAGAAACCTTGATTCATCGGCGATCATCTAACTCTATTGAAAATAGTAGCTACTTTTTAAAAAGTATTCCTCATACCTGCAATTTTTCTTTTATAGGCTAGAAGTCAAAGCCTCTAGCCATTTTCAATTCCCACTACACGCATCTTATTAGTGTTAACTTTATAAACGAGGTTGTCCCAATAATGTACAAAAGTACCATTGGAAACAAGACTTACCATATATCAAAAAACCTCTCCACAAAATGATGCGAAACCGATTAGCCTTGCATTCTCTATCTTCATAAATAATTTTGGTCTAAGTACGACATATTATTGATCAGATAACATATATATAAATACGTAAACACATTCAAAGTAAGTTGAAAAAGCTAATTTACCTTTCCCTTATAAATAATATTCAAGAAGACATCCATTTGTAACTGAACAAGGCGATAGGTGAGTTTTTCTTTAAGTCTAACTCTTGATGTACCAGATCGCCTATAAGATCGCAATTTATGGGCACATCAGACTAAAATTTTCCAGAAACCACAACAACGAGAGGTTTAGTATTGTTTTTATTCAAGGTGAAAAAATGGATCATTGATCATGTGTCAAAACAAAATGAGCAAAAAAGAATAACATTTAACGAGTAGAAACTTACCAAATTCGTTCAGTTGGATAGCACTTCTAAGATTAAAAGATTGACGTTCTTTAATATAGCCGGTGAAGAAATTGTTTAAACGACGACGCTTTAGGATTTGGGGAAGCAGTAGAAGAAGAAGTTGGTTTAACAGATTCTTGTGCCTTGGCGTTGACAAGTCTCTTGAGACCTAAAAGCTCTCTCCATCTAGTTGTACAACGAGGAGCTTTAGGAGAGAAGAGATCGGAGATCTCCATTTCAAGTCTCCGGCATGATTTAAGCACCTCCCGTGATCCCCTCGGTTCGGTAGTTGTGGTGTTGACCGTCGTTGACGTCGTCTTCGAGCCGGAGAACTTCAAAGGTACGAGCTTTCCATCTAAGAAAAGCTCATCAGCGGAGAGCATTGTTACCGGATCTTCAAGACAAAACTCAAAATCCACAACTGGATCTTGGTTTTCCGGTAACGGAACAGATTGTTCTGTGTCGACGGAGGAAGAACGTCTCTCTTCTCGGCTCAAAGACATTCGAGGACTCGTCCAACCGTAAGCCGAGAACTTCTCCGGCGAAACACCGGCACTTTTAACGCAGGCGGAAGCCATTATCTTGAATAAGAGCTATTGATAGGATAGGGAGAAAAAAAAGAATCTTTGAGGAATTTGCCGGTAAAGAAATATCTTGTAATAAGGGTTTGGAGAGAAGTTGAGAGTGACAGAGACAAGCATTATATACAGCTCACCCTCAGGTACACCGTACACACACACCATACTTGGTTTCATTTACCGGATCCATTCGGGTCGGTTATTTTTAATGGGCCGGGTTTATTTATATAATGGGCTTAAAATCATTGGTATTTCGTTCGTTCTTAATGATATAATCTCTTTAATTATGTCCCATTTTAAAACTTTAATTTCACATAATATTTTACTATTTCGGTCAACGTTGAGAGAGGGAGTACTGTATAATGAAATTTAGATCTGCTTCGTGTAAGCATTTATTTATTTTTTAATTTTTTTTGGTTTGTTATTATGTGAATTTTTTTTTTTAATTTACTCTCATTATGGTCACCTACCAATAATTGAGTCTGATCATAAGCACACGTTTCGTTTCGTGTATTTATGCCTCTACAGTTTTTGTTTTCTTTCAACAAGAGCTCTTCATTGTTGGTTAAGAGACAAGGGTTTAATCCGTAGCTAATTAATTATAAGTATATCACACACAAAATATTTGCCCAAAAAAAAAGAGATTCTAATTTTGGCATTTGGAACTAGAAAATATGCTTAGACTTGTTCGTCCTATTTCCATAGGAAGTGTCCGAACAACAAAATAGAACTGCAAAAGTTATAGATTAAAGTAGTTCAGTCACAAAAGCGGATAATTAATTTTTGGATGTGATACAGTTATAACTAATTACAATACCAAGGTGGTCTGCTATTAATCGTTTTTTTTAACAGTCATGGCCTCGGATTAATCCTACCAAATAAGGTAACTAGGTAAGTGATCTTTAGGAAATTAAGTTTTATCCCTCTAAATTTTGTTCTTTGAAGGATCTAAAAAAAGTTGGTGAAAGTGTTGCTCAGAGTCTTCATCTTTTGAATTTATGGCCTCCAAAAAATGATATTATGCTTATCGAGAGACCACAAAACTAGTAGGAACACTAGAAAAAACATAATCCCTCACTAAGCAAGAACCCGGTAGGTGAAATGGCGGTGCCTCTTGAGGCGATACGAAAGCCATTATTACCATTACCAACACCCGCCAAGCATGTTTATATTTAGATGGTGAACCTATTAGCCTGTGACTCATGCGTAAGAGCCACAAATGGTATCCGAACCCTATAAAGATAAACTCTATAAATAAGCATTACATAATTCATAAAGAAGGAGTCGAGAAAAACGAAATCTATTTTAAGAGAACACTATTTTACAAACTCACCAGAAAACACATAAACAACTGCATATTTACTCATTTAGAAATCCTACTCCTACGATCAAATCACATTCACACTATCTTGATCGTGTGAGGTTCATCAGAAGATAAAAACATCATTGCCTTCTATGAATATGATCGTCTTTTCTATGATAATTTTTTTTTTTTTTTTTACTTTTTAATGATTGCTTTTCGACGATGCCGATGCCGAAAAGCAAGTGCCTAATGCATATAATTTAAATTATGTTTCGTTTAATCTCAATAACATTTGTACAATGGTTTCAATTAATGATATATAGTGGTAATTTTTTTTTTGTTGTTCAAAAAGATAACCATAAACAGTACTAAAATAATTAGATTACATAAGAGGTAACGATAAAACATAAATGAAAATACCTTTTTTGATGCTATTGTTTTTGTTTTATGATTTGTAATTATTAACGTAAATATGTTTTTACCACAATGGTTAGAACTTAGAAGTTACCAATCAGATTTAATTTTAAGATGTAATTATAGCTATATATGTAGCTGAAAATATATAATTACGTCTCAAATATGCATATCACTTTTTATCGGGTTGTGCCTTTGTGGGTATTGATATTACTATTCATAGATCGAGTAAATAAAATCTATGTCAAGAAAATATCGGAAGTGACTCTTGGAATGAAGCGTGAGATCTAACATATAATCTAATATCTCACCCACCGGTCGAATACTTTGTCTGGATTCAAAAATTAAGCAAGGGCATATATGAATCAATAAATAATAAATCTGAATCATGTCAATCACAAAATATACATTTAAAAATATGTAGTTGAATGATGCTTCACCCATTAAAATGTATTTTCTTATTGTTCGAAATCGAAATCGAATAACTTATTGTCTACGTAATTTGCCTTAATTTCTGTAAAATTTAGATTATATAAGATCCGTATATTAAAAAAGAAGAATAATTCTTATGCATGGGCTAAAACATACAATATCATATCATAATGGAATGCACAATAACGCACATAGTCCAAGAACTTTTGTTCTATCCAACCGAATAGATGAATGATCTATTATTCTTAAAGTACATTATAAATTAAATAGGAACTCAAAATTTTGTCTTTATCTATCAAAGGCCGAACACAAAATGGATATCCTGAAAATATGTAGTATTCCTGATTTACATCATATCAACCGATTACATGATATTATACAAAAAAATTCCGATATCCGAACATTTTGATATCTAATTTTTTTAATATATGGATTCTATATATTATATTAATTTCATTTATTCCTTACAAAATGCATTAACCAAAAAACAGAAACACAAAATTAATTTATATTATAAAATGACTATATATAAGTGCATACTTTAATATATACCTACAAATATCCGAATTTTAAAAAAATGATATTTGTGATTTGCTCATTCTTTTATGAATATTACATTTTACTATTTGCTTTGTTTCAAAATTCTATAGATATTCAAATTTGTTCGGTTCAAATAATCGAGTAGAAGCGGATCTAAGACATGTTTTGCTTACCTCTACTATCCAATATCAAAAAGGTAAATAGAATCAAAGTTTGACCAAGTCAACTACAGAGATATTGTTGTTGTGGCCATCACTTCCACTTCTCCAAGGTCACAAACGACAACATCGAACCCAATACCTTGACCACGCTTTCATTGAACCTTACATATTTATGGACCAGCTCCTTCTTCTTCTTCACAATTCAAATGTCTCATTTTGTCTTCAACATTTTAACATTTGATGTCATATACCGTTATTGTAATCGCTAATGAAATTTTCAAGATTTGCTGGTTAATAAAACGTCTACTAGCATGTAACATATGATGATCTGAGGAAGCGACGAAAATGACAGTGGCTTTGTTTTATACACATGGCACGGCTATAAAATAGACTTGTCCACATTTAAGGCCAAGTTTGAGTATTTATATCTCTAAAAATCCATGTAATGAGTGATGACTATTGGTTAGTGATAAATTAAATTATTCACCGTTTTTATTATAAATAGAAATTGTGGATATTTCGTATAGGGCAAGATGAATGGTCCACGTCTTTGGGCCACACGGGCCAAATCCAGCTGTTCAAATGAATGATTCATTTGATTTACTCGGATTATGTTGTTTTTTTAAACGAAGCAATTGACGTTGATTTAATTGGCGTATTAAAGACGGAGATTACAATGCGAATACCATTTTCAAATGACGAAGGCAAATAATAATCAGAAAAAGTAACTGACATGTGTTTCTTATAAACTAGTACTAGTTAATTAAACTATTTCGAAATGCTTAATCCGTTCAGAGACGGCTCACAAATTAAACCATTAGTAAATAACAAATTAATCAAATGGACGCTATTGCATTCTTTAATCGTTGTCTCCTGTTTCATGGCAGCCATCCCACTGTTTCAATTTTTCAATTGCCAAAGCCATTTATATTTTAATTACGGAAATTTTTCGAGACTAATTATGAAGCTTATCAAATGCATATGTATATGTTTTGTTAAAAATGCATGTCTATATTTGCCATTTGAAACATCTATATTAATCAACTATGATTAGAATCGCCGTAAAACAAACTCGAACCATATTCTCCTAACACAAGATGGTCACTCAACTACAGTATTATACATGCAGAACTATAATATCATTTTGATTGTCTAGACAAAAATATGTGATTTTGCTTTGAAATCATTATTTTCGATAAGAGTAAAGTACTTTTGGTTCCTTTTTTATTAGAAGTTTTTTTTGTTTGTTTTATTTTTATTTTATTTTCAATTTCTTTACGCAAAATAATATTTATTCCTTTTAACTGATTGAATTGTTTTAGTTAAATATTAAATACTTTTTTTTTTCCTTTTTGGTGAAACAATCTAATAGAAAGAAAAGGAGAGAGTGTGCTATTTACAGAAGTTTTATTTTTGTTTAAATAAGTAGAAGTTTTTTTTCTTTACTTTTTGTTAAAGTATATTTAAAGAAGTTGACGGCTTGGTGTGTAATTACTACATAAACCACGGGTCTTCCTCCTCGGACACACCCAAATGATCCCAATAATTATTAAAAATTCTCTATCCCTCTCTTCATCTCTATTAATCATCCTCTAATCAAACAAAACCTATAAAATTACGAGAGAGTGATCAATCAATAGAGAGACTATGGAGACGGAGGAAGAGATGAAGGAAAGTAGTATAAGCATGGTGGAAGCAAAGTTGCCTCCAGGATTCAGATTTCACCCCAAAGACGACGAACTTGTCTGCGATTACTTGATGACACGATCCCTTCACATGAGTCAACCACCACCTCTCGTCTTGATCCAAGTCGATCTCAACAAGTGCGAGCCTTGGGACATCCCAAGTATGTTTTCATTACTATATATACTCTTTCTTTTCAACATAACTTTTATTAATCTATATCTCTGTTTACTTTGATTTGTTTTGGTCCATTAACTATATGAGATATATGTTCTTCGTCCGTGTTCATGGTTTTCTTGAAACAACATAACTTTATAATCAAATTTACAAAAGACTTGAAGTTAGTTTAATCCTTATCGACTTCAACTCTAAGATGATGTCACCTTATTTATTTACTTTATACAATGTAGTCTATATATATCATACAATCCTTAATTCAATTTAGGTGTGTATATATATCTCTGATATGGATTCAGAACATACAGAGCCGTTCCTAGAGATTTTAGGACCCTATGCCAAAAATAATAATACTCTACATGATTTGTTAATACTAATTTTAAGATTAAAATAACTGTAATTAATATATTTTCTATATGATTATGATAATGAATTATGAAATTTGTGAATAATATTTTTCTAAGAAAAAACTGTAAAAGGATCATAAAAGAAAATAAATTGATTTTTTAAAATTATGTTTGTAAAAAATAATTAAAATAAATTATTGGTAAATTTTATAAGTAAGAGTAATTAAAAAGTGAATAAAAATAAAAAGTATGGCAAATACAAGAAAATAAACATGTATTGGTCGCAAAAATTAATTATGAACAATGAAAGATTTAAAAAACCAATGATAAAGATTTGAAACTGAATGGGGATATACTTTGAGGTAACTTTAAAACCATTAGATCACTAAATGTTTTGATATTTAGGGCCCTAAAATTTTATAAATAAAACAGGGCTCTAGGCAAATGTTTAAAATTTTCCTTAAATGTTAAAACCATTAGATCACTAAAATTTTCTCTAGGCGAATGTCCTAGGCACGGCTCTGAGAACATATATACATATAAATTTTTCTTTTTTTGTGATAAGTCTTATATACATATATGACGTAATAATTGTGAAATTTCTAGAGACATATTATACGAGAAGTTGACACTCTTGGTGTTATCCTCAACCAAAAAGCTTTGGATAATATAATATTAGATAATAACGTCTCGATTTTGTTAGGTTATAGCCTTTGGCTTTGAGAGCGACATTTTTTTGGTTAGCTTCAGAAAATAAATTCGTTTTGTTTGATCATAATTAGTATTCTTCTTTTCCTTTGCTTACGCCTCTAATGGGTCCTGATTATTTTTTTCAAATCAAGATACTGACCCTTCAACTGCATTATTATTGAATGAAGATATTTTTCTTGATTCCCCAAAAAAAAAAAAAAAAAAAACTAATCCTAATCATTGACACGCGTTGGCTTCCTATTCGATATTTTGAATCCCGCACGGATGTATATTGTCTTATAATGTTATATAGCCGTTATATTTGAATATGGAATATTTAAAAGATCGTTATGAGATTCTCATATACTATCGTTATGGATCTTTTATGTTTTAGCAGCTAATGACAGTAATGTAACTAAAAATGATTTTGTGTGTTTCAAATGATCAGAAATGGCATTCGTTGGAGGGAAAGATTGGTATTTCTACAGCCAAAGAGATCGAAAATACGCGACAGGGCTAAGAACAAACCGAGCAACGGCCACCGGATATTGGAAAGCCACCGGCAAAGACAGAGCCATTCTAAGAAAGGGTAAGCTTGTTGGGATGAGGAAGACATTGGTGTTCTATCAAGGTCGAGCTCCTCGAGGTCGAAAAACCGATTGGGTCATGCACGAATTTCGTCTCGAAGGATCTTTTCATCCTCCTAATAATTCTCTGGATTCTCCAAAGGTACACAGTTTTGTTCCAATTTATTGATCATCAGTCAATGTCTTCTGACCAAATCTGTAAAGAGTAAATATATGTTTTCATGTATTGTTGTGGGAAACAGGAAGACTGGGTCTTGTGTAGAGTGTTCCATAAGAATACAGAAGGAGTTTTATGTAGAGACAACATGGGAAGCTGTTTTGATGAGACAGCCTCTGCATCTCTTCCTCCATTGATGGATCCTTGCACCAACTTCGAACAAGAACCCTCTTCTTACCTCAACGATGATCATCACTTCATCATCAATGAGCACGTCCCCTGCTTCTCCAATTTGTCACAGAAACAAACCCTAAACCCAGTCCTAACCAACTCAGTCTCTGAACTCAAGACTCCTTGCAAGAACCCTAACCCCTTGTTTACTGGTGGTTCTGCCCCAGACACGCTCACTGACCTCGACTCGTTCTGTTCTTCAGACCAGATCGTTCTCAGAGCTCTGCTCAGTCAGCTTACGAAGATCGATGGAACCCTCGGGGCTAAAGAATCACAGAATTATGGAGAAGGTAGCTCAGACAGCCTCTTGACCGACATTGGTATTCCAAGCACTGCTTGGAATTGCTGATATAGCCCCATGGTCGAGTGAAACCAGAGTTATTATTGCTATATTCTTATCGGAACAATTCTTCACGGGGATATAAAGTGTGCGTGTCTGATTGTACAAACATTTCCTCACTCTTGTACCACTAGATTCATGTAAAATACCACTTAAGACGTTATATATATATATATATATATATATATAAGTTTTCAGAGCAAAAACCATAGAATAACAAGTTTGTAAGAAAATATATTGAATCCTTCGAGTCTACGAATGCACATAGATTCATTAACGTAAAGGCATTGTCCCGTTTGTACATTAAATAAGCAGAAACTCTAAAGTTAATTTAGGTTTCTTACTTTCAAAGATGTTGCCAATCGAAACATTGATAAGTACTGCAAATGGCACTTTCATAGATAGAACTGCGCTTGCTGTCATTCTCAAGAAACAAAGTAGAAATTTAGGAAGATTACATGATATGCCGATATGTATCTGTTTCATCGGCGGATAGAGTTCACGAGGATGACTGTCTTTGTTATTTTACATAATCCTAGTTGAATATTTATACAATAACGGGGATGTAACTCTGTTTTAAGGTATTGGGATACACTCAATAGGGTACCTATAAGCAGCTGGAAGTCTGCAAAAGCTTTGCCGCTGCAGCTAATCCACTGAGAATGGCACCTTCGACATTTGGGCTGACACAGAAATCTCCACAGATTGCTAGATTCCTGTTTCTATCCCAGAGGCACCTCTCTTCTATGGCTATGCATTTGGCTGGAAACGCACTTCCCCTGGAGATAACAGATCATTAAGCTGACAAGAGATTCACGGAAGGACTCAGAGTCAGGACGCTTACCATCTGTGGGCTTTCATGAAAAAGGGGAGAGAACTAACAAGGCCTGAGCAATGAAACTCTTTGAACATCTCTTCAGCTATTTTGTTTAGTGTTTCATTCGATAGCTTTTGGAGGCCGGTCTTGGCAATAATACTGTTGGCATAGTCTAGAGTAGAATGCAGTATCCATCTTTCACTAAAAAAAAGAAGATCAGAACCCTCAAGATTTTAAAAACACTGAAGCAATCTTAGGGCCATATATTTGGTTCAAATTCTGTAATTGAACATTTTTGTTTTGGTTAATGTAGCGACCTACCTATCAGTAGAACGTCCTGGCTTAGTGCTATCACAGTGAGCCCAGCTCAAAATCTCTGAGTTCTTGAAAGATAAGCCTTTTACTGGTATCTGATTCAAGAATCATAGAAATATGCAAACAACAGAAATTAGCTAAGGATTTCACTAGAATATGTAGATGAGCCCAAAACATGGACAAGCAAATATCTTACCGAAGACAACGGCTCCTTGAAAGCTAACATCAGAGAAAAGCATGGCAGCACAGGAATATTTTGCAGCTTAGTTGCCAACTCCGGGACAAGACTCAAGTCTGTGTTAGAAAAGCAAATAAGAGTGAATAGAGATAAATGTGATCATATAACATTGAAAACGGTAACTGTAGGAGGACTGAGTTCGTTTAAGTCTTACCCAATGGTGGTGGGAGTCCGGTTACTTGAGTAAACCTTGGAGAAACAATGCTTTTATCTGATGCAACCACTCCATCGAAACGACCCAAATTTTCTCCCTTTGAATCTTTCAACAACCATGGTATCTTTTCTTCCAACCATTCCAGCATGGCAATACCAGTTCCAAATATACTTTCAACACCTACGATTAAGATCACAGAGTTGATTACAGAGACTGATGTTTCAGAGCTCTAAGTTAAATATCTTGACTAGGAAATTAGAAAAAGTACCAGACTCGTGACATAAGGCCTTAGATATAGCGTTCATCCCTGGAACACCTAGATACTTCTTTGCATCCCCTTCCTAGACATTAGAATCAGAAGAACTTCAAACTCCAAGATGAATCATAAAAGGCATAATACTGACTACTTGGGATCAATCAATCCTAGTTTCAAGTATCTTACAAACGCACAGGCAGAAACAAGTAAGTAATCACACTTCACAATCGACTAACGATTTCAAATAAGTACAATTCTAAATGAGAAAAAACCTGTTGGATGCCAAGAAATTTGTTGGAGGCACAATCAAAACTCCCAAAAACTTGTTTCCATTCAGAAACAAAACCTCTGGACTCCCACTCGTGAACAAGGGCCATTGCATCAGAGTTGCTCACACGGAAAAATGGAGCTCCATGATCAAACATCAACTCCTTCCCATCTTCACTAATCTCCCTGTTTAATAAGCAAGAGAACATTCAAAGTTAAACACTTTTCAAGTTTCACAAATACACAATCCCTCTGCTATAGTCTCTAATCTATTGAATGGCAAAGGAATATAATTTGGGAAAAAGGACCCTTCTTTGAGACATGCGTCCACCGGGTCCACGACCCGACTCGAAGATTGTGACGGAGACGCCATTCCTTGCCAGAGTCGATGCGCACACGGCTCCGGAAACTGCTCCGATATGAATAATTTGAAAACTTATTTCCATAAAAAGAAACCCAAAACCGAAATCTATGAATGAAGTTCAGAAAACTCACTTCCGCTTCCGATTACGGCGACCTTCATTGCGACGGAAACGCTGCTCATTTGCTTCCTAATCGCCGGCGAAATTGTGGCTGCCATTGTTTGGCACTCTGCCTCATCCTCCAACAAGAACTAAGTCACGTTTCCTATTTTGGCTATGAAACTGTGTCCCGTTTCAAGTTCTAAAAAACGACAGCTCGTCACACGCAACATATATGCGACGACATACATGTACATTATGAAATATTGGGGAAAAAATTACACTAAATAGAAAAAAATCCTCCAAAGATTAAAAACACGACATACATGTACATTATGAAATATTGTTCTTCGGACCTTAAATCTGACAAAACAATGAAAACATAGTCAAACTAGGAAAAGGAATAGTACTTACGCGTTTGTCAGCTAAATAAAAAGTTGCCACGTTCCGGGAAGGATTTATAAAGACAAATCCTGTTTTTGCTGTCCATTGTTCCCGTCACAATCGCACGTGTAGACTCAATCACCAACCATTCTCTTTGTTTTGACTTCTCTCGGTGACTGTTTTCGACTTCGATCTATCCTTGTTTAGTCTCAATTGTCTGATTTTGCCAAGGTTTTAGGGGTTTTCCCTTATCGTGTTTTTTCTCGATGTCTCTAGGGTTTGATTCGAATCGTGTTGGGATTTGACTACTATAACCCTAACTCTTTACATATTAGATTGTGTTTGCACTTTCCTGGGTCGAATAATAAAAGTTTCACATGCAGAGTTGAATATGAATATTAATGTTGCTCAGAACGCTTCTATTGTTTCTCCTCAACAGAATAGTTCCAAAGAAAAGAGACGCAATGCTATTCAAACAAAGATGTAAGCAAACTTGTCTCTTTCGTTTAATTAATGCTATATTATTGTTGTGTCATCATAATTAATGAGTTTGATTTTGTTCATTCTCATGCAGTCTGGCTATCTTACGAACCAAGCAGCCTTGTGCAAATAATGATGCCGATAGGATGAAACTGTTAGTTTCCATGGCAATCAGGATTGAGGAGAAGCTGTTCAAGCTTGCCAAATCAGAGGAGGAGTACTCTGATGTAACAAATCTTGAAAAACGCATAGATTCTCTTTTGAATATGCTTAGAAGAAAAAGAGTCTCAGCGCCTGGCTGCTGCTGCTACTACTACTCTAACTTCTGTTGATCATACTTCCATGACCGCTAATAACACTGGAGGTACATGATCTATACTCAAGTTATTTTGGCTTTTTCTTGATTCTTTTCAAAATATATATACTTACTTACATGTTGTTTATTTGATGTAGGGTTTTATATTGGGCCTCCTGAGCAATCTTCTGGTGCAATTTACCAGATGGTTGATGTTTATAGGCCAAATATAAACCAAGTTACTTCTGGTATCTGTAGCCCTGGCCTAGGAATTAACAGGATCAGCAACATTAATGTGCCACTTGCTAATAATGGACCCATGACTTCTCAAGAGCTTTTCACTCCTACACATTTTTCAACTTTCTCTAAACCTCCGCTTCATCCTACTGATCAGTTTCGCATGCAAAGTAATCTCTCTATCTATCCCTTGAACTTTATATGCAATTCATATTGGTTTTGCTTCTTACAAGTTGTTTTCTATGTGAAGGATACTCAATGAGCAACGCTGATTCTTTTGGTTCTAGTAATCTCTTTGGACCTTTTGTTACATCATCTGGCGCCTCAATGACAGTTGCTCAGGATTATTCAGTTCCATTGAACCCGAATTCTATGCTGAGAGTTGACAATACCTTCAAAAGTAATCATTCAAACCTTCAAGGAATGCAACAAACTCCATTGCCAAATCATCAACTACTTCATCAGCTCGGTAATAATAGTTTCCAATCAAGTGACTATTTGGCTCAGGTGAGTCAACAACTCTTAGATCGTGGGTTTCACAAGCAAGCTCGTGATATTGAGCATTCTCAAAAGCTTTATCCTGGTGAACCGCAGAAGAAAGATCCTTTCCTGTACAAGGATGCTTATCTGACTCACGTAGCTACGAGTTTAGCTGCTCCTGTCAATCATGTACCAAGCGTGGCTTTATACAAAAAAGCTCTTGAGAAAGAAGCTACGAATGGATTCAAACCATCCAAGTTGCAGTACCAACAGGCTCCTGTTAAAGACAATTCTATTGGTGCTCAAAATGTATCTTTCCATAGCAGTACTCAGCTGAATTCCTCTCCATCTCTCCGACCACAACCTCAGCAAAAGTGGTCAGCATCAGTAATGGTTCAAAGGCAGTCATCTCTACAGAACTCAACTGAAATATCAGAAAAAAATAATGGAAAGAGAGAACATATTGGTGTAAATTTGTGTCCAAAAACTCCTATGCAACCTGAAGCTGTTCACCGTTGCTCATCTGCAATAGCGCCTATAAGCGTCCAAACTATTTCTCCTAAAATCACTGCTGAGAAGAAACGTCTTGGGGCATCAAGTAAACAGGTCAACATATATTGTGGTCTAGACTGTGAGAAGGCGAGGAAGTGGCTTCTTTTTCTGTACCATGTACGTTATTGCAAGGCAACAGAAGATAATTGTGCTAGCAAGGTTTGCTATAGAACCAAAATGCTATTGAGACATATACTACCCTGCAAGGTCCCTGATTGCAAATATCATCACCTTTGTGGTTATACTCGGAAATGCATGCTTCATTACAAGCACTGCAAGGACGAATCGTGCCCTATATGTGCATTCGTTAAAAACTTCAAGAAAAAGGAAAAAGAGAAAAGTTTACTTCTCTGTGGAGCTAAGTGTAGATCAGCTAGTTTAAATCGTCAACCGAAGGAATCCTCAGAGCTGAGACAAGAATATAACAAAAGAGGCACTGAAGCTTTATCTGTTGATGATGATGATCTGCAAAGCTCAATCAAGCGCCTAAAAATAGAGCGACCTTCCCAAAATGCCACTCCTGAGACAGGTTGTGGTGTTGTCTGTAAACCTCATACCACAACGAATATGCAAGAGAAAAATGGTTTGCAAAGTGATGGCTACAAAAGTGTCAGAGCTGAGGTTATGCCTATGAACATAGATGTTCCTGATGTTTCTAGGAAGCTGGAGAATCATTCTGCTGAAGATACTCCAAAGGATAAAAATATTGGTGATTTTGCTATGGAGGACAAAACTAGTTTCTTATTGGCACAAGAGAAATCCAAATGTATGAATGAAATGAGTGCACCAAAGGAAGAGAATGTGAAACAGTCCATGGACGTTGTAGATGCTTCTAAGATGGAAATCTCCTCACTCGTTGAATTGTTTACTCCACAGCAAGTAAAGGAGCATATCTGCGGTCTTCGTCAATGGGTAGGCCAGGTAAAATTAAACAGTCACATTTTAAAACTTGAGTTCTTGTTTGATTTGTTTTATCCATTTTTTGGTTTATGTGAAAAGTGGATGATGCAACTTTATCTTTCTTTGTAATTCTATTTGCAGAGTAAAATCAAGGCAGAGAAAAACAAAGCAATGGGGTGCTCCATGTCTGAGAATTCTTGCCAGTTATGTGCTGTTGAGAGGCTTGTATTTGAGCCAATACCTATTTACTGCTCACCTTGTGGTGTACGCATCAAGAGAAATGCCTTTCACTATAGTTTTGCGGCTGGTAAGTCACGGCAATATGTCTGCACACGTTGCTACAATGAAAAGCGTGAAAACTCTGTCTCTGTTGATGGAACTTCTATACCGAAAGCAAGGCTTGAGAAAAAGAAAAATGATGAACAAGTTGGAGAAGCGGTATGTATCCCTTATGACTTATAAGATTATTCTTTTTTTTGTTCTCGTGTCTAAACCAATGGTTTCATGCAGTGGGTGCAATGTGATAAATGTGAAGCCTGGCAGCATCAAATTTGTGCTTTGTTCAACAGCCGAAGAAATCATGGCGAAGCCACCAAGTTCACATGTCCTAATTGCTATATACAAGAGGTGGAACAAGGAGAAAGAAGACCATTACCACTGAGTGCCATTCCTGGGGCAAAAGATTTACTAGTTACTGCTCTTAGCAACCATATAGAGGAGCGGCTATTCAAAAAGTTGAAGAATGAAAGACAAGAGAGGGCTAGTCTTCAAGGAAAACGTTACGAGGAGGTGACGATCTCTAACTCTTCTGATTAATCTTATGTTTGTTTTCCTCTGCTAATAGATAAGTGCTCCATGAGTAAGCTTCATCTATAGGTTTTGATGGCAACGCTTGTATTAGTTTGAAGGTCACTTGAAGAAACAATTATGATAAGTTGATAACCATCTACTTTCATTATTGATATATATCAGGTCCCTGGAGCTGAATCACTTACTGTCAGAGTTGTGGCATCGGTTGATAAAGTATTAGAAGTAAAGCGAAGTTTTCTTGAGCTTTTCCAAGAAGAAAATTATCCATCTGAGTTCCCTTATAAGTCCAAGGTAGATATGGTTTATGATTGCTTCTTATTTATTTTCATGTCTTTTGCTTGCTTGACACTTACAGAAATGTATTTTTCATATTTCAGGTCATTTTGTTGTTTCAGAAGATTGAAAATGTGGAAGTATGCTTATTTGGCATGTTCGTCCAGGAGTTTGGAACAGAATCTGGACCTCCAAATCAGAGGCGAGTATAACTTTCATATCTGGACTCAATTAAGTATTTCAGACCTGAGGTTCGAACCGTGTCTGGAGAAGCTCTCCGCACGTTTGTGTACCATGAAATTCTGGTAAGCCATTTTTTTCCTCTAATCCTAGCTTCTTTAGGTTTCATGCTTTGCTTCACAAGTACACGGAGGCTTATCAGCATGGACTTGTTCATCGTTTTTGCAGATTGGTTATCTCGATTATTGTAAGAAACATGGTTTTGCAAGCTGCTATATATGGGCATGTCCACCACTTAAGGGTGAAGATTATATTCTTTACTGTCATCCTGAAATCCAGAAGACCCCCAAGGCTGACAAACTAAGGGAATGGTAAGAAATCAAACATTTTGTTTGTTTTTTTTCACTTGTTTTGTCAAGTCCTAGGACTAACTACTAAGTCACATTCCCCATATCTTTTTCAGGTATTTAGCAATGTTAAGGAAAGCTTCAAAGGACGATGTGGTCGTTGAATGTACAAACCTCTATGATCATTTCTTTGTCCAGTCTGGAGAATGTAGAGCTAATGTAACAGCTTCAAGGTTGCCATATTTTGATGGAGACTACTGGCCTGGTGCTGCTGAGGATTTAATACGTCAAATGAGCCAAGAAGATGTGACAAAGTTAAATAGAAAAGGATTGACCAAAAATACCATATCCAAAAGAGCCTTAAGAGCAGTTGGCCAGTTGGACCTTACTGTTAATGCCTCCAAGGATCGATTGCTCATGCAAAAAGTAAATTCTCATTCTAACTGTTTCAACTTTCAAGGATGATCATGCATTTTTTGGTTAAGCGTTTTGTTAATTTGGTTTTGTTTTGTGTAGCTTGGTGAGACCATCTGTCCATTGAAGGAAGATTTTATAATGGTTCATTTGCAACATAGCTGCAAGCATTGTTACACTCTCATGGTATCTGGAAATCTGTGGGTGTGCAATCAGTGCAAGAATTTTCGGATCTGTGATAAGTAAGAAGACCTCTCCTTACATTATGATCATATTTGTATTATCTAATACTCCAATTAAATCAACTGTCTTTTGTCCATAGGTGTAATGAAGTGGAACAGAAACGCATAGAGAAAGAGAGACATCCCATAAATCATAAAGAGAAACACACACTAGTTCCTGTAAGTTTCTTTGGTGTTTTAAGAGTTTTCAAAAGTTTCATTCTTTTTTATTTTTGTATCTTGGAAACTGACAAGGTGTGAATCTTTTCCAGGTGGCTATCAAAGCCGTTCCCATCGAGATTGAGGACAAAGATGATAACATCGAGAGTGAGTTCTTTGAGAATAGACAAGCTTTCTTGAATCTTTGCCAAGGGAATAACTATCAGTACGATACACTAAGGCGGGCTAAACATTCTTCCATGATGATTCTTTATCATCTTCACAATCCAACCGCGCCTGCTTTTGTGACGATATGCACCATCTGCCAACAAGAAGTTGAAAATGCACAAGGCTGGCACTGCCAAGTTTGTCCTGGCTATGATGTCTGCAATGCTTGTTACTCTAAGGCCTCTATCAACCATTCACATAAACTGATAAGCCGTTCATCTTCTACGGATACTGTTGGACAACAGAATGGACAAACTAATCAAAACGATCATCAAATCCAGATGGAGAAGGTATTTATCTGATAAGCCCCATTACTTAGATTTGGATTGTTTCTGTTTGTGTGTCTACTAGAAACAGAGTAATAAATCTCTGATTTGTTGATACTGCAGATAAAAGATCTGATGGTACATGCAGTTGCATGCTGCTCTACACAGTGCCAATATCAAGGGTGTCAAAGGATGCAGAATTTGTTCAGACATTGTCTATCATGTAAGACCCGTCTACGAGGTTGCTCCGATTGTAAGAAGTTTTGGAGTCTCATCAGCGTCCATGCCCGTTGGTGTAGAGATTCCCGGTGCACTGTACCTAAATGCAGGTACATAGAGAGTTTTTAACATATGCTTTTGACACTGATGAAAACCACTTGTTATATATAAGCTAACTCTTGTGTGTTTGTATCTCTTTTCTCCAACAGAGAATTCAGAGCGACTAGTAATAGGAAGCAGCATCAATCAGACAAAAGGCGTAGAGCTGCTGTAATGGAGATGATGCGGGAAAGGGTTGTTGAAGCCACCCTCACTTGATGACTCATCTGAACAAAAGACATGTTTGCTGTATTCTCAACAACATCTATGGAGGATTCAAATTCTGCTGGTTTTTGCAGTGCATTCTCAACAACATCAATAGAAAAGATTCTTTTGGGTAAATTATAAGTTAAGAGTAGAGGAGATACATAAGGTACAGATATGACAAATTCTAGTTGATAATCTTTGTATTGGCTGCAAAATTCCATCTTATTTGTTGATGGATTCTGTTGTAAATAACAATAGGAATTTGGCAATGTATTTATCTCATTGGATTATATAGTAAACACAACTGTACCAAATTACACAATGGACCGTATTTACAACAAATAAACCATGAGATTGAAGAGTCTACTACTTACTACCTCAAAGGATGTTCAGTTTTCAAGCCTGGGGCGTTTCGGGGAAGTTTTACATTCGTCGTCTTTAGCTTCAAATGCATTGGTTTTATGAGATTTGCGTTGTTCTTCCAAGATCTTCTCCAAGTATTTAGCATGTTCTTCTATCCGTAATTGAAGTGACCTTTGTACCTACTCATCCAGCAGTAGCATGTACAAGTACATGAATTGGTTGAGAGCAAATCTTAAATGAAACCTTTCACCAATGTGGGAGTGTTTTAAAATGATATGTTATACCTCGAGCTGTTCATGCAATTGCTTCTGTACTTCCATCTGCATACGTAGAGCTTCCGTTATCTGTATGGCTCTGCGCACAAAACAAAAAGAGATAAAATCTTTAATGTAAACATATCCCATAATCCAAGAATCAAGGAAGCCTCACCCTTTCTTTCTACCATCTGCTTCACTCGTAATTGAAGCTCGTTTCTTGTCTTCTGAGTTACCAATCTTCTTCTCTGCCCCCAAAAAATAAAATACAATGAAACAATAAATAAACTTATCTTAGGTGATCATATATGAAGTAGCAGCAGAGAGAAGAGAACAAGTTACCTTCTTTTTTCTCTGGCATATACTTGGCTAGTCTATACTTCTGCAAAGAAAAAATTCAGCTTATGTAGTTGAAATCAGTGTCAGATTCAAATGGTTGAGTTAGTACCTGCAAATGACTTTTGACTTGATAGATGGTCAAACTCTCAACATTCATCAGCTTCATAACAGCCTTAGGAGTTGCTGCTGCATATTATGAAAGTAACACCACCTCATTATAGAGCATTTTCAGCAGAAAAGAAAAGAAAAACGCAAGATCCTATCTAATCAAATCCCGAATAGATAAAAGCTAACTAACTCACTTTCAGGCCCATCAAGCTTGTTAACAGCATCTAGGAAACACTCATGGAGCTCAGGACTCCATCTCATTCTTGGTTTGTGGTTAACTGCTGATCCTGGAGATGGTTCTGCCGTAACAGACATTGCTGCAGGAACACAGTTTTGGCCATGGCTCGATCCAGTCACTTGGTAGATCTCCTGAAATCAAATCAAAAGCTAAGAGGTTAAGGAGAAACTCAGTCTTCACAGAGCCGATGTAAGTGAATTAAAACTCACATCAAGCCTAGGGGTTTCAGCACGGTCTGTGATGGCTAACTCAAGCTCATCAGACAAGAACTGCAATTCCATTTGCTCTGATAAGGAGAAGTTATCATTAGGACAGCCAGAAAGAGTAAGCAAGGACAAGGAGCTGTCTCCTCCATCACATGGATTGCTCAAAAGATCCTCACTGAATCTCACTGGAGATCTTCTGTCAGTGAGAGGATTTGGAAGGAATGGAAGAGTGGTGCGGAGATGTTTTTGAGTGTCAGAGCTTGAAGATGAAGATAAATTGCAGAAAGCAGAAGACCTCGAGAATGATCCCTTTGAAAAATCTCGAGATTCTAAGGGGATAAATGGGAAGTTTCTGGTTTCAGCTGGCTGAATGTTATGGAGTGGAGATAGAGATGAAGAACAATAAGCATTGTTTCCTCCATCCATGGACAATAATCAGCTATGGCTGTTCATGCTGATTCAATAGAAATTCCAAAATCAGTCATCAAGCAACAGAGAAAATAGTTAAAAGACTAAAAATTCGGATGGAAAATGAGAGATTAGAAAGAATTTTAAACTAAACATACTAAAGTTTGTACCTTTATTTGCAGAAACAGAGAAGGAGCTATCCATCTCCAATCCATTTTCACCAAATTTGGTATTTTGGTGTTTTTCATCTCTAACCCACAAAACCAAATTTCACACCAAAAAAAATATTCTTTAATATTATATTATTAAATATAAGATTCTCTTTACTATTTTTAATTTAATTAAACGTTATGATTAATAATTAAGAAACTACTTTTTATTACTTAATTTAGAATACAATTAGAAAAGATAATTAAAAAAAATTACAATTAATAATTTAAAAAAAGATTACAAAAGAAAAAAACCGATTACAAAAGAAAATTAAAAAAAAGATTACAATCGATAACTTAAAAGATTAAAACATAAATAACAAAGTACTAATTTTCAGAATTACTATAAGCAAACCATATGTGTTCTACCAACGCATTTCGAAGTTCGATATGAGCATCTCGGTTTTTGATTTTCCTGTGTCGAGCTAAGAATGCTTAAAACCGAGCATCATCATCACCTGTCATCTCAACTTTTGGAGATAGGAATTCTGTTTGTTTTTGAAATGGTGCGTCAAGATCACGCTCATCTTCAATGATCATACTGTGCATAATGATACAACTTGTCATTATATCATGTAACACTATCTTTGACCAAAGGCGAGCTGGTCCGACCACAATTGCGAATCTTGATTGCAAAACTCCAAATGACCGTACGCCAACATTCGAAAGGCAGCAGTTATTTTTTGCAAAGAAGACAACCCAAGTCTCCCTAGCCCATCTCTTCGTTGGAGAAAGTAGTCATATGTTTTTGAATCGGCCATGAATACGCATAAACAAATAACGACTCATTCTAAATCTTCGGTGAAACATCGTCTCAGGAAACAAAAGATTTTCTGCAAAATAATCATTGAAAAGATTGCGACCAGCATTTTCTCGATGACGATTGATAACGATATGACCAGGAATAGATCCACGGTGAGAACCTTCCGAGTTATATTGGTTTTGAGAGACGAGAAATGCAGTGTTTGCCGTAATTTGAGAAACGACCTGATTTTGTAAACCATCAAAATACTCATTATCTGAAGAAGAAGAAGAAGAAGAAGAAGAAGAAGAAGAAGAAGAAGAAGAAGAAGAAGAAGAAGAAGAAGTAATAAATAAAAAGAAGATAAGAAGAAGATAAAAGAAGAAGAAGAAGAAGAACCAGACGCAGAAGAAGAAGCAGAAGAAGAACCAGAAGAAGAAGAAGAAAGAAGAAGAAAAAAATAAATAAAGAAGAAGAAGAAGAAGATAAGATACAATAAGAAGAAGATAAATAATATAAAAGAAATAATAAGAAGAAGAATAGAAGAAGAAGAAGAAGAAGAAGAAGAAGAAGAAGAAGAAGAAGAAGAAGAAGAAGAAGAAGAAGAAGAAGAAAGAAGATAAAATAAATAAAAGAAATACATAAAAGAAGAAGAAAAAATAAGAAGAATAAGAAGATAATAAAAAAAAAGAAGAAGAAAAAAGAAGAAGAAGAAGAAGAAGAAGAAGAAGAAGAAGAAGAAGAAGAAGAAGAAGAAGAAGAAGAAGAAGAAGAAGAAGAAGAAGAAGTTACAAACATAAAAAAAAAAAAAAAGAAGAAAAAAAGAAAAAGAAGAAGAAGAAGAAGAAGAAGAAGAAGAAGAAGAAGAAGAAGAAGAAGAAGAAGAAGAAGAAAAGAAGAAGAAGAAGTAAGAAAAATAAAAATAAGATAAAAGAAGAAGAAGAAGAAGAAGAAGAAGAAGAAGAAGAAGAAGAAGAAGAAGAAGAAGAAGAAGAAGAAGAAGAAGAAGAAGAAGAAGAAGAAGAAGAAGAAGAAGAAGAAGAAGAAGAAGAAGAACTGTAGTTGAAATTCATCTTATATTTGAAGAAGAAGAGGTTGATGGATTATTCATTATGTTGTCCATGATATCCTATTTTATAGTCTAAAAATGTTCTTATAATAATGGTTTTGGAGAAAGAATCTTTCAATCTTAACCGTTGCTTTATTTGCCCAAGATCTAGCTGTTGGCTCGAAGTGTCACATCATGTCCGTTGTAATAATGACTTCAGAGAAGGAATCTTTCAATACGAACCATTGATTTTTTTGACCAAAATCTACCCGTTGGTGGCAGTTGTCAGTTATTGTCTATAATAATTATGACTTTATTTGATTTCATATCAAAGTACTTTATTACACCACATAACTTTATTATAAGAAAATGACACATAACTTATTATTAATATTACAAAACATAACTTCACTTAAGGAAGGTTGAGAAATTTAAAGCAAAATATCATTCCAAAACAATGCTTGCAGATGACAATCTCTTCAATATGCCACAGTTCACAGTAAGGGATCTCAGACCAGTCAAGAAATTCAAACCAACGGCTAGATGCAGGAGCAACTTGTTTGATGTGTTCACACACTTCATTACCTAAATAAAATATTATTTAATCAAATTACTAAACATAACTTAATTATGATGACACCTAACTTATTTATAATATATGTCACATAATTTAACTTAAACAAGCTCAAGAATTTTAAAGCAAAACGTCATAGTAAAGCAATGGTTGCATATGTCAATTGCTTCAATATGCCACATTTGACAAAAAAACCTCTAACCAGGCAGGAAAGCCAATAAAACGAGTTCCCAGAGTACTAATTTGTTGGATCTGCTCACAAACTTGATTACCAATGTGAACTGCTTGCTCAATGTTTGGAACCATCGATAGGAATGAGTCAAAAACATGAATCCCGTCTTCACGTTGTCCTCCAAAACATAGAAAAGCTGCAACTGCAAAACGGGCATAGAGGAGGTGGGGAGCAGCTTGTCCAAGGAAATCAATCCCTAGTTGTGATGGACCCGCCAGGACACATAAACGTAACCCCATAACATATTAGGCTGCGTAGTTTCTAGCTGCTAAGCAACGAAGTAGGAATGGACGGTATGGAGAACCTTCATCACTAAGACCCATGACAAATATAAATTCATCAATGTCTACCACGGACAACACGTCATCAGAGAAAACAATCGTTTTGAACACAAGTCCCGCTGCTATGAAAGGGCCAAGTTCACGAAACCCCTCCCTACCAACACGATGGATAATGTCAGTAAGAATATGATATGGGATGAAAGACATGATAAAAACGATTGGTGTTTGATGAATCGATAAACATAGAGAGTAACGATATATAGAAAAAATCTTTGAATCCTAGCCATCGATATTTATTTACAAAATCTGAACCATTGGTTCGAGTAGTCACTTCATGTCTTCTGTATTTATTTTGATCAAGATCTAGCCGTTTATTTATTTAGACCAAATCTAACCGTTAAATCTAGTCGTCAAGTCATCATGATGTTTCTGTGAAAAGAATCTTTCAACATACACCGTTGCTTTATTTTGATGAAAATCTACCCGTTCTTTTGTTTCAGAAAGAATCTTTTAATCCTAACCGTTGCTTTGTTTGGGCCAAATCTAACCGTTAAATCTAGTTGTCTAGTCATCATGATGTTTCTGCAAAAAGAATCTTTTAACATACACCGTTGCTTTATTTTGATGAAGATCTACCCGTTCTTTTGTTTCAGAAAGAATATTTCAATCGTAGCCGTTAGATTTGTTTGCACCAAATCTAACCGTTAAATCTTTAGCTTAATTTCCCTATAAAAACACATTAGGCGCTCTTTGAATTATCACACATCTTCATTTCATTATCATTTCCACAAATATCTCTTCTAAAATGAATAATAAACGATCTGCTTCATACTCGGTTAAAGAAGATATACTTTTATGTCATGTCTATCTTGATGTTTCTCAAAACCCCATTATTGGAATCAACCAATCTGGTGATCAATTTTGGGGAAGAGTGAAGACGGAGTTCGATAAATCAACTGTTGCTTGTACTCAAGAAAGGCCAAGAAGATCTTTACAAACTCGAATGTCAACCATCCTTATCGATGCTCCAAGTTAAGGGGACGATTAACCAGATTGAAAATAAAAATCCTAGCGTGCTTCTCAAGAAGACATTGTAAGTATATATTTGATTAATCAGATTTGTTATATATTTATGTATGTATTGAACTTGTTATCTTAATTATATTTTTCTATTTGTGAAAATTAAAAAACAGTAAACCAAAGTAAGATATTACTAACCCAAGAAGCCAATTACTCAAAAGGCTTCAAATTCGATCATGTTTGACCTATTCTAGAGGTATTGAGAAATTAGCAAATAAGCAGATCACCCGAGTTGTCATTTCCCAAGAAGAAAGTGAAACTGATTTTTTTCGCCATCACTCCAAGATGAGTCATCACCAACCCCGGTATGAATTCATTCGATCTTAATACGAAGTGGCTAAGAAGGTAATTTTAGTAAGAAATAGAGACCAATGGGTGTCAAAAAGCTAAGCTTAAAACAACAATGTGATGACCAATTTAAAAAATGATGGACCAAAATGAAAGGCTTATCAAAGCTTATTATAAAGGTACTCGAAAGAAATGAAATTCAAGAGGAAAAAAATCGAGGTTCAAAGAATGAAGGAAGAAAATAAAATACTATTTGCAGATTTAAATTCTATAACCGATCCAAATATTTCGGAGTATATTCAAAACTAACGGGCACTCATTATGAGCAGAGGAGTGCAAACAACCCAACATGAAGAAACCGGAGAAGGTTATAACAGCCAATATCGTGCATCTTATCATCAAAACGATTACACTCAAGAAACCGGAGATAGTTCTCACAGCCAATATCGTGCTTCTCGTTATCAAAACGATCAAACTCAAGGAGATAATGATGAAGGACAACAAACTCAAGGAGAAGACGAAATTTCTCCAAGTGACGATCAAGATATGGCCAAATACTATGATTTGCTAAGCGGAACCGGAAGTTACTTTCCTAAGTTTTAGATTATTCTTATTTGAATATGGGTTTAATGTATAATTAATCATTTTCAGTTTAATCTCGGTTTAATGTATAATTAATCCTTTGTATTATCCAACTCCGTGTAATCTCGGTTTAATGTATAATTAATCCTTTGTATTATCCAACTCCGTGTAATCTCTGTTTAATGTATAATTAATCATTTTCAGTATTTATTATCCAACTCGGTTAAATCTCGGTTTAGTGTAAGTTATGCTTAATATTCGTTAAATTTCCGTTTAATCTCCTTTATGCTTAACCGGTTTATCCACAGGTTCATCTCGGTTTAATCTCAATTATGTTTAATCTCAGTTTTATCATTGATTTAATCTTAATTAATCTTAATTGACCGGTTTAATCTCTATTTACCCAGTTTAATCTTAAGTAAACCGCTCTAGTTCAGAATTTTAATTAAATTTAACCGGTTTAGTTTATTTTTTTTAGTTAATCTTACTAAACCATTTTAGTTTAATTTTTTTGGTTTATCTTACTATACCGGTTTAAAAATTTCCGATCAAATTTGGCGTTTGCCGTCTCCGATTAGAGATGTTCTTACGATTTAATCGCCGCCGAGAAGAAGCTCAGTGCTTTTATTACTGTCTTTGTCTCTTTTACTTGAGAGCGTACTTCAACTCGCGCGTGTAAATCACGCACCAACTGATGTTAAATAATTTTCTACAGATCAATCATATGCAACTTGGGGAGTTGGAAAGCGATATCGTTCGTCTTAACATTTTGTAATTAATTTTCTTCTAAATAGCCAACGAAAGACAAAGTACAAGTCTCATTAGCTGGGCCATAATCAAAACACAACCACACAAAATTGGTCCACTTTATAAAGAAAATCTAAATAATTGAAATATGTTAGTGTATCTTGAATCATTACATACGAGTGAGGTCAGCAAATGCTCCTATGTTTTGATTTCGAATGTACTTTATCCACTTGCTTACATATGTATTGGGTATTATTGACCCATTCCTTCCATAAAAGTTAAAAATACCAAAGGACCCAAGTGGTAGGATGTCTCAATCCATAAAGAGATTTATAATATGATTTAATCTCTAACTTTGTAACAATTTAATATACTTTTGAATAAGTGATAATTTATTCCGTTTTTTTTGGCCAATAATACTTCAATCTTTTGTCCCCATGAAAGCTGACCAGCTTTGTTATGTTATGTTACATGTTTGTTATATATTCAGTACAGATTTTCTGAATTAACATGGGCCGGGTCAAATACATAAGATAGACCCAAATAATTAAGCCCAACTTATAGTCTACTCGTGATAATCATCCTAGGAGGCTTGAAAGTGGCTCAAATCAATAAACGGAGAAGATAATTAAGCCCATCAGTCCCACTCCGAACCGATCCAAACCAAATTAAATACAAATATCAACCAACTTCAGTTTGTCTGCTAAGTCATAAGACTCGTAACATTTATTTATTATTATTTTTTTGATAAAAAGACTCATAACATTATCAAATACAAATCAAAGAATAAATTTGTTAAGTTTCAAGGTTTAGCTTAAAGAGGACACTTTTTACAAACATGAATTGATAGAATAAGAAGAAGATGATGATGCGTTTTGTTTCTTTGTAGTGTTCTCCACATATTAGCTTTTATAAGTCTTGTGATTGTGATTGTCACAGAACCAATAGAGTCAATTGTTGCCTTAAGCCTCTTATCCATTTGAGACTCCAGATTCTGTGACACTTGATTTCTTTCATATCATCTACTTGCACTAAAACGACACATTCTTTCTCACTCTCATAATTTTCGTTATGTGGCTTGCCTCAGTTTATGGTTCTAAATCAGATCGAGTCTGACCTGTCAATGGTTACTATGTTATTTTTTTTGTATATATAACGGCATAGCTTGAACACAATGAGGGCAAAATTGTAAGGAAAAAAACCAAAGGGTCAAAAGAAGAAGAAATAAAAATTAGTAGGAAAGACTATAAATAAAATAAAGAGAAAAAGCAGAGAGTCCCGAATCCGTTGGCTTCCCGCATCTACAATTTGAACAAAAGACGCAACGATGAATGAATGAATCATAAAATCCAAATCCACAAATCGTAGGGATTTGGGATTCGATGAAGAGCGTACCCATTTGGGCTTTCTCTTTCTTCTTCCATTTCTTACTTTCATGTAAATTTCGCTTCTTCACTTCTGCTTCTTCCCATACCGTCTCAGTTTCTCATGCCGAATCAAGGTAAAAAAAAAGCTTTCATTTTTTCACTTTAGCTAATGAAAAAACTGCTGCTTTTTGCTTTCAAATGTTCAAACTTTGAAGGATTCTGTTTGAGAATGGATTCTAATCTTTAGGCTTTATGTGTGATTAGTTTCATTGAGCTAATTGAATACGCTTTGCAGGATCTCCAGACTAGTTTCTGATGAAGATTTGAAATGCTTGATCGAGAATTTGGGGGAAACAAATGAGACTGCTGAGATATGGGAAAATGTTATTCACAGAAGCAACGATCGCATTTCTTACACTGCTAAACGCTGCAAACCCAAAGTACTTAAAAATCGTTTTGTTGATACATTTTCATTTTTCACAATGTTTCTTTCCTGTTTAGTGAGTATAAGAAAAGCCCTGGCTCTTTTTTAGGATGGTGGTCCTATCAAGTACCTAAGTGTCACAGTCTTTGAGGATTGCTCTGCAGAGATTTTGAGGGACTTTTACATGGACAATGATTATAGGAAGCTATGGGATAAGACTGTGCTTGACCATCAGCAGTTACAGGTTGACAGAAATAGCGGAATTGAGATTGGTCGCACTATTAAAAAGTTTCCCTTGTTGACATCAAGAGAGTACGTACTAGCTTGGAGATTGTGGCAAGGAAAGGAAAATTTCTACTGTTTCACAAAGGTAACTCAAATTTGTCTCTCTCTATCACGATTTGTTGTTGCTTCTTAACCTAGTTTTTTTGTTCTTTGGTTATTACTAGGAATGTGATCACAATATGGTACCACGACAGAGGAAGTATGTACGTGTAAGTTATTATAGATCTGGTTGGCGAATCAGGCAAGGCAAGTGGTGTGTTTATATCCATAGTTCAACTAACAACCATCGTCAATGTTTGTTTGAATACTAGATGATCAGAGATCCATTGATGATGGTGAATATGGTTCTTAGTTTGTGTTGTTGTCAGCATTGATGCCTATCTAACTGCTAACCTTTACACTTGCTGCAGTTCCCGGTAGAAATGCTTGTGAGATCAAAATGTTTCACCAGGAGAATGCTGGGTTAAATGTTGAGATGGCGATACTGGCTTTCTCAAAAGGCGTATGGAGTTACGTTTGTAAGATGGAAAGTGCACTATGCAAATACATTGCAACCAGTCATAGAGCCCAAGGGCACATTTTATCTGCTGTCACCTTAATCAAAAAGGTGAGATTCTCATATTGAAACCGAATATGCATAAAGCAACCGGTTTGGTCTTCAATGACATGTTTGTTGTTCGTGCAGGTTCCATCAGAGTTAGAAGAAAGTCAGATTGATGATGTCACGGCCTCCATGGGAACAACTAGTAGTGGTGGTGAAGGACTGTTGAGTGAAGATGTAGCCAAACAGAAGAAGTTATTGAGAAAGCCATCAAAGAAACTGATAGCAAAAGGATGGTTCTTGTGGGTGCTGCGATTTGCTTGTCCCGTGGTCACTCAGCCTTAGGTGCTAAAGTAGCATTAGCTTACCTCTTGACGAAGCTGAACAAACGTGGAACTCCTCTGAATCAGAACACTAGTATTTAAGTAAATATCTCATTATCACTTCCTCAGTGTTACTAAATTAACAAGTATAAAGAATCTAAATAAGTGTAATTATAACTACCATAAAAATGTGTTTTTAAATAATAATATATAAGGGATAAGTCGTTTGCATACATACTCGGTGTTGGACATGTTGGTATTTGGCAAAAATTGAGATGATAAATTGATTGGATTGGAGCCCTTATTGAAGCTTTCTTTAAAGATTACTATCCCTTATCCGCTTAATTTTTGTGGCTGATTTCGTTTCTAGTTATATAAACATTTAACTCTTTTTTTGGTTAACAAGATGTCAAATGGATTGATCCTGAAAAATTAGATACAAAATGATAAGACTATGTTACAACCGGATAACAAACAGTATGGTTAGGAGTTAGGACCTCCATTCGAAGCATCATCGGATGGATTACGATATGAAGATTTTATGGAGACAATGGTAGATGAGGTGGAGAAAGAAGGCGACACAATGAACGAGGAAAGAGCTGTTGAATTAATCCTAAATTTACTGATTGTTTTTTATGAAACTACTTCTACTACAACTGTGAAATTCATAGCTGAAAACCCCAAATTAGGATCTCTGGATCACAATGAGTGAGTGATGGGGTCTATTAAGCATGCTAAAACAACTTGTATTCATCACATGTAATACTATAGTGTCATGTTTAATAAGTATTTTCTTATTCGGATAGCTGTTTCATTAAAAAATAAAAATAAAAAGAATTGGAGAATATAGCACATTTCCACGACCACGAGTGCTTTAGTTTTTTGACACTTTTTTGAAAAACTCTCATTCTTAAGAAAATCCAATCTTTAGAATCTATTAAAAATGACAAGTATCAAAAGTAGGTGATACCAAATGACACTATTTACCAAAAGTATCATTATTTTATATATTTTAATGTAGTAACTTGTAAAACTTGATTTTTCTTGCCAATTGCTACCTCAAAATCCGTAGCTGTATATACATAGTTGTCAAAAAAACCAGTGTTTACAAATAGCTAATTAATATTTTCCAAAGAAATGTGAGCTGTTGCATTATGTGTTGTAATAGCTTTGGTGGTCATCAAGATCTCATATTTGGTCAACTAACTTAACTTAAAATTTATATACCCAAATATCAAAACAACATAAAGTAAATAAAAACTTATAGTGTAAGATATGTATTTCTCTTACTTTGGTATTGTCTTAGTATATAATAGTTTGTCTTGTAATTTGAAGATATAATAATAGTAACTTGTAAGATTTGGTTTTCTTGCATATTGCTTCTCAAAATATGAAGCTATATATGAACAATATCAGTGTTTACCAATCGCTAATAAAGAAATCAAGAAAGAAATGTTGGGTGTTACATTGAGTGTTGTTATAGCTTTAGTGTTCGTCAAGATCAGTCTCTGGTTCTACAGGTGGGCTAAGCCTAACTGCTCCGGCGAGCTACCTCCGGGATCAATGGGATTTCCGGTGATCGGAGAAACCGTTGAGTTCTTCAAACCTTACAGTTTCGACGAAATCCATCCATTTGTCAAGAAAAGAATGTCAAAGTTGGTTTTTATTATCAAGATTCTGTCTCATTTCTCTTCTTCGGCTTCTCTAATGTCTCTATCTGGTTTGTGCTGCAGGCATGGTGGTTCATTGTTCCGGACGAATATCCTCGGCTCTAAAACGATTGTTTCGACAGACCCAGAAGTGAACTTTGAGATTCTCAAACAAGACAACAAGTGTTTCATCATGAGTTATCCAGAAGCTCTTGTTCGAATCTTTGGGAAAGATAACTTGTTCTTCAAGCAAGGTAAAGACTTCCACAGGTATATGAGACAGATTGCTCTGCAGCTTCTTGGCCCTGAGTGTTTGAAGCAGAGATTTATACACAAAATCGACCAAGCAACACGCGAGCATCTCAAATCTGACTCCTTACAAGGCGTATTAGACGTCAAAGATACTATTGGAAGAGTATAATATGCCTCCTAACTTCATCTAGTTTAAGCGATAAAATGTCTATCTTACTCACTCGTCCGTTTTATTGCAGTTGATATTGGAACAAATGATCCAGATGATCATAAGTGATATCAAACCTGAGATTAAGAGCAAACTTATAGAAAACTTTAGAGCTTTCAGCTTTGACTTTGTTAGGTCCCCTTTCGATCCTTCTTTTTGGAAGGCTCTTTATAATGGTCTTATGGTAAGATCTCGTGCCCATAACATTTTAGCTCAAGAATTTTTCTGGTTATTAACACTCTTTCATCTATCTCCCAATATAAAGGCGCGCAGAAACGCGATGAAGATGATAAAGGGAATGTTTAAAGAGAGAAGGGAAGAAGCATCATCAGATGGATTAAAATATGGAGACTTCATGGAGATAATGATACATGAGGTGGAGAAAGAAGGTGATACCGTGAACGAAGAAAGATCTGTAGAGCTAATATTAAGCTTAATAATTGCTTCTTATGAAACTACTTCTACTATGACTGCAATAACTGTGAAATTCATAGCTGAAAATCCCAAAGTGCTTATGGAGTTGAAGGTAGCTTACTTAGAGAGCTCTCTGTATTAAAAAAAAGCAGTTGAGAAGTTTAAATATTTTGTTCTTTAATATGAGATGCTTAAGCTTAACTATGTTAAACAGAAAGAGCATGAGACCATCCTCTTAAACAGAGCTGTTAAAGAATCTGGAGATACTTGGAAAGAATACAGATCCATGATGATTTTTACCCATATGGTACTTTTTTTTTTCTCAATATATACTTACTAGTTCGTATATACATAAAATTCAAAACATGTTCAGTAATTAAAAGCATTTGTTTGATTGTTGCAATTGCAGGTTATTAATGAGTCTCTTCGTCTAGGAAGTTTGTCACCTGCTATGTATAGAAAGACAGTGAGTGATGTGGAGATCAAAGGCGAGTCTGATTCTCTATTTTGCATCATAAAGTAACTACAAGTTTTGTAACCTTCAATTCAAAAGCGTTTTTTTGGTTGCAGGGTATACAATTCCAGCAGGATGGATTGTCTTGGTTGTTCCATCTCTTGTTCATTATGACCCTCAAATCTATGAACAACCATGTGAGTTTAATCCATGGAGATGGGAGGGGAAAGAATTGCTTTGTGGCTCTAAAACGTTCATGGCTTTTGGTGGTGGTGCAAGACTATGTGCAGGAGCAGAGTTTGCTAGGCTTCAGATGGCTATATTTCTTCATCATCTAGTAACAACTTGTGACTTCTCTTTGATCGAGAAATCTGATATCATTCGAGCACCTTTGCTTCGATTCTCCAAGCCGATACGCATAAATATCTCTGAGAGAGGCCCTTAAAGTTCATTGCATCACTATTCAAATCATTTTAGTATTGTTTGTAGGACTGCGAAAGCTTGGACTGAAAATTACGAACAAAATTCGATTAAGGAAAGACGAATGTGCGGATGTGAGATATAATCTCTTTCATTAATTCAATAAATCTCCCGCAGTGTGGCGGTTTGATGAGGTTCTGAATCCCAGGATACAACCGTGTTTGAGACTATAATCGCGACACTCGATTATAGAATCTGCGAACTAGATCTACGATATACTCTCGAGACTTACTTTTAAGAAAAAATAAGATTAAACTGTGTACTTACTTGAGGGTTGCATTTAATGTACTTAACTTGTAAATTTTTGTTCATATGGTAAAATAGATATAGATAATGGCATCATAGGTGATTACTAGCATAGAGATATTGAAAAGGGAAGTTTGTTACCTGATACGAGTAGTGTGTGTGAAGATCAACTGATGACATGAAGCAAGTTTATGTAGGGTGTGTCTGAAACCAAAATGTAATTAGCCACAAGACAAGAATCAAAAAGCTTATCAACTAGTGGATGGATATATAAATTCAGAACTGTTCTGAGTAGCTTTTAGGTTCAGGGAAAAAGCAGAGAGATGGAAGGAAATGACATAGATTTGCTGGTCAATGAGGCTGAGAGAACTTACATGAATCCAACCCAACATATGCCAATATCTTCATTCTCTGCAATATTTTAAGTTTGTAAACAATAGTATTAGCTAATTAAATACAAATTTAGGATAAATACATACCTATCTTGAAGTCTACAGACACTTGAAATCTTCTTGGAGTTGGAATAACTTTTCATGCATATATCTGAAAAAAACAAAAAAAGGTCTTTAGTTCACTTGTAAAATATGGGTTTTATGACTTTCCTGCACACACCAGTCTGTTTAGTTAGAGTTCCCATGAATCAAGTCATTGGTTAGTGTTTATGAGTTTAAAATACAAAAGCTTTGGGGGAGTTTTCAATTGTCACACTCCCATGAATCAAGTCGTTGGTTTGCTTTATCAATTTAGGCAACTCTCCCATTGGTTATTCTAATCAAAAGAGGCTCACACATTAAGCATGTTTGTGTCTATGTGCTCTACCACTAAAGGCTTTTAGAGGTTTCTACAATTCTTATATCCTCTTAGTTTTAAAACCAAAGAATCAGCTTTAAGTAGCTGTTTTTATTAGAGATTTTATTAGGCTGGTATTATTAGAGATTTTATTAGAGTGTTTTTAAACATCCCATAGCGACCGTTTTTATTAGAGATTTTAATTATTTCACTGTGTATAAGTTTTAGAACTAGAAGCTGGCTTGAGGTTTCTACAATGCTCATTTCCCTTTTTCAAAGATGAAGACTACTTTAGGGGCCTTTTTAATTCTCATACCCTTTTTGTTTCGATTTGCACTTTTCATACTTAACTTTTTTTTCGAACCGAACAACGGTTTTAAGCTGATGTTTGTGATACCTTTGGGGCAATACCAATGAGACTGTTATAATTTTAGAGCTTTAGGGTTTTTTGCAATTCCAATATTCTCTTTGTTTTCGAACCGAAAAAGCGGTTTTAAGCCACTGGTTTTAGATTATCATTAGGCAACTCTGATGGGACTGTTATAATTTTAGAGTTTTAGGGACTTTTACAATTCACATACCCTGTTTGTTTTCGAATACCATAAGGCAACTCCAATGGGACTGTTATTATTTTAGAGCTTTGGGGGCTATTGAAATTCGCATGTCCCCTCTGTTTTCAAACTGAGAAAGAGATTTAAAGCCACTGGTTTGTGTAATCCATTTAGGCAACCTTCCAACGACAGTTCTAATTAAAGTGCTTGTGTTTGTGTTAGTGTTTATGAGCTCTTATACTGTAAGCTCTTAGGGCTTTTGTAATTCCATTTATCCCGTTGTTTTGATATCGAAAATTAGTTTTACGCCAACGTTGGTTTGTGTGTATGAGCTCAAGGATTTTAGAGACTTTTATAATTCCCATATCCTCCCTGTTTTGAAACTAAAGAATCAACTTTAAGCCACTGTTATGTGTTATCAGTTTAGGAAACTCCCATATTCATGTGTGTTAGTATGCAACTCCCATCAGACTCTTTAGTATGCTCTAAAGCTTGAACTTTATTTTTGATATTCTTATTTTCTCTTTTTGTTATCATTAAGCAACTCCCATCAGACTCTTTTAACACCTTCATGCGTATATGTTAAGCTTTAGAGAGCTTATACAATTCTCATATCCCTTTTATTATTGAACCAAAAGAATGCTTTTAAGCCGATATTTGTGACTGTTATAATTTTAGAGCGTTCGGGATTTTTACAATTTTCATACCCTCTTTGTTTTCAATCCGAACAACAGTTTTAAGCCCATAGTTTTTGATATCATTTCGCTAGTCCAATTGGACTGTTATAGTTTTAAAGCTTTAGGAGCTTTTCAAATTTTCATTCCCTCTTTGTTTTCAAACACTAAAAATGGTTTTCCTTAGGCAACACCAATGTGACTATTATCATTTTAGAGTTTTGTGGGCTTTTACAAATTTCATACCCTCTTTATTTTTGAACCCAAAAAAGGGTTTTAGTCGATGGTTTGTTAGAGCATTAGGTTAACACCAATGAGACTTGTAATTTTAGAGGCTTTTGTAATTCTCAGACCCTCTTTATTTGTGAACCGAAAAACGGTTTTAATCCGCTGGTTTATGTTATCATAAGGCAACTCCCATGGGACTGTTCTCATTAAAGAGCTCAAAAAATCAGTCGAGTTAGTGTGTATGAACTCTGAACCTTTTAAGGCTTTTTGCTATTTCTCATTTCCCTTTTCTAGACCATGCAGCCGCTGCTTTGTGTTATTGTGTGATCAGTAGGCAACTCTTCCGAGACTATTTTAATTTATAGCTCACACATTCAGACCAAGCACCCACTGGTTTGGTTTGTGTTTATTTAGGCTCTAAAACTTGAACTTTTTATGGGCGTTTGCTATTCTCATCTCTTTCTATGTGTTATCGTTAGGCAACTCAGTTGAGACTGTTTTTACTTTACATTCAGGCATATGTGTTAAGCTTTAGAAAACTTTTGCAATTTCCTCTTTGTTTTGATTTTTGAAACCGACAAAACGGTTTTAAGCCACCAATGGGGTTTATGATAGCATTAGGCAACACAAATGGGACTATCATATGTTTGTGTTTGTGTTTATTTTAATTGTAGAGACCCATCATGAAGTGTGTTTAAGCTGTGGGGTTTCCAATATCATGACACTTGTTTCTGGTCCAATGGGACTGTTATACTTTAGAGCTTTAGGACACTTGTTTCTGGTCCAATGAGACTGTTATACTTTAGAGCTTTAGGGGCTTTTACAATTCTTACACCTCCTTTGTTTTTGAAGCGGACTGTTTGTGGTTATCATTAGGCAACTCCAATGAGGCTTTTCTAATTTTAGAGCTTTTAGAGATTTAGAGCTTTCTGCAATAACTTGCCCTTTTTGTTTTCAAACCGACAAAAGGTTTATAAGCGACCAATGGGTTTATGATAGCATTAGGCAACACCAATGAGAGTCTTAATTATAACTTTAGAGCTTTAAGGGCTTTTATAATTCTCATACCCTCTTTGATTTTTAGCTTTAGAAGCTTTTAGAGATTTAGGGGATTCTGCAATTCTATACCCTCTTTGTTTTGAAACTGACAAAACGGTTTTAAGCCACCAATGGGTTTATGAGATATCATTAGGCAACACCAATGGGACTGTAATAACTTTAGAGCTTAAGGGAATTTTGTAATTCTGAAACCCTCTTGATGGGTTTGTTATCAATTAAGGCAACTCCCAACTCCCACAAGACAGTGTTTAAGCTGTGGGCATCTCTTTCCAATTTCAGGTCTTTAGATTTCCCAAGTTAGATTCGAACAGAACGCAACAACAATGTGCCTGTCTCATCTTTGGGGTTTATTTAAAATTTAGAGATTTTACCTGAAGAGAGTATGTAGTAGTCGTGGAAGCATCCTCTGGAATAATGTGTGATCACTGAGAATAATGCTTTCTCTGTCTTCTTATCCAAATATGACCACCAATTAGAGAAACAAAGGATTGTTAAATAATCAGAAATTTCTTTAACTAATTGTACTCAATATTAAGTAATTCAAAACAGAAACGAGATTAAGAAATAGTGATTCCAGAAATTTTGAAACCCTAAGAAGTTAATTTCGAAGAAACAATCACAAATCTTCGATTAAGTTAACTGAAATCGCGTAATTCAAAACAAAAGCGAGAGAAAGAACTTATAAGAAATAGCGATTTCAATAATTTGAAACCCAAAAAAGTTAATTCGAATAAATTAAACGCGATTTTCGATCATAGAGATCCTGAAACCCTATGAAATTAATTCAAAGAACTACCAAAAATAAATCATCGATTACACGAAACAAAAACTAAAGGAAATCGTAAACAAACCCAGGATAAACCAGATGAAAGAAAGGAATCGATTCAGAAACTTACAGAGTGATTTCAACGATTACGCCGGCAAAGGAGTCGCAGAGAAATAGTGATTTCTGGGAAATCTCCAACGGAGAAATCGCAGAAAATTTTAAAGAAACTATATAAGTGGGGCCCATTGAAATCGCAGGAGATGATTTATTATCTTCCAGGGCCAGAGAGTGGAGATGAAAGTCTCTGCCATGGAGAAGCGTAGCCAAGATTAGAACTTGCTCTCTAACAACCTTAATACCCATTCTTTGGGTTGATAACAAGTTTTGAAAGTTTACTGCATTTTTTTATGAGAATTCTTGGATTTATGGTTGTGTGTGTGTGTAAGGTCTTGGTCTGTGATGGTGCTTGAATGTTATTTTGAAGCAAGGAGTTTCACGGTGAAAGAATCAACAAGGACATCAAACAAAACCACTAATAGAACAGGATTAAGAAACAATTCAACATGTGTAATTTTTTCAGACAGATTCCCCTGTTTTCTCTGTTTTCACCTGTTACAGTTATTCGTAATTTGATCCTAACAAGTGAATAATTTGTCACAGAGAAGATGGAAAATTCATTTGGAGTTACCCATAGATTAGTCTGATTTGATTCATTAGTTACAAGAAAGAAAGAAATAGACATGACTGACTCTTGATTCATCAGTTAAAACAATAAAGAAAGAAATAAACTTGGTTAGATCACATAATCAGACCAACCGGTTAAGTACGATGTCTGGTCCATAGTCAGACCGGGAACCTTATCATGCTTTTTCGGATTCTCTTTCCCACCAATCAACCTCGCCGGATTTCCAACCGCCGTCGTACGCGGCGGCACGTCCTTCAGCACCACCGACCCCGATCCAATCTTAGCTCCCTCACCGATTGTAATATTCCCCAATATACAAGTCCCAGCTCCAATCAAGACTCCATCACCAATCTTCGGATGCCTATCACCGCTCTGTTTTCCTGTTCCTCCAAGCGTCACGCCGTGTAAAATCGAAACGTTGTTTCCAATCACCGCCGTCTCTCCGATCACCACAGCCGTCGCGTGGTCTAACAGAATTCCTTTTCCGATCTTCGCTCCCGGATGAAAATCAACACCGAAAGCTTCAGATACTCTGTTTTGGATCAATAAAGCTAAGGTTTTTCTCTTCTGTTTCCAGAGCTTATGAGCAATTCGATGAGCTTGACAAGCGAGAAAGCCTTTAAAGCTTAAGAAGCAATGAACATAGCTTATACAAGCTGGATCTCTTTCCTTGACAGCTATTAGATCTTGCTTCACCGATTCAATAATCTCTGGGCTTTCTTGTAAAACGCTGATGAACAATTCGAACAGAGTATTGCTTTGGAGGGTTAAATTACTGAGCTTTACGGAGAGGATGTGAGCTAAAGCAGAATCTAATGATCGATGAGATGTAATCGAAGCGTAGTAGTAGTTTGACAAAATGGGTTCTTGTTCTACATCGGATTTGGCTTCTTCAAGCATCTTGATCCAGACATCGTCTTCGATTTGTGTGTGGATGATTCGGTTTATCTGAAAACCGGGTCGGAAGAAATTCTTCATGCAATGGAACCGAGAATCATCGTCTTGGGATTTCCCGGTTCTACATGTGTCGATGCACGTTGCCATGAGAGGAGATGAAGTTTGAAATTGGGAAGACAGAATTGAAGGAAATGAAGAGAAGAGAGAATGGTTAAGTAAAGAAGATGAACAGAGTTTATATACAGAGAGATGGTGGCGACTTTTGACTCTCACACGGAACATATTAATTGCAATCAAATATTATTCTTTTTACCTTATGAAAATAATGGAGGAGGTAAGGTTTTATGTAGTTAGTGAGATATTTACTTTTTGTCCATACACACCTTTATTTGGAAATTAATTTATGTTAGTGTGAATCTAATTATTTTTGTGTTTAAGTGTTAGTTAGTTACGAAAATTAAAGGTGTTAGTTAGAAAGACAACATATTTACGATGTTTTCATTGTCATTTGTGGTAGAGTTGCCAATATAATGTCTGCGGATCTACACATTTTACTTTGACTCATCAGTCATCACATGTGTGTTTTGCGCCACCTACTTTTTATATATCAACATCATCAACCTCCTAAATTGTTTGTTTTTATTAACACTATCTATCTACTTAAATGACTAATTCAAAGCAAAATTTTAATAAATTGTTATCTTTACTCTTTAGATAGCTTGTTAAAACAAATATAAGTTTTGGTTGTGTTGTTGTATATATCCCAGAAATTCAACATGTAGAACGCATTTCTATTCAAGTGTTTATAATTTGCTAACTTATGGGAGGAAAATCAAGAAAATTGGACCCAGTTATTAAATCATTTGCTGAGGTTAAAAAAAGAATTGTTGGAAGCAAAATAAGAAGAAACGTGACGTTTGTAATGACATATGTCTATGATTGTCTAAAGTTACGTGAAGCCGCCCTTTGACCTGAAGACACCCTAGATTCAAGGCTTACCTGCATTTAATAATGATTTCTCCATATTCTTCATTATGATCTGATTAATTCGATTTAACTTGGAATCTTTTAATTACTAGTAGATTCATAATTGATTTTTAGTTTTAATAGTTTGATATCATACGCCAATGAAAAGTTCCTCGTGAGATTTATATTCACTATACCTCTTACACGCTTCATCGGTATGTTTCTCTGTGTACGGAAATCTACACTTTATATATGGCATAAAAAAATGGGAAAACTGGTTGATATAATAATAGAAATGATAATTCTGTGTAGTTTTTATGATAATCAATTATTATTCAGTGGGAAAAAATTGGGCTACGTACATTACACGTAATATTGTCATTTGCGTCTAAATTGGTCTTTGTGCATCCTATATATATGTATATGACAAAATATTGGTTGGGTAATATAGTTTTCTACATGTTGATAGGTTAAATAAATAAATATCCGTTGCTGCAAATAAATTATCTTATCTAGTTGGAATTTTGGGTATTTGACATCAGAAAACAACAACAAATCAAAATCAAATTATTAATTTTTTAAATGACAGTAAAATAGTGGTATCCACAGTTTGAGGACCCAAACTTTCCTTTTCATTGCCCCACATTAGGTTTTCATTTCATTTTCAACCATTCAAGTAGATTTTGGCTCTTCAATATCTTGAAAACACAAAACCTTGATTTTACTATTTTATTCAGTTAGAACTTACTTTGGTTCTCAGCGAATATATGAACTTTCTCCTTCAATTTTGGTTTCTAAACTAGATTGAAAATGTGGAATATCTCCAGGATAAACCTTATAACAGTTTTGAGCCTTTGACCCAGAAAAAAAAACCGGTATGAATACGTATATATTTGGAATGTCAAATTGACTCAATAGATATTTTATTGTCATTCTCTACTCAATGACATTTAAATTTCAATATAGCTAAAAATAATTGAAAATGATCGTGAAAATGGACAACATAAAAAATCAGGACAAGAGAAAAACCGAACAAGTTATAGAATTGGAAGAGGAAACATAAGGACAAGAAGAGCCAAACCAACTTACCGGGATCACCTCCACAACAAGAAAGAAAGTAATTCACTACAGACATGGGCTTTGAGGAATGAGTATTAACACTTTTAACTGTGATTTTGTTTTCTTCAGATCAAGTTGTCTCAACGAGTAGTTCTGATTTCAAAATGGAATCTAGCATCCACAGTACATAATAAGATTCTTTGCATTGGTATATTATCTAGCGGCATCAAGTATCTGCTTGCATGAGTCCTCTATAAGAGTCACCTAGTCTCTATAACTTAGGCTCTGGTGTCATCTGCTAACAACAAACACATAACTGTAAAGGACACTGAATACATAATTTCTAATGAGGCAAATTCATAATTACAATTTAGTATAAGAGAAACAACAAACACGAAGAAAAGAAGAAGATTCAAACAACTAATAGACTTCAGACTGGAAATATTTATTAGAGGAGCAAGATGTGTATCTTTCTGTAGTTAGCTGAAAGAGCAATCCTAGTGAGAGTAGGATGAACAGAGCCACTGCTACAATCACAGGTCCCCAATCCGCACTCATATCTCAACACAATCTGTAATCTGTAATCTGATTTCATTATACAAACTTCCCGCACTACACAAACTTCTAAAATTCATCCAATTTCATTAAACCTGTTAAACTGTTTTCGGCCTTGCCTATTGCTGTAAATGAGAATGATATTTTGTATAAATTATTATGTGCCCAATCTTGTGTGTAGTAGAGTGAAACAAAAAATAATTGCTTGCTCTCCAAGCAATTCACCTTTGTATATATATATCTCACCCTTGTTGACTCTGAGTTCAACGCTCCTGCCATGGAGGTCAATGAAAACAATGTGGTAATTTTTTTTTTTTTTTTTTTTGTTGAAAATGAGAAATTTCTCATCTATTTAGTTTGCTTTCCCGGTTTAATGAATGTTTGACTTACTCTAGCTTTAATAGCTAAGTTACTGATAGTTTGGTGTTATCAAGCAGTTGGAATCTTTTTTTATGTGTCTGTGGAGGGATCGCTCTAAAGGCAGCTTGACTCCTCCTGCTAACATCCCTTTCAAAATTGAAGAAGATATTCCTGGAACTCGGACTTTTACATTGACAAGAGAGTACAAAAGCTGTAGTAACCATGCCACTTCCTCATGATGATGATGATTCTCCTAAAGAATCAAATGATGATGATGAAGATGATTATCCTAGTAAAGAATCAAATGATGATGATGATTCCCCTAGTAAAGAATCAAATGATGATGCTCATAGTAATGAATCAGATGATGATGATGATTCCCCTAGTAAAGAATCAAATGATGATGCTCCTAGTAATGAATCAGATGATGATGATGATGACCGTGCTGCGTCTGATATTCCAATCGTTCTGACTCTTACCAAGGTGCTCCGGGACATGGATGATTTTGTGTAAGCTTAATTTCTCAATTAAAATTCTCTATATTATATAATTAATGTTGGTTATAATGTTTCCTCATCTTTTTTGTTTGCAGAGGAATGTATGACCACACGTCTCTGAAAGAGGCATTCAACAAGTATCTAAAGGTCAGAGGATTCAATACATCCACAATCATATTTATTCGCCGTTACATGTCCAATAAAATGAAGGTAGATTACTGGGTATGGTTGGAGTCTGTTAAGGAGTTTTTGGAAGAATAAATGTTTTCATCTTCATTTTCCTTTGGTTGTAACGTTCTTTTTTTTAAAATATCTCCAGTTTTGCAAGAACCTATTTGATTCTTCTTCCTCAAAAAGCGGTTATCCAAAGGCAAAACCTTTTCCAAATTTTCTCATCGTTGCTTTTGCTCATATTTTGATTGTGTTTGCAACAAAATACTCATAAATTTAAAAGGCCTACTCTACATAACATAACGCAGCCAAAAATCCAAGTCAGGACAGTTTACAGAACTTGGAGAATCTTGTTCGTTGGCTACCAAAAATGGTTACGAATTTGACTTTTAGTCCTTGTAGAAGACTGCGAAATCCCTCAAGTGCCAACATTAGGAGCGCGAGTCGACAATGGTGGTCCATGTGAGTATCTCCACTGACCACAAGCCTCACATTTATCTAACTTCACCTCATTTTCAAGCGTGCAGAAGTTGCAATACCACACTTTGTACTTCATCTCCCTTTCCTTTGGCTTTGTGGCAGTGCATAACTCGCATATTGGAGCCAGCGACTGGTAGGGGAAAACAAGACAAAAAATGAAAAACAGAATAGAGATTACAAAAAGCTTCAAAATTAAATTAAAAAAAAAATACACTCTGAAGACGACTTACCGGGTTCAATAAGGTACATTCTGCACACTCCCACATTGCAGATTCTTCTCTACTTTGGTTTGCATTGTGATTGGTCGATGGCGAAGTTGCAGATGACTTCATGACACCAGAGTTTGGTTCATCTTTGGAATAAGAAGGACCCTGATCGCCTAGGCTGCAACTTCTTTTAGAACATCTTCCAGAAGCTTCATCTGTTAAATCAATAACATCTGATTCCTGCTGATGACTAGAAGATGGAAGGCAAGAACTGGCATTGGACCAGCTACTACATCTTTTCCCTGATTTTGCAGTCAAGCTTGTCCAAATTTCTCTGATGGTAACTGGTTCCTTACATGTGTCACTATCATTCTCTTCATCTTCTAAAGCCTCTGTGGATTCGGAACCGCACCATATATCATCAAGTAAACGCCTTTCAGCAGCCATTGCAGCAGCCTGAATCGGACTAAGAGCTGACATAATGCTGCTATCACCACCAAGACGATGAGGTCCTGAGGGTAACAGATTGCCCGTACGCACTCTTTTTTCTGCTGCTGTGGCTGCTGTTGCCCGAAGAGATGAGAGGGGAGGCTGACGAGAAAATCCACCCAAACGTTTCCTAGGAACATCAAATCCCTGCCCTGTTCCTGTTATACCCTTTGCTATCAACTCCTCGCACTCCTGCTCATTGATATGTAACATTTCAACCAATGAATTATCTCAAATAAATGGCAATGGTATGAGATTTCAGTTAACAGTAGCTCTGAACAATACTAATATGCAACAGGACAAGATCCTACACAATAAGTTCCATGATGCAGGTGGTAAAAAAATAAAAAAATACAAAAGGATGGATTAATACCTTCCGAAGTTCATCCCAAAGTTTATAAAAACTTGCATTGTGAGGACCATGAGCGTTATGACAAAGCTCATGGAGCATAGTGTCAAGAATTTCATGGTAAGATAAGAAAACCCCATCTTGGTTTACCCTCCGAAGCCTTAATTTCACTTGAACGCCATTATTTACGTTCACCCCCAAAAGCCTTGGATTTGTTGGGCTACAATTCCGAAAATTGAAAACAACATTAGAAACCATAAAACTCAATACTTTCAACGATTCAGAGAATAACCCTTATATTACCAGAATTCAGAGAGAAGCTTGACACGCCATTTTCGTCTAATCATTATGGGCTGAACCTGATTAGCTACATTTTCCAGAATCTTCCTAGCTTCATCTTCCCTAGGTTTCCTCTTCAAAGCCTTAATTTCCCAAACCTTGTTCAAATCTCCCAAATTCATCAAATCCTTGACAATTTCACAAATTCCGGATGCTAAAACCCTAGCCCACCTTGAAAAATATGAAATTTAATCCACGAACCAGACAATTATGACCTTCCCGATCTTCGATGCAAGGAATTGGAGACCGAGATAGAAACAATAAAGGGGGAATTTGAAATGGGAAGCGTAATCTAGTCTTACGCAGAGTGGCGGGACAAAGTAAGCAATAAACACAAATGGGCCTTAACAATCTCAACTATACAATTATCAGCCCATTATTAATCCGCACCGTTTAGAGGAACCTCAAAGTATGTAGTAGTTTTGGATAATTTTAAAAATATTTAAGATTCGGAACAAAGTCGTTTTTATATTGTTAATGGGTCATCTATGGACTATAAAGTCTTTTCCATGATAACGCAGTCCAAATTAATATCAATCAAATGAATTTTTTTTTTTTGTACTCTAAACAGTTATTACGACATCTACGCTTATCCGTTAGAAAATTTTTTGTTGACCCATTTATTTATGATAGACTACCATGACCCGAAAAGTTCACATAATATGGGTCAGAGACAAATAAAGTCAAGTGATACGACCCAAAATGCATTAGATCTAACCGATTATAAATCAACAACCTAAAATGTATCTTGCTACTACAAAGCGCTTAAGCATATCCAAAAGCAGAGTATAAATCAATAACCTTTCTATACAACCCAGAAAAATCGAACTTAGCCTAATCCGTACGTATTTTGAGACAATTGGGTTTCTCAAGTGTCCCATATCATAACTATGGCGATGACAACAACTCCAAACAACACAGCCAAAAACTTAAAACGAGGCTCGTCGACATGAACCTTCTTATTTGGTCGATACCCTTTTGCCAACAAATGATTTACAGACACATACACAAAAACCCCACACGCCAAGCTCATCGACACTGCGAATATCCAATCCGCGACTGACCCTTGAGTCGTTGCATCGATGACTATACCAATCCCAACACCAATTGGGCTAGAGATGGCGAATGCGAACGAATAAATGATTGAGGAGAATAAAGGACGGTCAGGGATCATACGGAGAAGAGCTATTCCCATGGCAATAGCTGCAAATATCTTGTGGAGAGTTATTGTCCATAGAGCTCTCCAAGCATCTGATTTAGTCTCTGAGATTCCAATAGCTATGCCTTCGAAAACAGAGTGAAAACAGAGAGCTACAATCAATAGAATGCTATCTCCAATCGAAGTTTCCGTTGTTGCTGAACTCTCTTTCGATTTGGTTTCTCCTGAAACGACATAAAGCACCAAACTTTTAACACAAACTTATTCTAATTCTCGATTGAGATTCAAAAAGTTTGGAACTTTTGGTACCTTGAAGCTCCAAATCCGTTTGGGTCTTGGAGTAGACATGAGCGATGACAGAATCAGCAAGCATGGTCAGCATATAACCAGTACAAGCCAACATATAAGCAAATGGGTAAGCCAGAGACGGCTCTGACTCTCCTTCCGCCGTTAACAAATCTCGAAACGTCTCATCAGCATCGGACAAGAAATGCATCAAGGCGGTTGCAAGAAACACTCCTCCGGCGAATTGTGTTCCAAGAACCAAAAACCCTTGACTCCATTTCAAGAAATAAGGAGATACTCCGCTTATAAACGTAAGGACAAAGATGATGACAAGGCATCCAATTTTGACAGAGATTAAGGATCTAGAGTTGAGATCAGAACTCTTAACGTGCGGAGCCTCATCGTCGTCGTGGTCTCCTCCGGTTCCATGGGAGAGACAAGGGACGACCAAGACAAGAAAGAGGAAGAAGACAAAGAGAAGAGGACGAGACATGTGAATGAGTGGGTTTGTGCGTCTGTGATTTCAAGTTGGGAGATATGTCGTGTACTATATAAGTGGTGTTTAAGAGTCGTACTAAAAAGTCAAGGAGTTTTGTACTACAATCATTTATGGTTTTGGTTGTTTGAATACTACACATTGAATAGGATTACAGATGAAGGAACTTTGTAATTGGTTGTTCTCTATTATTGGGCTTAGATTAACACGAATAGTCTGGTTAACTGCAAACTGAATAATTCTAAATTTCGAAATGCGTTGAAAAGCAGACCTGATATTGCACCTTAAGACACGCATTGAAACTAACAGATATTAGCTTGCGTACTAGAAAAGGTAAATTACTCTTTTTAACAATCTAACAAATAGACGTTTCACCCAATTACATTTCTCAAAGTTCATAATCATAAATCATTTATTAATTATGCAAAAATAGATCAGAAAATATATTTATTAATCAATGAAAAATGAAACCTTCCATATGATGATGATTTCTGTTTACTTCTCATAGAAAAATTTTCTTTGTAAAACGGAGACAATGACGAGGAAAATTGGGTAAAAGACATAACAACTCTTTGATGAGAAAGACACGATTTTAGTTCGAATTTTACCTAAATCCACAGCGAAGAACAGTAGCTCCTGTTCCTCTTTTATGGTTTGCAGCATCAATGAGAATATAATCGTCTCTCGCTATACATAAATATTAGATCCTTTAACGCTTCCAGAATCGGCCTTGTCCTCGTTGTTCTTGCATTCTCCTGCTTACAGATATGACAGTCTTAGTGGGCCAGTTGAAACAGATTTTGCATTGATATGATGGGTAAAAGAAAATGTTCTGCTCAACTCACTTTTGATACTCAATGGATCTGTCAATGAACTCTTTGGCAACATCTTTTCTCTCGTAAGAGGCTAGAACCGGTCTGATGTCAGCTGGACTGTTACGTGCAACATCTGAATAACCCAAACAGGAAGAATCAACTAAACAACACTGAAAAAGGCAGTCCACAAGACTGGAATACAACTTGTGTTATTCGGCAGTTCTCAATACTTACATTCAAGGAAGGGTATCAGGTCAATTAGGGCCGTGTCATCTGTTTCAAGTTTGTAAGGTTTGATTGGCACGCAGTTCTCTGGCTGAAGGGTTGATTCAAAAGAATTTGAGCTAATATACAGAATCCTCTTCGGATCTCTGTTCAGCTTTGACAGATCCTGCAGCAGGAATTTTAATAGTTAGTTGAGAAGCAGCTACTCTGTAAGTAAGAAATTATGCTTTGACAGATATAAGCTTCTTACATACCCGATAGTGCTTTCCATTCTCATATTTAGTAGCGCCTCTTGCTAGCCTATAACGAATGAGTTGGCCATTTGGGTCTAACTTCTCACAGCACGGAAGTACGTACTTAAAGCAATGAAACATGTGTTAGTTGCCACACTATGAAAGTACAAGTAAAAACATAAACAAAATCAATGGGGATTTACCATATCCATCTGGTCAGAATACACGACAATCTCATAGAATTTTGCAAGATGCTCCAAGAATGCATCGACACCTGGTCTTTTGAACGTCCTCCACCCTCTCTCTCGCTAAACGTTTTTGTAAATTAAAAGGCAGAAATTTTTGTGAATACAGTGTTACTTAAGAAAACAAATCAGTTCGCTGCATGACATAGATACTCACATCTATGAACCAAGATATTGATGATTAGTAAATGAATTAAATAGTTACCTTCCAGTCCGAGTAAAGCAGTGTCTCATTCAAATCAAGAACTAGAGTGAAGGCATTCTGTTCTGAGGGGTGCAAATCTGGAAGAAGTTTTTCCGAGAGAGGTTCTGTAAAGCCCTACAAGAAACCGGAGAGGAGATAAGAGCTATAGAAGAAAACAGAAGAGATTCACAAGAAGCAATATTGTGTCTTGGTGAATGGACGTACTTTCACATGTTCCTCCACAACTTCCCTAAGCTCCAAATACTTATCAATGGCTTGAGCAGAAACTGATCAAAATTTCAAGCAAACCAAGTCATGCTAAGCTTAATCAAAGGCATACTATTGGTAATGATGACAGAGGTGAAAGGACTATACTTGTCATCGCCTTAGAGTACAACATAGTTTGATATTTCTGCAGAGAGATAAGTATATAACGTATTAATTTTAAAACTCTTATAAACAATCCCTTAAAGCGATGAAACATAGCAGCACAAGGGTTACTTAAGTAGTAATTGAGATACAGATCTAAGGCCAGTGACTAAAACAAGTTGATTAGCTTCTCCAAAAGAGATAAAAGTCAACACGTCAATACATAAACAATGGTTAGTCAAAGTTAAATCGAGAGCGACTCATCAATGTTATAAAGCAACTCACATCAATAATGCCAGCAGAATTATCAACTGGAGTTTGTGCTTGCTTAGCTGCTGATTCTCGGAACGCCTTAGTCTTTTCGTTCACTTCATCTAATGTGTAAGCTGCATAACGATATAAACAAGTTTAATCACAACTAAAAGAGTCACGATTAAGCCACAACAAATACTCTCAATTCACAGCAAAAGCAATATTGACGAGATTAGAAGATATTAGTGGAGGAAGGAAGATAAGTACAGACCATAACTTGCGTAACCAATAGCAGCAGTAGCACCAGTGAATGCCCAGAATAGTCCATAACTAAGATACTTAAGACCTTTCCGCTCCTTTCCCAGCGCTGCTGCGGCCGCTGCTTCCGCTTGAGGAGGAGGAGGCTGATTTGGCGGTGGAAAATCAGAAAACATCGACTGGACAGAGGAGATTTCCTGATACTTTGAGGTAGAATTCGTAGAAGATGTTTCCGAAGAGAATACCCTCGTATTACGAGATCCAAGCTTTGTTAATCTTGGTAAAAGGCGAGATCGAAGAGCAATAGACGCCATTTCCGATTTCGGCGTTTTCTGCAAGCTCTGGGAATCGCAGGGTTGAAGTAGGGTTTTGATATGATCGGAGAAAGGAAAATGACTAATTGGAGTGTTTGGAAACAGGTATTATCGGCTCATTTTAAAACTCTTATCGACTGTTTGGAAGTCGGCTTATATCAACTCTGATATTGATTTTCATTTTGCGTCTTCACCAAGATCTTCATTTTGTATTTTTTTTTTACGTAAAATGTGAAAGTTTTTTTTCTTTGATATGTGAAAATTCAAAATTTAGTTAATGAAGTATTTTACACCAATAATATTAAGGAAAATGCTAATTTCTCCACGATAACAATAAATTCAACCCTATAAAAAAAATCAACCCTAAAAAAATAATCGACCAAATTTTATTAAATGTGTAGCGTTTCTTCTGCCTAAACCTCGACTACATGCCGTTTTTGGCCACAGTTAAAATAACCGACACTACACGGAAAGAAACAACTCTTCCTACCAGAGAGGAAAATGCCCAAAGAACTAGAAAAGCCACAAAGCAACATCCGCAAATACATCATAGCCTAAAGGCTCTCACACAATGCAGTAAGTCAATAGTGAGAGAGTAGCAAATGAACCACTTACTCTTTCTCTCCCGACAAATTGAGCTTGAACTTTAAGAAATCATTGGTCTTTGCAATCTCCACAATCTCCTCAGCTTCTTCTCTCTTGGACCCTTTCACCAATTCATCAACTACCAGCTGCAATGTCGCTTGACCGACAAGATAACGCTTACTAAATGTCTCTTTCAAGAGCTCAATTGCAGACTCAAAGTCGCCTGCTTTACACATAGCAGGAAGCAATAAAGCAAAGGTAGCTTTATCAGGACGATAACCATGCTTCACAATTTCTCTGTACCATGATTCGGCTTCATCCATTTTTACTTCGTTGATAGATCCCATGATCATAGCATTGAAGCTGAAAACATCAGGTTTGATCCCACTAGCCTTCAATTCTTCAAAGAGATTTACAAGCTCTTTTGATTTCACCTCTTTGGCTAATCCAAGCAACCGGGCATTGTAAGTCCTGATGTCTATCACCACATTCTTCTCCACCATTTTAGCCCATATCTCTTCCCCTAGCTCAAACTCTCCCTTCAAATACGATGATAATAAAACTGTGTTGAACGTGACTATATCAGGTTTCAAAGCCTTGTCCTCAATCTTATCAAGCAATGCCACAGCTTCAGTTAAGGAACCCTTCTCACACAATGCCTTGATCAAAGTGTTGTAAGATACAATATCAGGTTTGATTGATAGTTTTCCTGGTAACTCATTGAAGAGTTCTTCAACCACATCGAATTTCTTGGAAAGTCCATATACACTAAGCAAGGCATTGAAAGACAACACTGACCTCTTACAGTTTCTGTCTGGCATTTCGTCGAACACCTTCTGTGCTTTTTCAAACATACCGGCTTTTCCGTACAGAGAAATGATCCTCGCCGCGAATCCTTCCTTTGACATGTCGCGGTACTTCTTCTGCTCTTCCAAAATCTCTTCGACAAACTGTAATTTCTTTGCGGCGACGAGACGGCGCACGGTTCTATCGTACACAGCTATGTTAGCTCGGAACCGCTCCGACTCACATGCCTTCTTAAACTTCTCCACGATCCGTTTGGGGTTTTTTTCACCATTTACGATACTGGTAAGTGACTTTTTAGACGGCGATATCGCGGCCGTGACTGCGGTGGTTGAGGTAGTTTCAGAGATTGCGGTGGCGGCGGAGGAAAAACGGCGGATCGAGGAAGTGTTGAATGTGCCACGGAGAAGACGCGATAGAGACGACATCGTTTTGGGATTGTGCGAAGGGTTTCAGGAGACGGGTTTAAGAAACAAATCATATTCACTAAAGGATGTATCTGATCATTTAAAAACATTAGTGCCGTATTTTTAATAAAAAGTAATATTGGGGACTAGAATAAAAACGAAGAGAAAGAGTGTTTGCTTTGCCGACGCGACCTAATTGCTTGCTTCACCGGTTTGATTACGCAGACGGCGAGCTTCAATGGCGCCTTTTAAGATAACTGGCGCTGTTGTTGCTACCGCGGCGATGGTGATGCTTTCTTCTTACTGTTATTTGAGCTTCTTCTTCCGCGTCTCTGAGAAGAAGACGAGGAAGAAGGACAAGCTGAGTATGAGAAACGGGCTTGTCGATGCTATTGGCAATACTCCTCTGATTCGTATTAATAGTCTCTCTGATGCTACCGGATGTGAGGTTTTTCTCGATTTTCTTATCTAGTATCTGTTTGGTCTGATGATCTGATAGTGTAAATTATGAGCTAAAGATGTAAACTTTAATTCTACTTGTTTCGTCTGGTGTTCAGATTCTTGGGAAATGCGAGTTTTTGAATCCAGGAGGTAGCGTTAAAGATATAGAGTTGCTGTAAAGATCATTGAAGAGGTATAATATTAGCTCAAGACAGTGGTTAGCATAGTAAAGGTTTCAAATTTCAGCTTCTTCGATTGTGTCCTACTCTCATGCTTGCGTTTGATTGCGTCATAAACTTTGTTTTAATTCTTTGTTTAGGCTTTGGAATCTGGTAAGCTATTCCCAGGAGGAATTGTAACGGAGGGTAGTGCGGGGAGTACTGCCATTAGCCTTGCTACTGTTGCTCCGGCGTATGGATGTAAATGTCATGTTGTTATACCTGATGATGCTGCTATTGAAAAGGTTATATCTTTCAAACACCTTGAATGCTACACATTCTCTTGTATGTATTATGCATATACTCAAATTTGTATCGTGTTGGACTTATTTTAGTCTCAAATAATTGAAGCCCTTGGAGCTACCGTTGAGAGGGTGAGGCCAGTGTTAATAACTCACAAAGATCACTATGTCAACATTGCGAGGAGACGGGCTGAGGAAGCAAACGAGTTAGCATCAAAGAGAAGACTAGCGAGTGAAGCAAAAGGCATACACCAAGAGAAAACTAATGGTTGCACAGTTGAGGAAGAGAAAGAGCCTTCCGTATTCTCAGATTCAGTTACCGGTGGCTTCTTTGCAGATCAATTTGAAAACTTGGCAAATTATAGGGCTCATTATGAAGGTACTGGCCCTGAAATCTGGAACCAGACTCATGGTAACATCGACGCCTTTGTTGCTGCTGCTGGTACAGGCGGTACTTTAGCTGGTGTTTCAAGGTTTCTTCAGGTATACCTGATCAGGGCTTATACTAATCACAACTGTATAAATGAGTAATTCCTGTATATAAAAAGCTCATAAATTTCTTTGTGCTTTCAAACAGGATAAGAATGAAAGAGTTAAATGCTTCTTGATCGATCCTCCTGGATCTGGTCTGTACAATAAAGTAACACGGGGAGTGATGTATACAAGAGAGGAAGCTGAAGGGCGTCGACTAAAGAACCCATTTGATACGATAACAGAAGGGATTGGGATCAACAGGCTTACTAAAAACTTCCTGATGGCAAAACTTGATGGCGGTTTTCGTGGTACTGATAAAGAGGCGGTTGAGATGTCAAGGTAGTGCTCATTCTTTATATGTTTTGACATACATGTTTTAGAGAGTAGTTATAAAGATTTTGTAAAAGTTATGATCTTGATATCTATCTTAATTTTATGTTCCCAGGTTTCTTCTGAAGAATGATGGGCTCTTTGTTGGAAGCTCCTCGGCTATGAACTGTGTTGGGGCAGTGAAGGTAGCTCAAACCCTTGGTCCTGGTCACACGATTGTCACCATTCTTTGTGATAGCGGAATGAGGCATCTAAGCAAGTTTCACGACCCTAAGTATTTGGCTCTATACGGGTTGAGTCCAACCGCGACCGGATTAGAGTTCCTTGGCATAAAGTGAAACTATTATCTGTTACAATAGATTCAGATTCATCGAGCCTAGATCTGCAGCGGTTTTGTCGGAATTTTGTTTAGGAGTATTTTTTTATACATGAGGGTGACAAATTCTTTGTATTATTAAGACAACAGAGTCAACGGAAGAAAGGCAAAGCAACAATGCATGTGTTTGACCTCTGAAACTTCCATAACTGCATCTTACACCTGTCTTCTCAATTGTCTACAAGTCCTTATCTAATGGGCTCCCTTACAAGATTATGGGGACCATGTAATCAGAGATGTCTTTGTACCCATTAGATATTTTCTGTGTTCAATGTATCGGACTGGATAGCTCAATAACCCTGATAAACATACATATCCAAATCCTTCCATATATAAGTCGGTTGGGTAAGGTCTGATAATCCCAACAATGGCAAGAAATGGAGTCAATAAGAAACTGCTGATCTCATCACTTTCTTTCTTGAAGAAACTTTGCATTCTCTTATGTATGCCAATCTTGCGTCTCTCTAACGTTATCCACACGAGTGACGTGATCAACAAGAAATCTAAGCCTTATTTTCATGATCAAGAGGAGCTCGAAGAGGACGAGGGTTTGATAGAGATCTCTTTGGTGCGAGAGGCAAGTGAAGAAAAGTTGGATAGTCTGAAGAAACATTGGATGAGTAAAGAAGATTATTACGAGGAGATGATGATCATGGAGATATGGGAAGAAATTGAAGCAGAAGATAACTTGATTGAGATTGATATTTCCATCGGATCCATTGTTTAAAGATTAATACTGATACTTCTAGGTGTCTTATCAGCCCATTATTTCATATGTTTATTTTTAAATTATACTTGCGCAAACTTAATAAATTATTTAGTACTCAAATTAAATTATTGCGTTTCACGTTGACAAAAAAAGGTTAGGTGCCTTTCCAAGAAAGGGAGCTTAGTTAATTAGTCTTAGCCAGCTTTGGCTTCAACTCTATTGGCCAAAAAAGCATCGATCAAATCCGATGATGTAGGAGTCACAGCGACTGTGTTCTCCTCTCTTCTCTCAGTCTCGCCTTGTGGGTCGGGTCTTGTTCTTGATTTGACACCAACTGTTTCAGCTTGGTCAGAGAAAAGGATCTTTGAGATATGTGAGCTGCAAATCTCTTTGTATGCTTCGTAGTCAGCGGCTCCAGTGTTACCTCCTTCGAGGATCTTGGATAAAGGGTGAAGAACCGAGACTGGACCGTCGCTCGACTCCAGCTGCTGCATGAGTGTTAAGAACTCCCAGACGAGTTCTGAATTCTTGAACATGACAAAAACCGCAGAGTCGTCCGCGTGGTAGACAGAAGTGACAGATGCTGAGCCAAAGGCTTTGCAGATGCATTCTTTTATCTCTCTAGCCTTGAGTTTTCGTGGGAAGTTCCATATGAGGACAATGTTCCCGTATTTAAACTTTGAGACTCGCCAGTTATCTGCATTACTATGGCCTGTTCTAAGGTCGATGATATCACCTCTTGTCCAGCTGAGATAAAGACGGTTGATGTACTTCTCAAGTTTCTCGTTCTGCGCAAAGTTATCTGATTGTGAATGCTGTTTGAAGTCGAACCCCAGATGATTGCATGCCTGTGCAAAGATGCAACCTGTCATGAAAGCATCATAACCAGCTTCGTGTTTGCCTCCTGAATTCCAGTTAGAAGACCTGAAACAGAGAAAACATCTGTTAGAAAACAATTTAAACCAGAAAGCAGACAAGTTGTTCATGCCATTGATGCCAAAAATAGAGGAGGAACAAACCTAACATTGTCTACTTCAACTTCAATCTTGACATGCTGCTGTGGAAACGAGTCGAAGCTTCTTGAAGAAAACTCGATTTGTGGACATAACAAGGAAAACGCGGAGGATAGTGATGTACTGGACTTCTTCATCCGATGATGCAAAATTGGATTCACGTTTAAGAGTATTTTGGTGTCGACAATGTAAGGAAAGTGATTGTTAATGGAGGCCACGAATTTCTCAGCTGTTGAAGGAAGAGGACCCAAAAATTTGCTGTATACATGTGCAATATCTGAGTCAGATGAACAAAATGTTTAGAGCAAGGCATCATTCAGATACAAAACCTTCATAGACGTATTATGAAGCAACTTGCTTGCATACCGAGGAAACAATTGTGACCAACGATCAACTTTTGCTCTGAAGAAAGCAGATCAATCACCTGACGGAACCCAATTGCAGATTGTATTTTTCTTTCCCCCACTCTCTTGCGTTCATCCTTTGCCTCCTTCTGTGAAAAGACACAGTAATCATATCTAAGTCAAAGAAGGCTTCTAATAAGAAGAATCAGTGACTACACTATAGCTACATCATCTCTCGAGCCTGAACTTTGCTATGATCAAATAATTCACTTCATCACTCTCAATCAAGATCCAAAGGACATGTATCGAATAGCAAAAAATCTTTCCAGGAACTTCAATGCTACCTTACCATGAGATTTTCCTTGTCTGATTCTGAATCAGTGTACACAACAAAGTCTTGTGAAGAGGATTTTATATCATTAGAATGTATGTACACAAGATCTCCAAAATGCTTTCCTAAAACCTGCAAAGCCAACAGATTAGCAAAAAAAAAAAAAAACAATTTGAAGAAAAGATGAAAAACGAGATCAATCTCAGAACAAAGAAGCATTACCAATTTAATAACTCTGAGCTGATGAGAAGTGAAACCCTTGAGACTGAGAGCTGGACGCATATGGTAGAAAACAGTTTCAGTACTCTGTGTTGATCCATTAGAGATCCTCGGAGACTCAGAGGACGCATTCCCACCATGTAACAGTTCAGACCGCCATTCATTAATCATTTTCTTCATCCTTTCAGCGAACAGAACATCCGCTAATCGCAGCAACTTCAAATCCTCTGTTTCAACCGTTGAATCAATTCCATCTTCACCGTATAGCATTTCTAAACGCTTACTTGCCTCTTCCTCTTGTCGTCTGGACAAATAAGATATTCCTGGGATTATTCAAATACGTGAATTCCTCACTTTCTGGAAACAGAGTTGATTGCTAAACTTATTTCTCATCGGGGCATCCAAAATTGGTTATGTAAACGCATTTGTACACAAGGATCAGATGAAAAAAGGAGAAAGGAGGCACCTTCATGTATGCAAGTGTTGAAATCAAATTGATACTTGGCAAGAAAATCCATGGATGTCGTCTGGCAGAGAAATTCATGAGCTGGTGGATCACATGTGAATTCTTGACGAGGAAATACAAAGAAATTGTGCCTACCAAAAACGAGACTCGTATACTCAAATTCATCAGAAAAGCAACACAATTGAAGCTATTGAAGAGAGATAGAGACTAACGGGTGAGAAACGAATAACTGAGTGTGAGAATCCCAGCGAAAGGGACAGACTCCGAACTGAACGACGGCGAATTTCTCGGCGGAGTCTTTGACTTTGAGGTATCTGACATCGTAGCGATCGAACTCCAAGGAGTCACGCCACGGAGCGCTCGTCACACCAGTCATCTCTAGGTCGATCGCCACGAAATCTGCAGCCTTTACGAGTGAACGCAGATCATTCAGTGTCGTCTCGAAGTTCGACTTCGTCACTTGCTTCAACGGGAAAGCCGCCGTCGCCACCGCAGCCGTTGAAGTAGTGAATGTTTCCGCCGCCGAAGAGCAGAAGCTGTAGGCGAGAGGCCTCAAAGGCCATTGCTTGTGCCGGCGCATTTTCGGACGGAGAGAGAGAGAGAATCAAACGGTTTTTAGGTTTCCCTCGGTGGAAGGAAAGAGGGAAAGAAGATTCCGATGAAGAAACGGTACCGTTTTTGGGAATTCACTCTTTCGAAATATACACTCGCACAGTCAGCCGTTTCTAGGTTACTAAAACTGCAAACAGTTGTCTTTACATAGCTCGAAACAGCGTGATTGTTTTTATTTTTCCGATGAACAAAACAAACGAAAATCGCCACTGCTCGCTCTGACACAACACAATGGCTTTTGGAGAAGAAGTGGCTGTCTTTAGTGAGACTAACTTGGGAACTCGAATCGTCATGACGGTTCCTCTCGAAATCACAGCAGGAGATTTTAAGAGTGAGCTTGAAACCCCCTCTGAAGATAAACCCTTTTCTCCTCACATATTGCTTTTGAGAATTTTGTCTTTCAATTTTGTTTTCCGTAGTTACTGTTCCTAGAAAAGTTTTTGCGTTTCGCCGTTTCTCAGTTAATTTTAGTTTAGTAATTTTGAAACTTAGCTTATAGGTTTACTGATAGGGTTCTTTAGTTGAATTTTTCTACATGTGGTGCTATAATAGTTTGGATGCCCATTTTAGGATGAAGATAAAGATGAAAAATCTGAGAGGTAAAGATGAAAACTTTGCTAGGTTATGATTCCTATGGTGAGCACTCACATTGTCTTCTGCATTATCAAATATTGCATCATTGGTGTTCTTCGATGTTCGGTCTATCACACACTTGAGAACCTACACAGTGCATTGCTCAGTTCTTTTGAATATGTATCATTTTTAATATTTTTCTGTAGGACATATTGAGATAAGATTGCACATGTATTGTTATTTTTCGATGATGCATTATATGAAACTTAGCTTATATGTTTACTTTAATAATTCATCATTGGCGTTTCTTTACTTTGATATTCTGTGTATCACACACTTGAGGACCTGCACAGTTCCTTGCTCAGTTCTTTTGAATATGTATCACTGTTAATATGTTTCTTGGGGACATCTTGAGATGAGATTCAACACGTATCAATGCGAAATATGGTTTTTGCAGGAAAACTCGAAAACACACACGCAAGTTGCTTATCGAACTTAGGAGAGATACAAGTTCATGGTCTGATGGTAATGAAAATGAGCAAGCAGTTTCTTTTTCTCATCCGTGGTTTTGATTTTGTTACCTCAATTCATTTCAGCAAAGTCATTCTAACTTTTGCTTCTCTTGAAGTATAGGTTAAACGAAGGTCTCACTTTTATAATCTTGCCGAGTCTGTGCCTATGAAGTACATCTTCCGGGATAATCAAAAGCCATGGTTTATCCATGCAGAAGCTAGAGTTGTAAACGTATCACTAGAGCCAAGCATATCTAACAGCATTGCGAAAGCCCAAATCAGGCATCACTGTGTTTCTGATAACTCCATTGAAGGAGCCATTGCGTTGATCCAAGGTGAAAAAAAGAAGATAAAGAAATCTCGGGCCAAAACTGATTCCAGAAATCTCGCATCTGGACAAACATGCCTTGACTAGAAAGAGTTTCTTGGTATTCCTTCCACATCTGAACCTGAAACCATAAGATCTTCTTCACTGTCAGTAGCAAGAGCTGCTGAGATGAAAAACAATGAAAGTTTTATACCAAAAACACCAGAGAGGAAACCTAAAGACTCCATGGATATAAGCGAAATGATATGCAAGAAACTAACAGTGGCTGCAAACAACATCAGAATGCAAGGAAAGAGTCATGTTCCTTGTTCACTATCATCATCTATTTTCAGAAGCAAGACTTCCACTAAGCCATCTCTAGATGATAAGACAGTCACTTCTGCAAAATTTCAGGTCTTTGAGGTACCTTATACTGATGATTGACTCCCTAAATGACTCATTGCACAAGAGGAGGCTTTGTGTAGATGTGCACGTGGCTATGATTCTTTTTGGCAAATATTTTGTAAAATGTAAGATATTATTTAGTTTCAAACTTTATGATTCTGTTGCATAAAATTATAATCATGAAGAAGAAAGAAAAAGGCATTAGATGTGAAGAAATGGATCACACAAATGGTCTTTACCTTTTGCTTCTCTTGTCTCAAGGATTCTCTGTTTTTTCTCTCCCTCTCTAATCAACTCGTTTAAGGATTAAAAGATGCTTTATAGATAATAAAATATTAAATAGAAATTATTAAATATTCAAAGTTATTTCCTGCAACAGTTTATACATAAGATATAACTAGATACAAATATCCGGCTATAACAAATATTAGCTATATAAGTTTGTATAGAGTTTTTTTTTTTTAATCTGAGTTATAATGTTTAAAAATATTTGGATAAAGTTTAGACATGTTTAATAATATTTTTTATTAGTGTACTGTTGATAGAGATTTATGTAAACATAAATTGAAATGTACTTTGATTAAAAAAATTTGGCATGAATGGTAGTAAATATATTTGCAGCCAATAATCATATAGAAAATAGGAATTGAAAAACAAAAAAAGAAATGTAAACCGGCATTGGAACAAATTTGGGTTGCTGTGTATATAGCACAAAGCGCCTTAGCTTCTTAGAATTCTTCTCCACTTCTCTCTCTCACCGTCTTTCTCTCTCCCTATCAAATCCCTTAACGCGATCCTCTTGAAAACCCTAGTTTCCGATCGCTTCACTCTTGGATCCTCAATTCTTCTCCTTCTCTTTCTTTTCTCTTCTTCGTCTGCCTCACCGATCACCATCCGTTTCCTCCAGATCACCGTTTGATATCATCTTTGATTCGATTCCTCAAGTGATTCACCACTCCTCAATCGGTGTTTTGATCAATTCTCTCCGTTGTTGAGGATTTGATCAGTGACTCTAATCTTTTTAGCTTGCTTCTTCATGAGTTTCTCTGTCTCTTAATCATGAAGCTTAGAAGGAGAAGAGCTTCGGAAGTGGTGAGTGTTCCTAAACCACGTAATTAAACCCTTGATCATCTTTGATTACTCTCTCTGTCTCTGCATTTTCCTCTGTTAGATTACTCTTTTTAGTGTTCTGTTACTTGTTATTTGATTTAATTTTCTCTCGCTTATCTTTCAACTAGCATGAATTTAATTGCGTTCGACTGTTTCTTAAGTTTTGGTGTATGGTTTCAATATGATCTTCAGGCTATGATTGGTATAATTGGGTTTGAGTTCTCTAGGCGTTGTTTTCAATGGTGTTTTATATGTTAATAACATAATTGTGCGGTTCCTTTTTATTTGATGTTTGTATGTATTGGCTGTGTTAACCATTCTTTATTTCATTTATACCAGCCTCTCAAAATCAAATCGTTCATCAATAGTGTTACTGATGTTCCACTCGAGCAAATACAAGAACCCCTTGAATGTTTTCGCTGGGAATTCGATAAGGTATGTTAAATTTCGTTTGTGTTTCTTTTTATTTTGTCTACTCTTGTTTTAATATATGCCCGGTTTTTCCTTTCTGTAGGGTGACTTCCATCACTGGGTGGACCTCTTCAATCACTTTGACACATTTTTTGAGAAGCACGTCAAAGTAAGAAAGGATCTGCATATTGAGGAAAACTTTGAGGAGTCTGATCCTTCTTTCCCAAAGGATGCTGTTCTTCAAGTTCTTCGAGTTATCAGAATTGTTTTAGAGAATTGCACTAACAAGCACTTTTATAGTTCTTATGAGGTAAATCTTTTCTACAGTTCCCCTAAACGTCATTTGAGATTTGCATGCTATTTTTCCAATTGGTTTCACAGTATACAAGTTGATTCCTGGTTGTTCCGCTAGATATGTCGCTGTATACGCTAATTGTTGAGATTTCTACCTGAATAATTCTCACACACTTGTTCCTTCATAATGCAGCAGCATCTTTCTCTCTTGCTTGCATCTACTGATGCAGATGTTGTTGAAGCCTGTCTGCAGACATTGGGTGGCTTTTTAAAGAGGCAAATTGGAAAGTACTCCATAAGAGATGCTTCTCTGAATTCAAAACTATTTTCCCTTGCGCAAGGCTGGGGGGGAAAAGAGGAAGGTCTTGGCTTGACGTCATGTGCCACAGAAAAAAGTTGTGATCAGGTCTCCCACCAGCTTGGTTGTACTCTTCATTTTGAGTTTTATGCTTCTAATGAATCATCAAGCGAGCTTCCTGGCGGTTTACAAGTCATCCATGTACCTGATGTCAGCATGTGTGCAGAGTCTGACCTGGAACTTCTCAACAAATTAGTCATTGATCACAATGTTCCTCCCAGTTTAAGATTTGCGTTGTTGACCAGACTGAGATTTGCAAGGGCATTCTTGTCTTTGGCAACCCGGCAGCAGTATACATGCATTCGCTTATATGCTTTCATTGTTTTGGTTCAAGCAAGTGGTGACACCGAGAATGTTGTTTCTTTCTTTAATGGCGAACCCGAGTTTGTAAATGAGTTAGTTACACTGGTAAGCTATGAGGACACTGTTCCAGAGAAAATAAGGATACTATGCTTGCTTTCCCTGGTTGCACTTTCGCAAGATCGAACTCGACAGACCACTGTTTTAACTGCAGTCACCTCTGGTGGGCATCGTGGTTTTCTATCTGGCCTTATGCAGAAAGCGATTGATTCTGTTATTCGTAATACTTCCAAGTGGTCTTTGGCTTTTGCAGAAGCCTTGTTATCCCTTGTTACAGTCCTGGTTTCATCATCATCTGGATGTTCAGCCATGCGAGAAGCTGGTCTTATTCCGACCCTCGTACCTCTCATCAAAGATACAGATCCCCAGCACTTACATTTGGTCAGTACCGGTGTGCATATATTAGAAGCCTTCATGGATTACAGCAATCCAGCTGCTGCTTTGTTCAGAGACCTGGGTGGCTTAGATGATACTATCTTTCGGTTGAAACTGGAAGTCTCTCATACTGAAGACAATGTAAAGGAAAAAATTTGCAGTTCAGATAGTAATGGGAGGGATTCGCATACTCTTGGTGGTTCTCTTAATCGGCCTGATACTGAACAGCTTCCCTATTCTGAAGCATTAATTGCGTATCACAGGAGATTGTTGTTAAAAGCCTTGTTACGTGCAATATCTCTTGGAACTTATGCTCCTGGTAACACTAACCTCTATGGTTCTGAGGAGAGCTTGCTGCCTGAATGCTTATGCATTATCTTCCGAAGAGCAAAAGATTTTGGGGGTGGAGTATTCTCGCTTGCTGTCACTGTTATGAGTGATCTCATTCATAAAGATCCCACTTGTTTCAATGCTTTAGATTCAGCTGGTTTAACTTCTGCCTTTCTTGATGCTATATCTGATGATGTCATCTGCTCTGCAGAAGCCATAACATGCATTCCGCAGTGCCTGGATGCTCTGTGTCTCAACAATAGTGGTCTTCAAGCTGTAAAGGACCGAAATGCCTTGAGGTGTTTTGTTAAAATTTTTACTTCGTCGTCTTATCTGCGGGCTCTTACTGGCGATACACCTGGTTCTTTGTCAAGTGGGCTTGATGAACTCTTAAGACACCAATCTTCGCTGCGCACTTATGGAGTTGATATGTTCATTGAAATCCTTAATTCCATATTGATTATCGGATCTGGCATGGAGGCCACAACTTCTCTGTCAGCAGATGTCCCTACTGATGCTACTCCCGTTCCTAGGGAAATTGACTCTGATGAAAAGAGCTTGTTGGTTTCAGATGAGGCAGAACCATCTTCAGATACTGCTCCAGCAAACATTGAGCTGTTTCTTCCAGATTGTGTGTGTAATGTTGCTCGTCTCTTTGAAACAGTTCTTCAGAATGCAGAAGTGTGTTCCCTGTTTGTTGAGAAGAAAGGAATCAATGCTGTTTTGCAGTTATTCTCTTTACCTCTTATGCCTCTATCAACCTCTCTTGGTCAAAGTTTTTCTGTCGCTTTTAAGAACTTCTCCCCTCAGCATTCAGCTGGTCTAGCCCGGATAGTGTGCTCCTTTTTAAGAGAACATCTGAAGAACACAAATGTCCTTTTGGTTTCCATTGAAGGCACTCAGCTTCTTAAATTAGAGTCTGCGGTTCAGACAAAGATATTGAGATCTCTTTCCTGCCTAGAAGGCATGTTGTCCCTCTCCAACTTTTTGTTGAAAGGAACAGCTTCAGTTATCTCGGAATTGAGTTCTGCTGATGCTGATGTACTGAAAGAACTTGGTATAACATACAAGCAAACAATTTGGCAGATGGCTTTGTGTAGTGATACCAAGGAAGATGGAAAAAAAATTGACGGAGGACCTGATCATTCAGTTTCAGCATCATCCAGTACTGTTGAAAGAGAGAGTGATGAGGATTCAAGCAATGCTTCAGGAATTAGATACACAAACCCTGTATCCATTAGAAGCAGTAGCTCGCAGTCTATTTGGGGTGGAGATCGTGAATTTTTGTCAGTTGTACGTTCTGGCGAAGGTATTCATGGCCGTGCACGACATGCAATAGCCCGAATGAGGGGTGGAAGGACCCGTCGACACCTGGAGTCTTTTAATTTTGATTCTGAGATTCTACCTGATCTACCAGAAACGTCGTCTTCTTCCCACGAGCTGAAAAAGAAAAGCACTGAAGTTCTCATTGTTGAAATTTTAAACAAGCTGAATTGTACACTACGTTTTTTTTTTACAGCCCTTGTGAAAGGATTCACCTCTGCTAATCGTCGCAGAATTGATGGAGCACCATTGAGTCCAGCATCTAAGACGCTTGGTACTGCCCTAGCTAAAGTATTTCTTGAAGCTCTTAACTTCCAGGGGTATGGTGCTACTGCTGGTCATGATATCACGCTGTCAGTAAAGTGCCGGTACCTTGGAAAAGTGGTAGATGACATCACTTCCCTGACATTTGATACTCGAAGGAGGGTCTGTTTTACAGCTATGGTTAATAGTTTTTATGTCCATGGAACATTTAAGGAACTTCTCACCACATTTGAAGCTACTAGTCAGTTGCTTTGGACAGTGCCGTTTTCATCTTGTACTGAGAATGAGAAGCCAGGTGAAAGGAATATATGGTCTCACAGGTCGTGGCTGGTAGATACTCTGCAAAACTATTGCCGAGCACTTGACTATTTTGTTAATTCTACATTTCTCTTATCTCCAGCCTCCACTTCTCAAACGCAGCTTCTTGTCCAGCCAGCATCAGATGGTTTATCTATCGGACTTTTTCCTGTTCCAAGGGAACCTGAGACTTTTGTGCGAAATTTGCAGTCTCAGGTTCTAGATGTCATACTACCTATATGGAATCACTCTATGTTTCCTGATTGCAATCCTAATTTTGTGGCTTCAGTTACCTCCCTTGTTACACATATATACTCTGGTGTTGTGGAAGCTAGGCAAAATCGAGGTGGTGTTACCCGAGGTACAAACCAAAGAGCCTTGCCTCTACAGCCTGACGAAGCCATTGTTGGTATGATTGTTGAAATGGGGTTTTCAAGGTCAAGGGCTGAAGACGCATTACGAAGAGTTGGAACAAACAGTGTTGAAATGGCTATGGAGTGGTTGTTTTCCAATCCTGAGGATCCTCCGCCAGAAGATGACCAGTTGGCTCAAGCACTTGCGCTCTCTCTTGGAAATTCATCTGAAACTCCAAAACTTGATGATACAGAAAAACCCGTAGATGTTCCGCAGGAAGAAGCAGCGCCAAAAGAACCACCTGTTGATGAAGTGATTGCTGCATCAGTGAAGTTATTTCAAAGTGATGGTTCTATGGCTTTCCCGATGGTGGATTTGTTTGTAACACTCTGTAGCCGAAACAAAGGGGAAGATAGGCCAAAAATCGTGTCGTATCTTATTCAGCAGCTGAAGCTAGTACAACTTGATTTCTCCAAGGATACTGGTGCTTTAACCATGATTCCACACATTTTAGCATTGGTTCTCTCAGAGGATGATAGCACACGAGAAATTGCTGCACAAGATGGTATTGTGACTGTAGCAATTGATATCTTGATGGATTTCAAGCTTAAGAGTGAACCTGAAAATGAGATTCTGGCTCCAAAATGCGTTAGCGCTTTACTTCTTATATTGAGCATGATGCTACAGGCACAGACAGGAGTCTCGTCTGAATCTGTGGAAGGAAATCAAGGTGGATCTTTGGAATTGAGCGATTCTCAGCAAGACTCGACAGCAGTTTTAAAGAAAACGTTATCTTCAGATGTTGCTAAAGGGGAGTCAAACCCAGCTTTGGAATTGATTTTTGGAAAATCTACAGGCTATCTGACCATGGAAGAGGGTCAAAAAGCTCTACTGGTTGCTTGTGGCCTCATAAAGCAGCGGGTTCCGGCTATGATCATGCAGGCTGTTCTTCAGCTATGTGCTCGTCTAACGAAAACACATGCTTTAGCCATCAAGTTTCTTGAAAATGGAGGCTTATCTTCCCTTTTTAATCTTCCGAAAAAATGTTATTTCCCTGGTTATGATACTGTTGCATCTGTTATTGTACGACATCTCGTTGAAGATCCTCAGACTCTCCAAATTGCTATGGAATCAGAAATACGACAGACCTTGAGTGGGAAGAGACATATAGGTAGGGTATTACCTCGGACATTCCTTACAACAATGGCTCCTGTAATTTCAAGAGGTCCGGTTGTTTTTATGAAAGCTGTGGCTACAACTTGTCAGTTGGAGTCCTCAGGAGGGAGGGACTTTGTGATACTGTCCAAGGAAAAAGAAAAGCCAAAAAATTCTGGCAGTGAACACGGATTCTCTTTGAATGAGCCCCTTGGAATTCCCGAAAATAAGCTTCATGATGGGTCAGGAAAATGTTCAAAAAGCCACAGAAGAATCCCTGCTAACTTCATCCAAGTTATTGATCAGCTTATTGACATTGTCTTGAGTTTTCCTCGGGTGAAGAGGCAGGAAGATGATGAGACTAATTTAATTTCGATGGAGGTTGATGAGCCGACAACTAAAGTGAAGGGTAAATCTAAAGTTGGTGATCCGGAGAAAGCAGAACTTGGATCTGAAAAATCTGAAGAATTGGCCAGGGTAACATTTATCTTGAAGTTGTTGAGTGATATTGTTCTCATGTACTTGCATGGTACCAGTGTCATACTGAGACGGGATACAGAAATATCTCAGCTTCGGGGATCCAATCTACCTGATGATTCACCTGGCAATGGAGGGTTAATTTACCATGTCATTCATCGATTACTTCCTATATCTCTTGAAAATTTTGTTGGACCCGAAGAGTGGAAGGAGAAGTTGTCTGAAAAGGCTTCATGGTTTCTGGTCGTTTTGTGCAGCCGTTCAAGTGAGGGGCGTAAAAGAATAATCAATGAGCTTTCGAGGGTTTTATCTGTGTTTGCTTCCTTGGGAAGGAGTTCTAGTAAAAGTGTTTTATTACCTGATAAGAGAGTTCTTGCCTTTGCTGACCTGGTTTACTCGATCTTGACGAAGAATTCATCTTCCAGCAACTTGCCTGGTTGTGGTTGTTCACCTGATGTTGCAAAGAGCATGATAGATGGGGGAACTATTCAGTGTCTGACCAGCATCCTTCATGTAATTGATCTCGACCACCCTGATGCTCCAAAGCTTGTCACTCTTATCCTCAAATCTCTTGAGACACTGACGAGGGCTGCAAATGCTGCCGAGCAGCTAAAATCAGAAGGAGCAAACGAGAAAAAAAGCAAAGATTCTAATGAGAGACATAATATTCTTGGAACTTCAACTGAGGCTGAAGTTAATGAGCTGAACCAAAGCAATAGCAGTCTACAGCAAGTATCAGATGCAGCAGAGAATGGACAGGAGCAGCCACAGGTTTCCTCTCAGAGCGAAGGTGAAAGGGGTTCGAGTCAAACCCAGGCTATGCCTCAGGAGATGAGGATAGAAGGCGATGAGACAATACTCCCTGATGAACCCATACAGATGGATTTCATGCGAGAAGTGATTGAAGGTGATCAAATCGAAATGAGTTTTCATGTTGAAAATAGGGATGAAGATGATGTAGATGATGACATGGGAGATGAAGGGGAGGATGATGAAGGAGATGATGAGGATGCAGATTTAGTGGATGATGGAGCTGGTGTTATGTCACTTGCTGGAACTGACGTGGAAGACCCTGAAGATACTGGCCTTGGAGATGAATATAATGATGACATGATTGATGAAGATGAGGATGATTTCCATGAGAATCGTGTAATAGAGGTGCGGTGGAGGGAAGCACTTGATGGGCTGGATCACTTTCAGATTCTTGGGCGATCTGGTGGTGGAAATGGTTTTATTGATGATATTACAGCTGAGCCATTTGAAGGAGTGAATGTGGATGATCTGTTTGCTCTGCGGAGACCCTTGGGCTTCGAGCGTAGACGTCAAACTGGAAGATCTTCTTTTGATCGATCTGGTTCAGAAGCACATGGTTTTCAGCATCCGCTTTTCTCCAGACCTTCGCAAACTGGCAATACAGCCTCAGTTTCAGCAACTGCTGGCAGTATATCCAGGCATTCAGAATCTGGCAACTATGATGTAGCACAGTTTTACATGTTTGATACACCTGTTCTACCATTTGATCAAGTACCAGCTAATCCTTTCAGTGATCGTTTAGGAGGTGGTGGGGCACCTCCTCCTTTGACTGATTATTCTGTTGTGGGTATGGATTCATCAAGAAGAGGGGTTGGTGATAGTCGGTGGACAGATATAGGTCATCCTCAACCAAGTAGCCAATCTGCTTCAATTGCCCAGTTGATAGAAGAACATTTTATTTCCAATTTGCGTGCTTCTGCTCCAGCAGATACTGTTGTTGAAAGGGAGACTAATAGTACAGAAGTCCAAGAGCAGCAACAACCCGATGTTCATCCGTCTGTTGTAAGTGAAACCATTTTGGGGGATGGTAGCAACGATGGTGTTCAACAAGGTGAAGAGCGTGAACTATTAAATAACAATGACAATGTTAATCACCCGCCTAATGTGACAGCTGAAAGTCCTCAGCAGCATGAAGTTATGCAGCCTCTTCCTCTGAACAGTACACCGAATGAGATTGATGGAATGGAAGTTGTGGAAAGTGATGGAGTGCCTATTGAGCAAGCAGGCCTAGAAGCAGTGATTTCTGCCTCTACTGCCCAGGGTCAACCTGATACTTCCAGTATTCAAAATGTGTCTGCTATCGGGAGGACTCCTCTAGTAGATGATCCTGATTCTAATTTTCAACCAAGTGTAGATATAGATATGACTAGTGATGGTGCAGAGGGAAATCAAAGTGTGCAACCTTCACCTTTGGTCCGTGACAACAATGACCTCTCATCCATGGAACCTACACATGATGCAAGGATTGATGAACAAGTTGCTGAAGGTAGCTTGGATGGTGGGGCACCTGAGGAGAATGCCATTGATCCTACATTTTTGGAGGCACTCCCTGAAGATTTGCGGGCAGAAGTCCTTGCTTCTCAGCAAGCTCAGTCCGTTCAGCCTGCAACTTATGAACCACCTCCAGTAGACGACATAGATCCTGAATTTTTGGCAGCCCTTCCCCCAGATATCCAAACAGAAGTTCTTGCTCAACAAAGGGCACAAAGGATGGTACAGCAGTCACAAGGACAGCCAGTTGATATGGATAACGCTTCAATTATTGCTACTCTTCCTGCAGACTTACGTGAAGAGGTTTGTATCTCTTTATTTAAATTAGTTAGTTTGAATTTTGAACTGGTTATAACATTAAGAAATATGTTACTTTCAGGTTCTTTTAACTTCTTCAGAAGCGGTTTTGGCAGCTCTGCCTTCACCTTTGCTTGCGGAAGCGCAGATGCTCAGAGACCGAGCAATGAGTCACTATCAGGCTCGTAGTCTTTTTGGAAGTAGCCACAGATTGAATAATCGAAGGAATGGTTTGGGTTACAATAGACTGACGGGGATGGACAGGGGTGTTGGAGGAGTTACTATTGGTCAGAGGGCTGTTTCATCTTCTGCAGATGACTTGAAAGTAAGAGAGATTGAAGGTGACCCTCTTGTGACTGCTGATGCCTTGAAATCACTAATCAAGTTATTACGATTAGCACAGGTAAGAGGCATTCCTTTTTCTTTTTTTTCCCCATCCCCGTCTAGCAAATAAATAAATCAATGATGTTGGTGCTTATTTCCCGTTGTGGAATTAACTATTCTAATGGAAGTATTATAAGTATTTGTTTATACTTCTTTTTCGCTTCTAACAATGATGTTATTTTAATGTATCAGCCGTTGGGAAAAGGCCTTCTGCAGAGGCTTTTGTTAAATCTATGTTCTCACAGTTTTACTAGAGCAAACCTGGTTCAACTTTTACTGGATATGATCAGGCCAGAGATGGAAACATCACCGAGCGAGTTAACAAAAACTAATCCGCATAGACTCTATGGTTGTCAATCAAATGTTGTTTATGGTCGATCCCAGCTGTTGAATGGTAGTACTTCCTATCAAAATTCTTTGTTTGTTATTCTCGCCAGCTTCCAAACCACTGTCTGACTTTATTTGTTCCTAACACAGGTCTTCCTCCTTTAGTTTTCCGTCGGGTGCTTGAGGTTTTGACGTACTTGGCGACGAATCATTCGGCTGTTGCTGACATGTTGTTTTACTTTGATTCATCACTTCTTCCCCAGTTGTCAAGCCCGAAACCCTCTGTATGTGAAGGCAAGGGTAAGGAGAAAGTTACTCATGTGACAGACTCTCGGGATCTGGAGATACCTCTGGTTGTCTTCCTAAAACTGCTCAATCGGCCTCAGCTCTTGCAGAGTACATCTCATCTAGCGCTGGTATGTTTAACATGATTTTCAGAATAGCTGGCATCTTCTAACTACAGTCTCCAGATTATTTTCTCTCTTTTATCTATCCACAAGATCTGTGTTCTGTATGTTTCAGGTCATGGGTTTGCTGCAAGTAGTTGTCTACACAGCAGCATCCCGAATTGAGGGTTGGTCTCCGTCATCAGTAGTACCCGAGAAATCAGAAAACAAACCCGTTGGTGAAGAAGCTTCAAGTGAAACACAAAAAGCTGCTGAATCTGAGCCAGTGGATGAAGCTGAGCTATCTGTTGCAAGAAGAAAGAATTGTGCTGATATATATAACATATTCTTGCAGTTGCCACAGTCCGATCTCTGCAATCTTTGCTTTCTTCTTGGACATGAAGGGTAAGAGACCCCCTCCTTTTATTCTACAGTTTTTTGCATTTTTGAGTTTCCTCATTCTTCTTATATTTGTGAATGAAATAGTCAATTATTTCCCTGAATTGCATTTGACTGACTCTCATGTTTACTACCTTAATAGGTTATCGGACAAAATTTACTCGTTAGCAGGAGAGGTACTCAAAAAGCTGGCTGCCGTAGATGTGGCTCATCGCAAGTTTTTCACGAAAAAGCTCTCAGAATTGGCAAGTGGTTTAAGTGCTTCAACTGTCCGTGAGTTGGCAATCCTGAGTAAAGCACAGAAGATGAGTCACAGTTCAGGCTCCATGGCAGGTGCTTCAATTCTTCGTGTTCTTCAAGTGCTTAGCTCACTAACTTCTGCCATTGATGATAGTATTGCGGGAACCGAAAAGGAAACAGAACAGGAGGAACAAAACATTATGGAGAAACTAAATGTAGCATTAGAGCCCTTGTGGCAAGAACTTAGCCAGTGCATCAGCATAACTGAGTTGCAGCTGGATCATACTGCAGCTACAACAGCTGTGTCCATCGTAAACGCTGGAGATCATGTCCTAGGGATCCCTCCTCCATCCCCTCTTTCTCCAGGAACTCAGAGGCTCCTACCTCTTATTGAGGCTTTCTTTGTCCTCTGTGAGAAGATTCAAACTCCGGCAATATTACAGCAGGATCATGCGAATGTAACAGCAGGAGAAGTAAAGGAGTCTGCTCAGGGTTCATCGTCTAAAACCAGTGTAGATTCTCAGAAAAAAACTGATGGCTCCATTACTTTTTCAAAGTTTGCGGAGAAGCATAGGCGACTTTTAAATTCATTTGTTAGGCAAAATCCGGGTTTGTTGGAGAAGTCCCTTTCAATGATGCTCAAGGCACCAAGGCTGATTGATTTTGATAACAAGAAAGCTTACTTCAGGTCAAGGATAAGGCACCAACATGATCAACACATTTCTGGTCCATTGCGTATTAGTGTCCGCCGAGCTTATGTGTTGGAAGATTCGTACAACCAGTTACGTATGCGCTCCCCGCAGGATCTGAAGGGACGTCTGAATGTGCAGTTTCAAGGTGAGGAAGGTATTGATGCTGGTGGTCTTACCAGAGAATGGTATCAGTTACTATCAAGAGTTATATTTGATAAAGGAGCGCTGCTTTTCACTACTGTTGGAAATGATGCCACCTTCCAGCCGAATCCCAATTCTGTTTACCAAACTGAGCATCTATCATACTTCAAGTTTGTTGGTCGCATGGTAATATATCAGGACCTTGTCATTGCAATGATTCGATTGTTTGTTTTTGGGTCTATCTGATGTGTTTATGATGTCATTGCAGGTGGCGAAGGCATTGTTTGATGGGCAGCTTTTGGATGTTTATTTTACTCGTTCCTTCTATAAACACATACTTGGTGTGAAGGTGACCTATCATGACATTGAGGCTGTTGATCCTGATTACTACAAGAACTTGAAGTGGCTGTTAGAGGTTTGAGGCCCTCCTTAATTTACCTTTATCCATTAAAAGCTCAAAAAAAAAATACCATCTTCCTGTTTTTTAGATACTGACATTTGTCCCTTTTTTCTGTTCATTCAGAATGATGTAAGCGATATACTCGACCTCACATTTAGTATGGACGCAGATGAGGAAAAACACATTCTCTACGAGAAGACTGAGGTGTGTGATAACAGATGTTTGATTTTCTGTTCATTATCCGAAAGTGCCTTATCATATCGAATTGATCATTTTATCTTTGCTGAAAAGGTGACGGACTATGAGCTTAAACCTGGAGGACGAAACATACGGGTAACAGAAGAAACAAAACATGAATATGTTGACCTTGTGGCTGGCCACATACTTACCAATGCTATTCGGCCTCAAATCAACGCCTTCCTCGAAGGGTTTAATGAATTGATACCTCGTGAGCTAGTGTCAATTTTCAATGATAAAGAGCTTGAGCTCCTAATCAGCGGGTTGCCGGAGATTGATTGTAAGTTGGATCCTATTGTTCAATATTAATGCATGTAATTGCTTATGGATTAAGTTAGTATAACACTCTCTTGTTATTTTGCATTTTTTTAGTTGATGATCTAAAAGCCAACACCGAGTATACCAGCTACACGGCAGGATCCCCTGTTATTCATTGGTTCTGGGAGGTCGTTAAAGCTTTTAGCAAAGAAGACATGGCTAGATTTCTTCAGTTTGTCACTGGAACATCAAAGGTAAACCAATATTAGTGTCCAAATCACTTGAAATACATTACCTGATATATCTGTAGTTTCCTTCCTCTCTTCCCCTTTTGAAAAAGGAAAGTTGCTTTTGTTTTACAAGTGGTGTTTCTGTTTTCAGGTTCCTTTGGAAGGCTTCAAGGCACTGCAAGGTATTTCTGGCCCTCAAAGATTACAAATCCACAAAGCATATGGAGCTCCGGAAAGGCTACCATCAGCTCATACATGGTTAGAAATCATCACAAATACTTTTCTCATTTAAACAGTTAATTCTTGCCTGAATTCTCAATGGTTATACCAATCTTGGTCTGTTACAGTTTTAACCAACTAGACCTCCCTGAGTATCCATCTAAGGAACGACTTCAGGAACGCCTGCTACTTGCCATTCATGAAGCCAGTGAAGGTTTCGGGTTTGCTTGAACAGAAGCTCCCCGAAACCCAGAATCAGTGAATCCGTCAATCCTTCATTCTTTTGACTCCTCTGTACATGTAAGTAAAGCTTCATACTTAAGTTTCCAAATAGGATTTCAATTCAAATCTGAAAGATTTCACTGGTTCCGTGGTAGATCTAGAAGATTTTCAAGCAGGATAAGGAGAAGAGCTTTTGATAAAGACTGCAAAATGACTAGCAAAACCCAAGAGGCTATTTTTATATGTCCATATATGTTAGTATTAGACTGTTAGGGTTTCTATTTCTCTTTTAGATTTTGTAAAGCAAAAATCTTTAAAATACAGTAGTTGCAAACTTCCCAAACATTAGTAAAAGTTGCTGGTTTCTTTTATCCCTTTTAGCTATCAGCAAAATAACATAAGTTTTGTCACTTAGAAAAACGCTAAACAGGTACATGCAGATAAAGCTAAAACAACTGATTTAATTGTCACGCTCATTGGCATCTTTCCTTTGTCTTTCCTCGTCAACATACCTTGATACAAAGGCCAGTTTATGACAACAAGTAGTCCTGTTATCACAAATTGCAATCCCATTGTCTGAAAGTCTCCACCGTCTCTGGAAGACAGCAGTCTCATAACCGATGCGGCAAAGCAGAAGAGATTGAGCATACCGAGTGTTCCCAGGAGGAGAAACATTGGAGACTCCACTCCAAATTCCATTACCTCTTCCTTATATCTCTCTGCTCCTTCTTCTTCTGCTACTTTAGCTGTGATCACAAACGCAGACTCCGAAACCCCAAGTAGCTTCCGAATCGCGTCTATGAATCCGAAAAGATACGCGCTTGTTCTTCTATAAAGCCACATCCTTTGCTCGTTCCACCATCCACGGAAGGTTCCTCCGCACCACAAGAACTCAGCCAGGCTATAGGCATTAGCTGCGACTGTCACGTACCCAAACGGGATAAACCACGAACTTGAGACCTGGATTCAAATTCCAACCCTGAGATTCCGGGTTTTTATACCAAAAACAGAGGAAAGCTATTACCTTTGGAAACAGAGGAATGCCTTTGAAGAGACAGAGAGGAGTCAAAACAGAGTAAGTAAGCACAGGCGCTGAACTGGGAGCCCAAAGGCAATAGACACAATAACCAAGTATCAGTCCTAAACTGATTTTTCCTTGTCCATACCAAATGGGACTATACTCAGAAAGCAGAATCTGAAAATCCCCCTCCGACCATCTCCTCAGCTGCACAAGCGTTTGATGCAAATTGGTTGGTGCTACCCCGAGAAAAGCTTTATTTTTCGGGTTCAAGTAGGCTGATTTCCATCCGCGGCACTGAATCGCTAAACCAGTTATTACATCCTCTACTGGGCAACCGTATTTCACACCCATCTGCCATGGAAACAACCATCATTTACTTGGTTTCAAGTGAAAGAAACGGGAATAAATATCACTGCCTTACCTCCTTTCCCCATTGAGTGTTTTCTTCATAAGTGCAGCTTGCAAGAGCTTTAATCATCTCAGGCTCTGAAATTTCTTGAATTTTCTCAGATTCTTCTGCTTCCTCTCCATATTTTCTTCCACAGATCACATCTCTTCTGTGAAAGCAGCCTGTTCCAATGTATAATGGACCGCCATTTCCATCCAATCCATTAAACTCCACCTTTTTTTTAATTTTTTTAGTTTTCACATCCCAAAACATAAAAGTTAGTTAAAAGCAGAATCAGTAATTCACAAAATTCATAAAATCTATCTTGTGTATTGTGTGGCCTCTGTCCCTATAACTTACATCCATTCCTACTCGCATCATGATTCCGTACAAATCATTCCTTGTTAGGTTGTCAAAACACTGCGGAAACTGCACGAAAGCAATCTCTTTTCCCTCTTTCTCATCAAGGAGGATGCAGAGCGCGTCGCGTGCTGACTTTGAGTTGTTTGAGTACATATCACAGTCCAAATTTAGTATGAATCTCCCACAAGTTAACTTCGAAGAAATCCTCAACTGTCAGAGATTAAAAAACACGGTGTCACATAAAGAGATCAGTATGCCTTGTGAAGCAAGAAACCATTCATTACCATTGCGTTCATGGCTCCAGCCTTGAAGTGATGATGATGCTGAGGTCTCTTCTCTCTCGATAAATACACCAACGTTGGTATACTTGCTATTTTATTCTCTTCTCTTCCGTCTACCAAAATCTGATATTTCATGAAAAACAAAAAAAAACTCAAATTCAGTTTTACAGAACATAACTAAAAAAGCCATTACTTACTTGAAGAACGGTTCCATGGTTTCTTCGGGTAGCGTCAGAATCCCACTGCGAAAACCCGTCACCGTGCTTCAACCGTGCCTCCTCCGGTACTCGCCCGAGTTTCGTCGCGGTTTCAATCCTCGCTGCCATTTCTCTATACAACTCAGCCACCTCCTCCTCAACCGCAAAATCAAGACCATTTGCTTTGGAAGACAAGTAAGCTGCTGGAGATCTCGGCTCAACGTTGAACTTCTTGCAAAACGGAACCCAAGTTTTAGCAAACTCAGCTGCCTCAGTGAGAGCATAGAACGTGAGCTCAGAGCCACCGTCATCTGAGAGATACACCGCGAGTTTCTCAGGTGGGTAGTCAAGAGCCGCTACAGATAAGACTGTGTTGACAACCAACAACGGCGGCTCAATCACCGGATCCGCCGTGCAAATGAAAACGTCGAGCCTCGGCAAATCGTTTCCGTATCTCCGGGAGAGTCTATCGGCGAAGGTGAATCTCCAAACCGGATTCCACCGGGAAGATTGTGTGACTACCCAATACAAACCGAAACAAATCTCAGCAAATAACATAACCAACGAGAGTAATCGAACCAAACCGGTTCTGCTCTCATCAATCTCTACCGGTACAAACACTCTGTAGAACCAAATCAAACAAATACACACGAAAACCGAGGCTGAGAAAACCCGGTACGCAATTACTGTTCCGATTCTCCTCCTGGTCTCAAAAAGCGGTTCACTGTTGCCTTCATGAACCGGTATAAACCGGTCTTCTTCTTTTCCCATGTTTTATTTTTTCTCTGTGAGGCTGCGCCAAGTGGGCAAGTGGAAGAAGATAAGAGATGTGTCTCTTGTTAGTTTGGGGTTATGCAGGAGAAAATAATCAGTGGTGGCTATAGCTTTGCACAATGACTCAAAACAAAGTGTGGATTTCGATGCACTCGCTGACGTCATTGGAACCGTCAGCTACAGTGTTTTCTATTTCAGACAAATGATGGCATGTAGCGTCAAGGATTAAGATTTGAATTCTTTAATCTTATCAACAACTTAAAAGACTCCAAAAGCAACTGATTGGTCATGAAAAGTCAATAATGGCAACGTTTATTCTAAAGTTTTTTATTGTTGAATCAAATCCAGCGTATGACTCATGATGTTGCCAGAGATTGAAGATAAAGAGCTCTGCAATTATGGTGAGAAGAACACTGCACTAACAGACTTCAAAGAAGGTAACTTTAGCCCACACAAGTGTTAGTAGAATGATCTTTCACTGGAGAGAGAATCAAGAAGAGTGCAGATTTGCAAATTGTTTTCATTTAAATGGGAAATAATGAAGCGGACAAGAGCAAGAAGAAGCTTCTCTATTTGCAAATAGATGTAAATGGAAATGAGTTCTATATATATGTATTGGATCATAAGATTCAATTCGAGGAAATTGAGTTTATCTTTTTTTAAAACAAAACCTGCATCAAGCTGATGCAAGCAAATCTAGTAATACATTTTTTGAGATACTAAGCAAGTAAAAGGTGATTATTATCTTAAATACTTCTCATCAACCAGAGAAAAATCTGGTTATTTATGATCTTTAGGGGCAACTCGTGTTATACGGCGGAGAAATCAGATCTTGTTGTCATTTCCAAGCTTCTGGAACTCAGATTCTAAAGTATCGAAGATCTTGGTGCCTTCGGTGTCTGGCTCAGGGAACATAACGTGGACTGAACCATGTCTGATCGGTTCACTCGGCCCTTTTACTAGAGCCTGTTGCTTGACATAATTGTAAAGAGCTTGGTGGAAAGAGTGATCCAAAGAGAAACAATTGTCTACCGTTCCATTTGAGATATGCCTACCAGATCCAGACCCTTCCCTTCTACAGAAATGTGGGAGAGACTCATAGTCCATTATCTGCATTTTTTCAAAAGGTTAAAAACTTTGAGTCTTCTTGCACAAGAGTTAGTTACACTTCTTCTTCTTCTTCTTGGGAAATTGAATTGCTTACCTTTAGCAACTCATCTTTCCCGCAGCCTTTCAGAACTTGAATCTTCTTCTTTGTTCTCTCTTGCAACAAAGGCTTTATGGTTTTCCAACAAGCAGAAAATATGTAAGGGACATTGACAACATAATACGTCTCTGTCTTCTCAGGATAGTTTAAATCATCTATTGTGGTTATTGCAGTCATTAACTGCGCCAAAATAAAGATGAAATCATGTTATGAAAAAGAATCAAAGTTATAAATCAGAAGTAAATGCAATTAGTACATTATGATTACCTTAATTTGGCTTAAAGCTGAAAGTTTTAAACCAGACATATCCAAAATTTTCAAACAAGTGCAAATTGGTCTTCCCTGTTTCTTTGTAGCAGATGGCTACAGAAAAGAAAATCACAAAATTAAGATTGGAAAAGAAACAAGCATATATAGTAGAGAAGGAGTATGTGTAAAAAGCTAAACCAAATAGAGGTTTTGGGTCTTACCAATACAACACGATCCCGGTACTCATTCAATTGAATGTGAGACTGTACATAGTAGTGAACCTGAATAAGTGAAGGATCATTAAGCCTATGGTCAGAGTTGTCAACTTCATAGCAAGTCTCTGAGTGGAAGATGAATAGAGATGCTTACGGAGGCTTTGTCATATGTGCTAAGCCCCACACCAATGGCAATGACAGGGAGACCCTTAAAGTTAAATGATTGAACAAATTTAGTTGGATCAAACATGTTTTAATGCTTCTTAAAGTCAAAAGTCAAAAGAGAAAAGAAAGAGACTAAAAATAGTAATACCTCTTTTGAGTAACCAGACACACCGACAAGCTGTGTGTCTCTGATTGCTCTGTACAGGTCAACAGGAACAATGGGTTTCTGCAAAAACCCAATTACCAGATGAGATCAAACAAAGGGTCACAGAAAAATACAGAACTGGATCACAAAAAGAAGAAAACTCACAGTTAGTATCTTGTCAATCTCGTTTTGAGCCCTCCATTCTAAACACTCGAGCAACTGTAACACTTGCAGTCATTAGATTAAACACTCCCGAAGAACTTGAAAAGGCTAAGATAAAGCATGAAAGACAAGAATCTAAAAATTCGGTGAAGGCAAACAGATTTAAAACCATTTTATGAGCTTTCTGAACATTCCAATCCCTGGCTTTAAGAAAGCGTAACAAAGTCTCTGTCGTATACCCTTGATGAATGTTCTGCAGCATAACACAACCATTTGTAAATCCACCATTTTTATCAAACGTCTTTTTTCAATCTAAGAATACTATAAGTTACATTGGACACCAAACTGAAAAACTCTAGATCAGTCAATGTTCTGACTACAACTCCACAGATCCAAAGAACATTGAATCAAAAACAGATCCATTCAATAACCAATGCAAAGTGAGAGACTTTAGAGCCTGAATCAAATTTAGATCCAGATCACTGTAACCAATAATCTGATGCTGATCACACGACACGAGATTGGCTCTACTTGACCCAAAAAAGATAAAAAAAAATTCGTTGTTGTTTCTTCGGTTTACCCTATTTATAGAAAACTAATCTCCAAAAATACCAAATCGAAAGTACCAATCTTTGGTTCAATAAGCAAAGAGTTGAAATTGAATCTTTCAAAAGAAAGAAAGAGTTACTAACCCGATACGACTCTCTCAGTGAATCATCAACTGTCAAAATACCAGAAAAAGTTAACTGAAATTAGCTCAAAAAATTGAAATTTCGTCGGCGATCTTCAACTAAAGCAAACTTAGAATATGAAAACACACACCATCCTCCATTAAAGCACGTAATTGCTTGATAGCTTCATCATTAGTGATGCCCATTTTTGTCTCTCTAGAGATCTCAGCTCAGATGTGAAGAAAACAAAAACCTTTAATTGTGGGCAAAAAGTTTCTGCGCAAAATCTAAAGAGGGTGAATCTCTGATCTTACGGACAATAGTCCCTCCGTGGAAGTGAGAGAAATTAAGAAATTAAATAAATAAAAAAGTGCACTTTTTTTTATGGAGCCAAGAAAAAAACTTTAGAGAGAGAAAGCTAAGTTTAAAGCATTCTTCTCCAGAGTGTTAGAAAAATATCATATCATATCATGTTTTTCCTTTGTAATAAAGAAGCAGAGAAAGAGACTTTCGGTTTTAAACATTTTCGAATTTCGAGCATGCATCTTTTTTCCATTTTCTGTAATAAAATTGATTTATTAGGAAATCTCCACTCGATCCACCTTGAAGAATAGTCAAGCAAGAATCTTATATTTATCAGTTTTTGTTTTTTCAATCTATTTTCTACAAACTTTACATTTTTCTTACCATTTTCTTGATTATTTGATTCTAGTAATATTCTTTCCGATTACAAAAATCAACATAGAATATTTAATGACATTTGCATGCTTAAAGACAATAGCTAATTCCATAAATATTTTTTTTTTTGATAAATGAATTTTAATTAAAGCCTATATTGATTTTAGAATCCAAGGATATATTAAACCATATACTAGTAAATGAGTATAATTAATCCGGTTTTGTAGCTAATTGTGTTCTGGTTTAGCATCAAATCGAACTCTTTCGAGATTACGGGTTGGTTATTTTTTTTCTCTTTTTCTATTTCTTGTCTTTTGTATATTGTAAAACCGAAAAACTAAACAAAAAAAATTAATAGGAAAACCTTTTAACAAATATATATCCCATTAAAAATTGGAAAATAACATTTTTTATCTTGAAGGTGTCAGATACATCGAAAGTATTACACTATCACTTTAAACCTTCAAACAAGTTTTACTTATACTTTAAACCTTGAAACTACTTCCCGCGTTTTCTCTGCCATAAAATTCACTACAAAATAGTTACCAGAAAACTAACGAAATTTTTGACAAAAGTTTTTTACGGATTTTCTACAAAATAGTTCAGTCGGAATTTTTAAAATTCAAACGGCTATATAAACGAAATATTTTCTAACGGATTTCCGACAGTTACAAAAAAATCTATCAGAAACTGTTCGACGAATTACCGACAGAACTATTTTTGTCGAAAATCCATCAGATTAAGACCCCATCAGAAATTCTGTTAGTTTTCCGGTAACTTTCTTGTAATGACGAAATTTCTGAAAAGTTAACGGAAAACTAATAGAATTGACGGAATCTTAATCTGGTGGATTTTTGACAAAATATTTCTATCGGTAATCTGTCGGACAATTTCTGACGGAATTTCGAGTAACCGTCAGAAATCCGTTGAAAAATATATACGTTGATGTAGCCATTTGAATTTTAAAAATTCTGACTAAACTATTTTATTGGAAATAAATCAAAAACTTTAGTCGGATCACCGTTAGAAACTCCATCAGCTTTTCGGTAATTATTTTATAGTGAATTTTATGGCAAAGAAAACGCGGGAGGTAGTTTTGAGGTTTAAAATATTAGTAAAAATAGTTTGAAAGTTTAAAGTTCTATTATAATAGCTTCGAGGTTTAAAGTGCTAGTATCTGACACCCTCAAAGTTAAAAATGCTATTCAAAAAATCCAAATGAAATATATCGATGAATAAATTCTTTTTTGTTAAAAATCGATGAATAAATTCTTGAATGGATTTGCCAAAAAAAATCTTGAATTGATTTATTATCATTGTAAATGATAGGGGGGAAACTCTTAAATAAGAATCATGGAATCTAATTCTTTCGAATTTGATAGTTGGATATCCAATACATGCGCACTATCCCCAACCAAAAATAAAAACAAGACAATGCCCATAATAATCGTATGTTAACATCTTTCAGTAGGTAAAACAATTTTAAAAATAATTGGCTTGAGAATGCAACGAAAAAAAACAGAATAAGATGCGAGTTCCATACAATGTTTCACAGGTAAATAACAAAACTCATTATTATATATTTTCCTTTTAGTTAGATTTCCTTTTATTAGACAATTCTCTTTGTATAAATAAAGACCTTGAGGTCGTGTAATCGAGAACACACATCATTCATTATCAAAATTCTCTTTGACATGGTATCAGAGCAGGTTTAAATAAAACCCTAATTTTTTTTCTTCAAAGAACGCCTCTCGGCTCTTTTCTTCTTCCCTTTTTACTCTGTTTTTCTCCCAGAAAACAGAACATTCATTCATACAAGCCTCTCGGCAAATTCTTTATTTTTTTCTTTTGATTCAGTACGATGGCTTTCGCCACCACTAATATCACACATAAAACAATCTCTCCTTATGATCTTACGTCTGGTGATAATCCAGGCGCTGTTATTTCTCAACCCTTACTTAATGGTTTAAATTATGATGAGTGGGCTCTAAACTTGCGAATAGCACTCAGCTCTCGCAAGAAATTTGGTTTTCTTGATGGAAGTATTCCAAAACCAGAAAACAATTCTTCTAATCTTGAAGATTGGATTGCAAATAATCATCTTATTGTGGGATGGATAAAACTCACCATTGAACCAAAGCTTCGTTCATCGATCTCCACACGCGAAGTCGCACGTGATATGTGGGAGATTATTAAGAAGAGGTTTTCTATCAAAAGCGGTGCTCGTCTACAGCAGCTTCGCAACGCTTTGGCTACTTGCAAACAGAGTGGTACCTCTGTTGATGACTACTTTGGCCGATTGACAAAGTTGTGGGATGGAATCGCAGAGTGTACTAATTCAAAGCGATGTAAATGTGGCAAGTGTGAATGTGATCTCAACACTTCACGTGATAAGGAACTTGAAATCTTAAAGATACACGATTTTCTATCTGGTCTTGATGATGGTATACATGGTGCTATACGATCTCAAATTTGTGCTATAACTCCACTTCCCGATCTTGACAGTGTGTATCAAACAATTCTTCAAAACGAAACAATCCACGCCGGAGTCGTGAAAGATGCGGAGCTTATGAGCTTTGCATCTCAGATTTCTTTATCCTCAAAATCATCAAATTCTCACATGTTGCGTGACACATTAAATTCTGGCAGGTTTCCACGAGATAACACTAACTCTGGTGATGCTTTCGTTTCATCCCCGAAATCGTGATCCCAATCGTAAGTGTTCTGCTTGTGGAAAATCTGGACATAAAAGTTCTTCTTGTTTCAAAGTGATTGGATATCCTGATTGGTGGGAAGAGAGACCTCGAAGAAACAATTCTCGAGGTGTTCCAACAGCTGGGCGTGGACGTGGTTCTCAACCATGAGCTAATAACACGGAAATTGTTTCAGCAAACACTGCAACTACCAGCTCTAATCCTCCTTTAACAGATGCTGATCGCCAAGGTTTTATCGGTTTCACCGATGAACAATGGCGTACCATCCAACGAGTTTATGGCCCAGGCAACTCCAATGAACGTCTAAGCGGTAAGAATAATGGTCTTATATGGATTTTGGATACGGAGCTACACATCATATGACCGGACGTCAGATTTAATGCAAGACATTCTATTATCACTCCCGTGATCTGTTAGACTACCTGCAGGAGAAAATGTTTTGTCTTCTCAACAGGGCACCATTCATCTTACATCACATTTATGTTTGAAAAATGTTTATCTTATACCGGATTCAACGCAAATTTGATCTCTCTTGGACAGTTGCTTACAGATAACTTTCTAGTCATCAAATGACCGAAAGATTGTTGGTTTTACAGGACCGAAGTACCGGGACACTGATTGGAATAGGTGGTCGTGAGGGAGAAGGACTGTACCGGTTTCGAGATATTGAGATTATGGCAGCTAATCAGACAAGTATTCATAAGGACATCACTTTGTGGCATATCGGTTTGGGACATCCTTCATCTCGGATTCTCGATAAGATTCCGGGTGTTAAAGATATTTCTAAAAATCGTAGTGAGCTTTTAAATAAGAGTTGTGATATTTGTTTCCAAGCCAAACAAACTCGGCAATGTTTTCCTGATTCTATCAATAATGCAAAGGAGATTTTTGACTTAATTCATTGTGATCTCTGGGGACCATATAGTTCTCCACCGTTTTGTGGTTCTCGTTATTTTGACCATCGCCGATGATTGCTCTCGGGCTGTATGGTTATATCTACTCATCGACAAGACATCTCAGAGCGCTCCAGCTTCAGAATTTTTTGGCAATGATTGAACGACAGTTTTCTAAGAAAGTGAAAGTCATACGTTCGACAATGGAACCGAAGTTTCTTTGTATGAATCGATTTTTTCAAGACAAAGGGATTATTCATCAAACTTGTGGTGTCTACACACCACAACAAAATGGTCGTGTTGAACGAAAACACCGCCACATTCTAGAGGTTGCTCGTGCATTACGTTTTCAAGGAAACTTACCAATTGAATTTTGGGGTGAATGTGTTCTTAATGCAACGATTTGATCAACCGCACTCCTACTCCAGTTCTTCATGGTAAAACTCCATTTGAGATACTTTATGGTCACGCTCCTTCATACAAACACTTACGTGTTTTTGGCTGTTTGGCTCATGCTCACAATCTTAATCACAAAGGAGATAAATTTGACTCGGAGTCGCCGCGGTTTGTTGGCTATCCCTATGGCAAACAAGGCTGGCGCCTCTATGATTTAGAACAAGAAATTTTCTTTGTCTCTCGGGATGTGATTTTCAACGAAGAAAAATTTCCATATCTTGAAGCTTCACCTTTGCCGGTTATTCAGGTTGCTTCTCCAGCTATGAATATTCCTCTTGATGACTTTGTAAATCCGGTTTCTCCTTTCCCAGAGGCTACTGTTGGTACTGATCCTTTGTCATCATCAAATATACCTACAAGAGATGTTTCTCCTTCGACAGCTATTGCTCCAACACTAGCTTCTTCATCTCATGAAGAATCTTCAGCTCCGTTAGTTCCTCCTAAACCTGTTCAAAAGTTACGTCGTAGTCAACGACCAATCAATCTTCCTACTCATCTGAATGATTATATTGTCGAAACAATCACAAAATCTCATCTTTCTTCTCCTTCTGAATCATCTACTACTCCGCCATCCTCAGGTACCGATCATCCACTCTCAAATTATGTTTCTTGTGATCGGTTTACTACGGAATATTGCAGCTATCTGGTAGCTCTAACTACTGCTGTTGAGCCTCGTTCCTTTAAGGAGGCCATGACTTTTGAGGAATGGAAATTAGCTATGAAAAGTGAGGTGACTTCACTAGAAGATAGTCATACATGGGATCTTGTGTATCTTCCTCTTAATCGGAAACTAATTGGGAGTCAGTGGGTTTTTCAGATAGTTTAAAAGCTGATGGCTCACTTGAACGTTATAAGGCTCGTCTAGTGGCACTTGGAAATCATCAAGTCGAAGGACTGGATTATCCACGAGACTTTTGCCAAAGTAGTCAAGATGTCAACAGTTCGCTTAATTTTGGATATTGCTGCTAAGAAAAATTATGAAATTCATCAAATGGATGTTCATAATGCTTTTCTACATGGTGATCTTGAAGAAGAAATTTATATGAAACCACCACCTGGTTTTTCAAGCCCGGGTGACACACGTGTTTGTCGTCTTAGAAAGTCTATCTATGGACTCAAACAATCTCCTCGATGTTGGTTTGCCAAGTTGGCCGATGCTCTTCAAAAATATGGATTCAAGCAGACTCGATCAGATTATTCCCTCTTTGTTTTTCACCGTGGTGGAGTTACTCTACATATTTTGGTATATGTGGATGATCTTATCATCTCTGGTAACTCATCCTCCGCTATACAAGAATTTAAAGATTATTTGTCTACTTGCTTTCATATGAAAGACCTTGGTCTTGCTAAATACTTTCTTGGTTTGGAGATTGCTCGCAGTTCCACTGGAATTTACATTTGTCAGCGTAAGTACGCGATTGATATTCTAAGTGAAGTTGGGATGTTAGGCTGCAAGTCTGTTGGATCTCCTATTGATCAAAATCACAGGTTATCTCTTTCTAAAAGTCCGTTGTTGCCGGATCCGGCACAATATCGGCGTCTAGTTGGAAGACTAGTTTATTTGGCATCAACCAGACCTGATCTTGCTTATGCCATTCATATTTTATCCCAATTCATGCAGAAACCAAGAGAAGAACATTGGTCAGCAGCTATAAAAGTCATTAGATATTTGAAAGGTACACTTGGTCAAGGAATTCTTCTACGAGCAAATTCTTCACTTCACTTAACGGGTTGGTGTGACTCGGATTATGCTAGTTGTCCGTTATCTCGGAAGTCATTAACAGGTTGGATTGTTCAATTTGGAGATTCACCAATTTCGTGGAAAACCAAGAAACAGAAAACTGTCTCATGTTCGTCCGCCGAAGCTGAATATCGTGCAATGGGCGCAGTTACAAAAGAACTTTTATGGCTTAAATCAATACTACGAGAGATTGGTATTGATCATACGGGTCCAATGTCTCTTCGGTGTGACAGTCAAGCTGCATTACATATTAGTAATAATCCTGTTTTCCACGAAAGAACAAAATACATTGAAGTGGAGTGTCATTTTATTCGAGATCATATTATCAACGGTACTATAAAACCCACTCACGTCTCAACTAATGCTCAGCTAGCGGATATTCTTACTAAGGCTTTGGGACGAAAGGAGTTTGATTCATTCTTGTTCAAGTTGGGCATTCAAGATTTGTACGCTCCAACTTGAGAGGGGGTATTGAGGATTAACTTGATCTCCAAGTAAATAGGAAATTGTATATTTTCCTTTTATTAGACAATTCTCTTTGTATAAATAAAGACCTTGAGGTCGTGTAATCGAGAACACACATCATTCATTATCAAAATTCTCTTTGACATCCTCCATTGCCACCACATTAGTAAAGTCCTGAGCTTTGAGCACAAATCTAAAACCCTAGTGCATAAAGGATAAGTACACGTTTAATATCGCGGGATGATTATAATATAAGCTACTCGTAAGTACTAAGTACATGACAATCTTTTGTGCAAATTTTATTAAACGAATAAGTTATGTTAAAAGATTTTGTTGATTAGGGTTCAAATTTATTTTTTCAAAAAAATAAAATAATAATAATTTCAAAATGCATGCTAAAAATGATTGTGAATAAGTATTTGAGAAGAAACAACATAAGTAGCAAAAAGCAATCATACCAGCTCCCTTTAATTATGCTCAACATTGAAGCACCTAGCTAACAACACAACACAACAAAACCTAATTAATTAGCCTTAAACCCTAATTATCGAGTTTTTGGTAAGAAATCACTGTCCTTAGTTGGCTTTAATAAATGGTATTGTGAACAATGTGAAGAGGAAGCAAGGGATTGTACGTTGTCTTGAAATCAACCATGAAATAGACAATGATGATGATGAAGAATGTCAATCGTATCACACATATATGTAATTTGTACATATCAGATTGTCTTTATTTCACTATATAGATCTTCTCAAAGGGGAAATTAAATGTTAGAAAGCTGTCAAATATAATCAAGTCTTGTTTAATTACTTACTTGGTCTTTGACAGCAACTCTGAGTGCTTGAACTACTCTTAAGTGACTGTCTTAACTTATCAAATTAATGTAAGAAAATAATTAGTGTTTATTTTAAAAACGGTGTCGTTAGGAGATAGTTGACCAAACAGTTGTGTTTACTTCTTCTGTTGTGTTCATCGGTCTTTGAAGAGAACAAGGGATGGAGGAATCACGGGATATATTGATGTCGACGTTGATGGAATCTGGAGTTTTGATTCCCGGAGATTTCTCTTCTGTTGGTGAATTTTCTCCAGAGGCGTTGGTATCGATCTGCGCTCAGTTGCTTACTCTCATTGATCCATCGGCGTCATTTTCCGATGAGCTCCCTGACTCTATCCCCGACAGGTTTCGGATCTGCTCCGATATTGCTCATTCTGTGAAGAATCTTGGATACATCAGCGACATGAGTTATTATAAGGTATCATTTTCTCTCTTTTGCTCGGAGAATTGAGAATTTATTCAACCCTAAAGCTATAATCTCTGCGCGTTTCTGGTTCGAATATGTACGTAAGTAATTTAGGAAGTATCATTTTTGATTAAAGGATATAACTTTAGGGTTTAATATATCTCACGGAACATGCTTTTAAATTGGAATTTATAGATTAGATGTGGAGATCATAAGAATTGATTGCAAGGGATTTTGTGGATTAGTGACAGTGATTCAGTGAAGGTGCTGTGATAGTCCTTTGGTCTTCGTTAGGATCTTCTCAAGTTTAGTTTCAGTTGTGTCTGTGTGGCTTTTCTTATTTGTGTGAAATCATGCTGAAACAGATTGTATGTGTTGCTTGCGGCAGTTTCTGCATCCATCTGAAGATGACTCGTATAGGTTGGTTAGGTTTTTGGTTGAGAGGCTTTCAGAGAAAAATGAAGGAATCAAAACTTCCCTGGCTAGTGAAATGCCTGGCAGGCCAAAGATGGAGAATTTCAGAGATATTTCACAAGGCGTGATGATGGTGAATGAGGACAAGGATGACACTTTTGATACGCATATACAGAAGGTTGAAGCTGTCTTAAAAGATCTTACAATGACTACTGAAACCTCTCGTTTACCGGACTCTCATGCAAGAAATACATCAGCCAATGGTTCTACCATTGTTGACCTCTTCTCCCGTAAGACAGATGACCCATCAGATCTTTCATTGAGACAATCATCTGGAGATCAAGGAAACTCTTCTGAAGACCCGTCTGAGGTACTGTTTCTTGTTGTTATGGTGGCCTTATCTCCTTTTTCACATATGTTTGAACCTTTACATAGGAATAGGGTGATGTCAAACCAGTTTTTTGAATGTTAAAGGATTAATCTTATCAATTTTTATGCTTTGTAGACCAATTATGAGACTGTTGAGTTACAGAATCGACATAATATACTCTTGGAGGAACTGGAATCCGGATCTTCAGATCTATTTAGTCTTGACAGTGAGCTGGAGTTGTTGAAGATGGCTGCTGAGAGGTTATTGGATGACAAACAGTCGGGTGGATCATATCTCGAACTACTTAATCAACATCTAGTGGTCAAAAGGTCTAATATCATAGATCTAAAAAAGCAATGGTATGAACAGTATTATGTTATTTTCAATTTGAAAGTATTCATGTTCAGTTTCATGGACAAACCACATGACATGATACCCTAAAATATCTATGTACAATCCCTGTGTATATTAATAGATATAGACATCAGGAGAGCATTATGTCTAGCATGATTACTAAGTATGTCATGTCTTCCTTCAGGGACGATACAAGGCTCACTTTGGAAACTAAAAAGCTACGTCTCTTGGACCAACTTTATGTGGAGGAGCCAGAGGCTAAAGAGAAATTCCATAAGTTGAGAAAGACTGAACTGGACTTACAATCTCTCTCATCAGAAATTCAAAAGAGGTAACCAGAGAACTCTTACTTCATGGCCCTTCACTGTCTGTGATTTGTGCTTTTGATTGCTATTTTACATCCTTTTCTTTTGGCAATAAGAGATATATACTTCTTAAGCTATTTTGTTGGGTAACAGCTGTAGAACATAAAAAAAGAAAAATAGAGTATGTGTTTCATATCATATTAATTTGTTAATTTTTTTCCTGACAGGGAAGATGAACGCTGTAACCTATACACGGAACTTGAGAGGCAGCCAAAAGCAGCGCCTCGGAAATCTTACATCCATGGAATTAAAGAAATAACAAAAAATAGCCGTAAACTGGACACGGATATTCAGAGGATTTCAAGAGATACCAGGGAGCTACAGTTAGAGAGTAACTCCATCCAAGAACGCCTGCACCGATCATATGCTGTTGTGGATGAAATGGTTACAAGGTATGAGCTTTTCGTCTGACATGTTTGAATCGTCTGGTCAGATATACACCAAAAGAAAAGTTGCCATGTCTCTCAACTTTAGAGAACATGTATACCTTTTATACTATGATGATGAGGACGTTTTTTCTTTTACCGAGCAGGGAAGTGAAAAAGGACCCTGCAGTACGACAGGTTTACAAGCTATTGACCAGTATCCACAGTATTTTCGAGCAAGTCTCTGAGAAAATCCTCATGACTGATCGGTTTAGAAGAGAAACAGTCGAGTATGAAAAGAAGTTGGGGTCCATCACAGCTCGAGGCATGAGTCTGAAGAAATTACAAGCCGATCTGGATGCCATAAGGAAAGAAAATGAAAGCCTTGAAAAATAAACTAATTCATGTGGCTGAGAAAGGAGGACGAAGAGATACGTCTTGTAGTGTTTTGAGGTCACCATAGAATCATCTGTTAATGTACTTCCAATTTTTGAGGCAGTGTTTGTTTATAGTAATGAAAAATCTTTTTCTCAGAGATAAAATCTTTCTTATCTGATCGACACTATGAAAGAGAAGCAAAAGCGGATTTAAGCCACATCAGATATATCATATATGTTTGTAAAATTGCTGGGGAGTACAGAGAAACAAGACATGAATATGGAGAGGAAGCATCAGCTTCACAAAACTATTCCATAGGGATCTTTCTACCCTAACATTCTTAATGTTTTGTCTCACAACAAAAAGTAAGGCAAAAAGGTTTTTGCTACTTTGAAGCACACATCTTCTTCCCTCTTGTAAATGCCAACCTAAATTCCTCAGGGGATGATGTTTCCTAAGTATTTACACCCAAAAAATCCATGCTATAACATCTCTTTTAAGCGTCTGATGTGTATCTTTATAGCTGCTTCCCCTTGGCCTAATAGTTGTTAACCCAATTCTTTAAAGCAGCTTGAGGTTGCTGATAAGCAATGTGCGGGTGTCCTATGGGTTCAGCCATAGCCGTTGTGGTGTATGGCGCTGGTGGTAAGGTCTGATATGTAGTTGCTGCAGCTACCATGGGCTGTGTTGGTTGGTGTATTCCAATTATCCCACCATGACCAGCCTGCACGACAGGGAAACCAAGTGGCTGACCTTGGACTGCTAGGTTGTACATTGGACTCACCTGCAGGTTTCCAAGTCCCTGCCCAATCCATGTAGCTGTACTTTCAGTCTGCAACAATAATACCATGTGGACCACTGTTAAATTATAGTCTACAAATACGTCATTGCAAGGATAGAACAGCAAAAACTGACCACTGGTGAAGTCCTTTCTTCACTATGAATAGAGTTTAAGGCCGTTGCAGATGAGATTTGAGTAGCAACTGTGGCAGAAGCGTGTGGGGATAGGTTTGTGGTGGGAGGGTTCTCCATATTTCCTACTGGATTTATATGGGAAGGTGCTGCTAGAGTGGTTCCAGGAGGAAAATAGGACTGCTGAGGGATCCCGTTTGGGCTCACGAACTGGTGAATGTATGGCGGTGGCATATAATACGGTGAGTAATAGGGAGCGTAAGGGTAGAAATTGGGAGGGTATTGTTGCCTAAAAAGATGAGTTGCCTGTTGAGAGGCTGCTGCTATGGCGAACTGATCTGGAGCATATGATGCTAATGATATAGCTGGGGCATTGGAATTTCCGAGCTGCAATTTAAGAACGCAGTTATCAGGAAAATATAAAACAAATAAATCGTTTTTGAGTGTACATATTGTGACAAGATATACCACGTGCCTGAGTCTCTGCTGCTTCTGCAATTACTGGTGGGCCAAATGCTGACAACGAGGGAGCAATACCAAACACACTGAGTGGAGCTTCTTGACCATAAGCAATTTGATGAGTTTGTGTGTTTGATAAAGCTTCCTCTTTCAGTACATCTTCTGCAATTGGGACAGTGTTATCCGAGTGCATCACTAGCTCTGCTCCAGGTGCTGACTTTGAAATCCCAGAATCCTTATCTTCAGAAAAAGTTGATGCTTCTTCTCTGCACAGAAAGTTATGGTAGTGAGATACAACATAAAATGAGAGTTTGAAGGATAAGCCAACAAAAAACAGAATACACCTCTACTCCAATATCAAAAGGCAAAATCTTCCCATTTCCAAACTGAACTTGAAAATGCATATCTGAGCAGTACTGTAGATCAATAACTAAAGCAGACAATATGTAGAGTAAAAGTATCTCAGCCACCAACCTAGCAGAAGCAACCTCAGGAATACCATCGGCAGTTGGAGAAGATTCCCCTTCATTACCCTCTGTCCCATGATAGGCGTCGTCCACATTTGAGTCATCTCCACCACTAGCACCAATCTTAGAAGATGCCTCTTTCACGAAATTGGAATCAAAACTACCAAAAGTCAGACCGTTTTGAAATACTTCGGCAACCTGAAGGTGGAAAGGAAATGTTACGTGCGACCGTTCGCTAACATCTGCCTTGAGAAGCGACTGAGTTGTGCCTTTATCAGACACAGTCTCAATTTCAGTGACTGTTACATAAAGAAACCAGAGGCTAGATCAAATGACAGTCCATAGTTGCTGCAATATTACTGACTTAAACTAACAACATAATGAACTGAGAGCTACTTCAATAAAGAATTTGAGGCAAACTAAAAATTTCATGACTGATATACCTTGATCTGACTGGCTAGTGCAACGAGAAGCAGAAATCAAAGGAGGATCCTGTCGACCCAATGTAGAAGAAATCAAAGGCCGATCATCTTGAAGTTTATGATTGCTTACTCTACTAGGAAGACTGGTAGGAGCAGAAACCCTGCCAAAGGTATCCAATTATATTTAGCAACTTAATAGAAGAAAAATCAAAAGCGTTCATAATCGTAGCGACACAGAAGGATGATAAGTAAAAAAAAATACTTTATTCCACTAGGTACTGTGATATTTGCTTTGCTAGTAGCAGGTAGAGCAGTTCTAGAACCTCCTGTTACACGATTAGCTCCACTCTCCCTTTTAAAAGATACATTTCTTCCATTACCTGCATTGGAGTGTCAATAAAGAGCTTAAAACAGGGGAGAGCACGAGTATTTTTATTTTCAAAGGTATCAATAATAGAAACACAAACTACCTTGATTAGTGTTACTTGAAGCAAACTTCCTCTGACCACTTCTGCCACTTGCTTGGGTAACCAGCACTATATTCTGCAGACAGAAATCAAATGAGATAATGAAAGCTATAAGAGCAAGTGATGCACAATGGTACAAGGATTGCTATGCGAATCGAAAAACTAAAAATAATTGAACAGAAACGAACAAAGACACAACAAAACAGCAGATAAGGGATTCATTACAAAAAAAGAAGACTTGCCTCCTTCCTTTTCTCTCTTTTACTTTTCACCTCATGAAATGTATCTGCAATATTACAAAATTTACAGAGTATATGAGGACATGACTCATAACGAACAAAGGTCACAAAAATAACAATTATCATTCGAAGACGAATTTGAAAGACACTAGATTGTAATAATGTTAATCTATGCAGCGCAAAATCTGAATGTGTTAACATCTAGAAACAGAGGACATAATCCATACTTAATAACACAGATGATGTCCACTAGAGAACCTTTGAGGGGTACAAACTCACCCCAGAACTCAAAAGAGATCTCTAAGTACCTTCCGGAACTATGAGGAGTAAAAGATCTATTTTGATTCCATAGCAGGAAACAAAGATTCAATGTTGGAATAGAAACTGAGTGACAACACTTGCGAAACATGACATGATCTTAGAAAACAGATACAGAAAAATCAACAAACCCTATTCGTATAGCACAAATCGATGGAGGGCAAAGAAATAGCAAAGCTGAAGATAGAAAGCTTGAGAGAGTGGAGAGAAAGAGATGATGATTGATGAGAGAGTGAGTGAGTACCTAAAAAGAGAAGCTTCTGAGCGGTCTCATGAGGATCATTGAAGGAATCCTTATAGACGGCGAAGATATCCTCGTCGGAGTGTTGCTTGCCCGTATACTCTCTGATACTCTCAAGGGTTTCACGAAGATTGTTAGGGATGGAAACCCTAGAAGAGCCGCCATGGGCCGAGGAGGAGGTCATGGTGGTGTTGTAAGGAAGGAGGAAGAGAAGCGTAAGACTAAGGAGAGAGATTATTAATATATATAAATTGAAAAACTCAGAGCAGCCGCGCTACTTGAGTTGAGTCGAGTGCTCCTAAATCCTAATTCTAATTCTAATTTTATTTAATTATCTCCCAATAATCTACAATTAATGGTCTTCTTAATTACTACCGCTTCGCTTCAGATCCCACTCTCCGTAACTTTTATACGCTTACGTCACTTCATATCGCAATCTCTTTTCTTTACACGCGCCTTAGAATCCCTTATTAATCAAACAGTTTTTGTGCTTTTTTAGAGTAACATTTTGCTTTTCTTTTTTTTCTTAAATATATAAATAGATTATATCTTTGCCGTGATTTCAATATCCTATATTTTTATATTATTAGCTGAATGGGACCCTCCAGGAATTGATATCAAAAATTGATGTGTCTATTAATCTTATATAAAAATTAATTAATTTTGAATTTAATTATTGTTGACAACATTAAAGCATAAATAATTCAAATTTAATTTTTAAAATCATGAAACATTAATTAATACGAAAATCTCATTATAGGTTAGTGTTCACTTGAAAAGTCTTGGTATTTTTAAAAAAGTTATGCAATAATTGTTAGTTTTTGTTTTATAATAAACCAGATTCGGACTCCGCACGTACGTGCGGGGTCATGTTTATAAATATTTTATTAGATATAATATATATAATCTAAATTCACACTAATTATATATTCAGTTTAGTTTTAATTCAGTTTATAAATACTAAAAATAATAATGATTTCATCAGTATTTTGACACTCAGATTGATCTGAATGTTGTATTGGAATTAACCGTGAAAGATTAGTGATTGGTAATATTTATACTAAACTCGTGAACTATCAATTCAGATATAAAATCACCAAGAACAATTAAAATTAAGTTAACTGGGTCCGTGTTTTTTAAAAATATTTATAACAATTTATACTTACGGTTGAATTTAGATTGATTCTTAGTACAAATGGATATAATTCATATTCTGTTGTGTTTCATCATGTTTTGTCCCTTACTTGTTCATAGCCCTCTCAAGCAGATCAAACCCGCAATCTGTGACCCTTCAAATAAATTAATTTGCATCCGCTCTGCTTAAATCTGTGGATACCCACGGGTAACCAGTAAATATTTAAATAATAATTAAAAATTATTTTTATAAATTTAGTAAAATTAATATTTATTAATAAAATTTTAATATTATAAATACATATATTCAAAAAAAATTTAATTTTTTTTTTAGATATATATATATATATCTTATATTTTTAAAATTTAACTACTAAATTTTATAAAATAATATTAATTAATATTATTATTATTTTTAAATGCGGGTATCCGTAAATCTTCTTTACAAAATATGATGATCTGCATCCGTCCCGTCAAAAAATGTTTCGATCCGCCACCGCGACCCGTGATTTGAAAAAAAAAATTGACCCGCATCTGCCCTACAACGGGTCTAACTGGCTGGGACCTGCCCCACAGCGGGTTATATAAATTTTTGACCCATATCAAAACGCACCTATTGTGAATTTTTATCCGTCTCGTAGTCAACTCTTACCAAAATTAGTGATAATTTGAGAATTGAATTTACCTACACAAATTTTCTAATTATATACCGTTATCCAAAATTCTTATCCTGTTTTTTATTGAACATTATTCGAGTAATGTTTTTTTGTTATCCGAATTATCCGTTTCTGTCTCATACCCACTATTTTTTGTTCCAATACCAAAAATAGACTGACTTTTAAGATAACACTAGATTCGGACCCGCACATACGTGCGGGGTTATGTCTATAAATATTTTATTAGATATAGTATATATAATCCAAATTCAGACCAATTATGTATTCCGTTTAGTTTTAATTCAGTTTATAAATATTAAAAATAACAATAATTTTATCAGTATTTTGACACTCAGACTGATCTGAATGTTATACTGGAATTAACCATAAACCAGATTAGTGATCGGTAATATTTCTACTAATCTCGTGAACTATCAATTCGGATATAAAATCGCCAAGAACGATTTAATCAGGTCCACATGTTTTTTTTTAAAATATTTATGATAATTTATACTTACGATTGAATTTAGATTTATTCTTAGTACATGTAGACATAATTCATATTTTATTGTGTTTCATCATGTTTTGTCCCTTACTTGTTCATAGCCTTGTCAAGCGGATCAAACCCGCAATCCGCCCCGTAGCGAGTTATATGAATTTTTGACCTACATCAAACCGCAACCTGCGACTCGGCAAATAAAAATAATTAATCCGCACCGCCCCAATTAAATATGTGGATACCTGCGGGTAACCCGTAAATATTTAAATAATAATTAAAAATTATTTTTTATAATTTTAGTATTTATTATTAAAAAAAACATAAATTCCTAATTTTAAAAAAAAACAAAAATTTTGGATATATATATTTATTTATTTATTATATTTTTAAAATTTAACTATTAAATTTTATAAAATAATAGTAATTAATATTTTTTTTTAATACGGGTACCCGCAAACCCGCTTTAGAAAATATGATGATCCACACCCGCTCCGTCAAAAATTGTTTCGATCTACACCCGGGACCCACAATTTAAAAAAAATTGATCCGCATCCACCCCGCAGTGGGTCTAACGGGTCGGGACCTGCGAGTTATGAATCAAATTGACAGGGCTAGCCCTGTCAAGCCGGTAAACCTGCAATCCGGAACCCACCCCGCAGCGGGTTATATGAATTTTTGACCCGTATCAAACTGCACATATATGTAGATTTTTATCCGTCTTGTAGTCAACTCTTACCAAAATTAGTGATAATTTGAGAATTGAACTTACCTACACAAATTTTCTAATCTCATACTGTTTTCCAAAATTTATCCCGTTTTTATTGAACATCGTTCGAGTAAATTTTTTTATTATCTGAATTATCCGTTCCCATCTCATATCCACTATTTTTTGTTTCAATACCAAAAATAGACTCACCTTTAAGATAACATATTTATTTAGTTAAATAACGATATTAGAGTAATCAAAATTTAATTACCGTTTTTGAAAGTATATGTGGTTAGTAAAATAAATTACTTAAAAAACTCGTATAATTTAGAAAAATAAAATTATACATATATGAAAATATATTTATGTATTTTTTTATTGGACATTTATGTTTTCACAAAACATATTAATAGAATATAGAATATGGCTTTTCTTAGTTTACAAATCATTATTTAGTTTTAAATCATGATCTTAATAAATTTTTAAAATAAATTCAATTCAATTATTTTTTAAAAATAATTTAAATTAACTCAATTTGAATTAATATATTTTGTAAAATTAAAAATTATTATATTTTTTATTATAAAATATATTTTTGTTTACATGTTAATAATGTTTTTATAAAGATTAGTCAAATATGTAATTAGTTTAACTATAATAAGATTTACATTAGCTCCTATGCAATATTAACGTAAATTTATTAACGTAATCATAATAATTTTATCAATAGATTTAAATTATTTACGTAAATTATTCATGTAATATATTTTAAAATTTTCTTATTAAAATCACTATTAACGTAAATTTATTATTATAGGTTAACAAAATCTTTAATTTACACATAAATCTTCTTATAAAAGATTTTGTTAGAGATTTTCTGATTATATGAAATCTTTTATTTATTAATTAATATTTAAAATATATTTTAATTGTGTTTGGATACATAGATATAAGTTAAATATATAAAGACATTTTTACCATTAATGAATTTATTTTTTGTTTTCTTTTCCAATGGTATTTTATGTAAATATTTTAGAACTCTAATGTTTCTTTTAAATAGTGCTTCCATTTTAATAGTATAGATATTGATTTCGTTGAATAACGATATTAGAATAATCAAAATTTAATTATCGTTTTTGAAAGTATATGTAGTTAGTAAAATAAATTACTTAAAAACTCGTGTAATTTAGAAAATAAAATTATATACATATGAAAATATATTTAATGTGAATTTTCATTGGGTATTTATGTTTTCACAAAACAGATTAATAGAATATAGAATATGGCTTTTGTTAGTTTATGAATTTTTAAATCATGAATTTTGAAAATAAATTAAATTCAATTTTTTATTAAATTATTTAAATTAACTCAATTTGAATTAATATATTTGTAAAATTAAAAATTATTATGATTTTTATTATAAAATTTGTTTTTGGTTTACATGTTAATAATGTTATTACAAAGATTAGTCAAATATGTAATTAGCATATTTATTAATTATAAAAAATTTGAATTAAGTTTGAGAAGATTGAATTAAATTTTATATATTAATACTTGTAACTATATTATCTTCCTATAAAGAAACGTAATATTAATATAAGTATAGATTTGCTATATTTTAAATAAAAAATTTCCTTATAAACGTATTAATATTAAACATATGAAAAAAAATCAGATTTTGAGAAGTAAATTATAGTATTCAATTTATTATTATATGTTAACAAAATCTTTAGTTTACACATAAATCTTGTTATAAAATATTTTGTTAGAGATTTTCTGATTATATGAAATATTTTATTTATTAATTAATATTTAAAAAATCTTTTAATTGTGTTTGGATACATGAATATAAGTTAAAATACAAAAATATTTTTGCCATTAATGATTTTTTGTTTTATTTTTTAGATTCAATAGTATTTCATGTAATTATTTTAGAACTCTAATATTCTTTTTGAATAGTGCTTTTCTTTTAATAGTATAGATATTTACGCATTTTAGTAATCAAAAATCAATTAAGAGCTTAGGTTAATGATTTTTCAGAGCATGTTCTGCTTTGGCTTTGGTTTAAGATATTGTTATTTATTGGGAAAAAATGAATTGTTCCGTTCTTCCATGAAATCTTTTTACCGTAATCTCTAACTACAACTGTCCTCCAAATAAACAAATAGCTTCCAAGATAAAAGAAAATTATTCACATATACAGTATTTCTATTATGTTCTCTACTTTTTGGGTTGTCCACTATTTAATACATCGTCTTTACTCATGAACCATAAACGAAATTTACAATACCTAATATAAATTTTTCATTTGACTTCGTTCTATCGTTTGTTAAATCTCTTTTAACTTTATTTCTTTTGATTAATTAATTTTTGTAATTGTTGTTTCTCAACATTTTACAAGTTTCAAATCTTCTTAATTATAAAGCAAAGTTTCTTTTTATTAGGAACTAGAATATTCCCGAAATATTATTTTAGATGCTGTAGATATTATCCCTTGTATCTTGGTGAAATCTCTGAACATATGTAACAATTACGTCTTTATATTCAATGAGAATGCAGAGCTCTCCTCAAAGAGACTTACAATATCTTTCACTTTTCACCGGTTGTAATATTAATGTGTTGAGTCAATGTGTAGCGTTCAAGAAAAAACAATTGCCGTAGTTATGACTTATAAGAATAAGAGATGAGATGGGCTTAGACCTGGCCAACATTTCCTTTTGAGAGAGTGCTACACATTTTTCTTTACATTCTGTCCTAAGAGCTTTACATGTGATGTTAGGGGTTGTTGTTTCTTAAGACAACATATAGAAGGACTATTATATTACTCCATCCTAAAATTGTTAATAAGATATCAAGAGATATTAGATATGTTTCTAGATGCAACAAATATGTTTATGTGTATAAATATGTTATCTTTATCAGTTTTTATTTCTTGATGGACATTAGTAATATTTTTTGTTTTTAGAAATTATTAAATAAAAATTAAAGAAAGTAAAAATGTTCTATAACAAGTAAATAAACATACACTAGAGCAATTGATCTCATATAAATCATACTTGGATAATAATAGCAAAATTTGTATACTAAAATCATAAAATATGGTTATAAAAAATGCACAGATTTTCATCAAGTGTAAAATAATCGACGAATATTTAAAAAGTCTTAAATATCATTTGAAAATATCTAGAAGGCAGTGCATCTTAAGCAAGCAAGATCGTGTGTGGTTGGATATAATTGTAAATCCACTAAATTATAAATAAATGGAGGATTCAGTCTAGTTCTTTTGAAGCCACATTCGGATTTGCAAGGTAACAATGCATTTCCTAAGATACATAGACCGATGATGCTTAAAATTTGTCTTAGTTTATATAAAGAAAATAAAACTCATCAATTTTTTTCTTTTTAAACTCATCATTCTTTTTTACAAAATTGTTAACCAAGTTCTAAAAGTCAACATTTATCCAACTTTATTTTGGTAGATAAGATAACCAAATCATTCTATCTATTTTCTATCATGCTTGTGCAAAGAAAAGAGTTTATCAATTTCAACTTTAAAAATAATTTTAGCCCATAGCAATTTTGAGTTATACATGAGTTTGGAATATCAATCTTGAGTTATTTTTGGGATATCAATTATATGAGTTATTTTTTTAAAATAACACTTTAATATGACTATGTATTTACCGAACTACAATTTAAATTACAAACCTAAAATTTCACCTATTCTAATCTAGAATTTCAAGTCATGCTTCCGTGAAGATAATAAATTGGCTAATTATTGATTTTTAGTTTGAAATTAATTCTAAATGGGAAACAAAACTAAAATCTAAAATTAGATGAAACATAACTATAATGAACAAGGAATACTTACTAATTGATTATTTCATGTTTGTAATGAAAATTAGTAAGTATTCCTTGTTCATTATAGTTATGTTTTAGAAACAGAAAGAGTATAAATATGAGAGCTCCCAAGCCCGTAGCTATCTTACTAAAAAAATTAATTTTGGTCTACGACATTTTTATTAAAAGAAAAACAATGGCCAATAAGATTTTTAGACCCAATCGTAAAAAGACTTTATAAGTGTTAAAAAAACTTTAACTACTGTAGTTACATTAATTAAAAGTAAACATTGGAATATAAATTCTAGGTGATATATATACAACCTCCTAATCTATTTACGTTTTCACTCTATAAGATCATTTCTTGAATTCTATATATAGAGTTGTAGACATAGAGAACCAGCAAGCATCAAGTGTTTACATAGAGAGCGAACCACTCTCTCTTCAAAATAAAAAATAGTGATCGAGGATTCACATCAATTCCAAATTGAGTGTAGGACCTACTTTTCCAAATATAGTGATACATAAAAACCTCTATAAATTAATAATGTTGGGACCGGAGAATTTTATTAATTTATAGAGGTTATTAACTTATCGATAAATTAATAATTATTAATTTATAGAAAATTTTTCCGAATTTCAAAAAATATTATATAAAAAGTAGAAAAATGAAGACAATAGTTTGATGTATTTTAATGCATTTACACATTATAAAATAATCATTGCATATATAAAAAATAATAATTTTTGATGCAATTTGAGAAGATAATATCATATATTTTTGATATTTTAAGAAAAATAGCGATAAACTCCAATAAAACTACAAATTTACGAATAAATAAACAACATTAGAATCATATTTCACTATCTATTATATATTCAATAAATGTATATGATTATTAATTTATATTATTAATGGGACCATATATTTATATAGAGATTTTCTAAAATTTATTATCTTATTATCTTATCGAAATATGTCAATTATTACACCGGTCCAACTCAGGACCGAGATAATTTATTAATTTAGAAAAGTTATTAATTTATCGAGTATTAATTTACAGAGGTTCTAGGTCGAATGCAATATAACTATCCAATATATTATGTTGGTAACTGCATAATTTACTTGATATTAATATTTTTGTTATCAAAGAGAACTACATTGGATTGTATCTGCAATAATTTTTTTTATTTTCAAACCCTTTAACAAACATATATATATATATATATATTTACAATTATCTCTTCACAAGTTTCCTTCAAATTTGTGATAATTTGATTAGTAGGAGTTTAATTTTGAACCACATAAAGATATCATTTAATCATATATACACACGTTTTGCAAATTTTTCTCAGGCAAATGTGAAGTGTAAGGGGGTGTTTAATCCACTTTAGAGTTTGGATACTTTTCTGTATTTTTCTCATAAATGTGCGGCCGTGTTATTATATTTGCAAATTGGGAAGCATCAATGCAATAACGCATTTGATAGTAGATTCGCGAAGAAGATAGAAACCAACAAAAAAAAAAAAGAGGTAAAAGCCAATCAACGACGACGTTTCATGTCGTTTCGAGTTTCAACACAGTAGCCATGTTATCATCTTCAATTAGGTTAATCGTGTCTGGAATCTACCGGACTCAAACCTTAAAATCGCCGGTTAATTCTCCGAGCGTCTTCATCTCCGTACCTAAATTCTTCAACTCTGAGTCGAATTCGGCGGGAATTGGGTCAAGATCAATCGCGATGAGCAGCGTTGATAAAACCGGGTCGGATTTGGGAGCAATCGAGAATCGGGCGAGCAGGATAAGGGAGAAGCTTCAGAAGGATCTGGAACCAGTAGAGTTAGTGATCGAAGATGTTTCGTATCAACACGCCGGTCACGCCGGGATGAAAGGTAGAACCGACGGAGAAACGCATTTCAACGTGAAGATCGTTTCAAAGGGATTCGAAGGAATGAATCTGGTGAAGAGACACAGGCTGATCTACGATTTGCTCCGGGAGGAGCTGGACAGTGGATTACACGCGCTTTCTATCGTCTCAAAGACGCCATCGGAGTCTCCTCCATAAGGCCAGTGCCGCTATTGAATACTGTGTGTAAGAGTTTATGTAAGACTTGGTGACATTGATGCTTATTGAAGCTTAATTTGTTGTCAAAATCAACTCTTTTCGATTCATAAACTGAATTTTCCAATCAAAGGCTTTGCTTTTGGATTTCTATTGCATTTCTTGTTTATGTAATTATGTGTTGCTTTTGGATGGTAAGTGTTCGAACAAAGACACTTTTAGTTTCAATTCGAGTTCTTGTTTATTTGAATTCAAAACTGCATTGTTCATAGCTTGATGAGAAATGCTCTAGGCTCCATTTGTTGTCTCTTATTTGTAATAAGCTTTAGTTGAAAGGAGATGCAAAACATGTATGATTGATATCAAATGAAGCTCGTTTGTGCCATGTGTTTGTTAGCTTGGAGCCAAGAGGGTTTTTTCTTCCATGTTTCAAGCCTCTCTTCAAGTGCCCATTTTGAGTCTTCTATTGTCATCAATGGCGTTTGTGTTTTTTTCTAATAATCTATGTCCCAATATCGCAACAAAGATATACTTTATGGGGTTTTCTAATAGTCGTCGTCTCCAAGTATTGTCCTTGTAAGGATAAAAACAGCAACATGTAAGTTCATGATTTGATTGAATGTGAGCTTCTTGGCTTTGAACTTTGAATTGTTAATCTATATATAACACACTATTGTAGTTATCTTAAGTTTTAAGTGAAATCTGAAATCTTCTTGCAGCAAATTTTCCAATTATAATCATCCATGAGCCCTTTACCCAATTCATGATTCAGATCTTCTAGGCAAGATCAGAGATACTAGTATAGATGATACTAAAGTTAGGCCAAATGAAAGAGCTAAACATATCTTACCATGATCTGTAATCTGCCCAAGTTTAGAATGGTGACATATGCTAACATCTCGTGATACGAGAAAATTCAACAGGAATGGTTCAGTTATTTCAGAGAATCAAACGACTAGTTTCTTAACAACACAACAAACCAGAGGAACATAAAACATCATATTTTTTTTTTTTTCATAAAACATAATTTTACTCCATGGTTTATGTGCTATATGTTAAGATGTCTACTACATGGTTTAAACTACAATGTTTACTAGAGGCTATGTAGAAAGAATGTACATATTATTCTATCCTCCCCGGAGATCTTATCAAAAGGGTTCATTTTCATATATTTCGTTTATGTTAAGTTATTTGATGAACGCAGAAAATAAAAGAATCTCAAATGAATATGGAAGAAGGATCTTGGACTTGCCTAATCGTTTGGTTTAAATTTAAAAGGCTAAGTTTAAAACATTTCGGTCTCTAGACTTGGCTATCTAAATCTAAATTTGAACTACAAGTCCAAGATCCTTTGGTTCAATCAAGGCAAAGAACATCTCCATCGGATCTTTCTTCTTACCAACAACTTAGATGTTCACAGATCGAAGATGCTCGGTTTGCTCTTGAAAGAGACCATGCCCGGTTTCAATAGAGCCAGATACAGTGAAAGAAACAACCTGCTTTGTCAAGAATTCCCTTTTCAAACAAATCAGCATCGTCAAGAACAATTCCTTGAAAGCTCTTACAGCCTCACTGGAGTTGTGCTTTATATTTATAATGGGATAACACAAAGAATGTTAAAACGGACGAACTTTCCTCATCTGTACACTGGAGAATCACCAGAAAGGCGCCACCTGCTTTGTCAACAAGACTTTCCAGTTCAAACTAGTCAAGAACCATTGTTCGAACGCTTTAACCACTTCAGTGAAGTTTCTAATGATATTTATAATGGAGGTGAACGAAGAATTAAGAACTACCAGCTTTACTCATCTGTACACTTGAGAATCACAAGAACGAAGCTTGACTAGGCAGAGCAACCTCAACATTCGCCCTCCACAGCACTGGTAATAAATAAATCATTGATATATTATGAAAACAAAAGCTAAATCAATATGCACATTTTCAAGGTAACTAATCTTCAAAGAAATACTCATGATACTTTAATTTGATGGAAACAAGGTGACTGAAGCTTGGAATGACTAACGAATCTTTAGAATAGCGTTCTCTGTTCTGTTCTGTTTCTGAGCATTGCAGTAGGCTAACTAATTGACAATTCAAAACTGTGGTGATCTTGATATATATGGAGATGATATTTGGAGTATTTATTTAGCTTTTGGAGGATGTGTAGTAGAAATGGTTGCGAGTCTTGTTCCTTGCATTGTCTTAAGGAGATAGTTCTCTTTGTCACCACTATTTCTGCAAGAGAATCAACTTATCAGTACTTTCTTAAAACAGTCTCTCGTGATGATTCTGTAAGACACTATCTGGTCCAGAAGGTTTCTGAAGACACCTAAAATGTAGTAACTTATAATATAATATGACTTTTACCATTTCAGCATTTCATGTAGACTAAGAATATAAACTTAGCCCACAAGGCGACAGTCACCATCCGAACGGCAGATATTCTTTAATTTCAACTTCTAATCAAATCTAGTAATTAAAAATTGCAAAACGAAAGTGTCAAGCAATCTGCATGGAAATTGATAGTGAAAATAAGAAGAACTATAATAATGATACATAGACCTGGTCAATTTCAAGGAATCTGCTAATTGCTTATGACGCCATCTATTGTACCGCGTAGATGGCGATACATTATAAATATGTATCGCGATACACACTGATTACAACATATAAATTATAAAATTATGGTGATATAATTGCTACGAACTAGTTTCAGTTTTTTGGATTTAAATATTTAAACTTTTATTATTAAAATTTATGCTCTTGCTCGTTATAATAGGTTATATGTCAATTCCATAAGATTGTTTTATCTAAAACAGAACATCCTTCATGATAGAATAGATGATCACAATATTTTAATTTTTTTTTTTTTATAATCACAATATTCTTTATGTATAAAATAAGAGTCTAGATAGTTCTCATTCATTGCGTATGATCCTTAATTAGTCTCTATATATATAGTATTTATAATTCAATATAGGATAAATACTCAATCCCTTTTCGATACTCATTTTATTAGACCAAGTACCAAAGCAAATCTTTGTATCTCTCCAATTACTCACAAACCCCATATCGGAATATCCTCTCCGGTGCTTTTCTCCGGCAATATGACGATGGTAAGTGCCGTAATTCCCTTCCCTGTCTCCTTTTTTTTTATGATGCGAGACACGAAACTTATATTTGATTGATATCTTTTTTTTCTTCAGCAACGGATAGTACTAAAAATGGATATGACTGAGAGCGAGAAACTAATGAAAAAAGCTATGAAAATTGCATCAGGAGCAAAAGGTAAACATCTATAATTTATGACTTCTTTAGCAAGTAACTTGCTAGCCAAGTTAGGTCATGTGAATAGTTGTATCGACTTTGTTTGTTTATGTGCGTGCAGGTGTGAGATCGGTCTCAGTTCAGGGACAAAACGACCAGTTAGTTTTATTGGGAGAAGGGATTGAATTGGCGGAGCTAACACGTGAGCTCAAGAAGAAAGTTTGTCCCACGAGTATCGTCGCCGTTCAGCCAGCGCCGCCGCAGCAGCCACCGCAACCTAATCCTATGAACCAGCACAACGAGATGCCTCCGGTGAGAAGATGTATGTGTGAGATACCGAATGCGGGTTTCTGCGGATTTTGTAGATCGATGAGTCAATACACTTATCATCAGATGGGACCTCCTCCGGTTATCTATGGTAGTTACCGTGATGAGCCCGATGGTTGTAGAATCATGTGATGTAACGTTTTGAGTGATTTTTGTTGAGCCTTTTTTTATTGGTTTTAGTATTTTCTTATTTTTAATTAAGAAAAAAAACTCATTTTTTCTGATCATATGATATTGTAAAAAGAAGATTGTTGAATTCGTGGTGCTGTAATTGTTATAATAGTGGACTATTCTTATAAGAAAAACAAAAAAAAATGTCTTTGGCTGGTGAGAGTGGATCATATAACCAAATAACAAGTGAAACCCAATATTTTTCATCGAATTTATATTTAAACTGGGGAAAAAGAATATATGTTTGATACTTTTCCTATTTATTTACGGAAATTATAACTTCTGTGACCGTAAAAGCAATTTTCAGATGTAGAAAGAGTAACGTATATTCTGTCAAATAGATATATGTTATGTTGTGTTTGCTCTTTGTAATGTAATGAAAGTCAAGTCTACGACCACGAGTTTCCTTTGATGACATCTTCAAGGGACTGGAACGTGGATATAGAGTGGATAGAGATGTCCAAATTCCAAAGGAAATTATTTATAATTTTTACAAAGTAGATATTATTTTTAAATACTAAACATTCCTTTGCTCCTTTCGTATATTCTCTGCCTCAAACACGGGAAGTATGATCGTGTCAATATAATATCAAATTATCAGTTATTCAAAGCGGAGAAAAAGGAAACAAAGATATTCAGTCTTATAAAGTTAAGGATTCCACACACAAAATTCAAACGAAGACACTGAATTATCAAACAAATAATGTAACAAAGTGAAAAATAAATAATCATATTTATTCAGACTAGGGCTGGGCACAAGTACCCGTTACCCACCCGACCCGCCCGGCTCGTCCCGTACCCGCTCCGTTCGACCAAGTACCCGCCCCGTTCAAGCCAAGTATCAAGCCTTCACGATCCATTACCCGCTAAGCCAAGCCAAGTATCAAGCCAGAAAATTTTTTCCGCTACCCGTCCTTTACCCGTTACCCGCTACCCGCTACCCGTACCCGTTACCCGTCCCATTACCCGTCCATTACCCGTTATCCGCCCGATTACCCGTTTCATACCCGCAAAAATACCCGTTACCCGTAAAAAAAATACCCGTAATCCGTTACAAAAAAAAAAAAACAAGTAATTACCCGCGGGTACCCGTGGCGGGGCAAGTAACCCGCAAGCCTCGGGATTTTGGGCGGGTACTTGTTTCGCCGGGTACCCGTTCTCGGCGGGGCAAGTACCAAGCCGATGTATTCAATTACCCGACGGAGCAAGCCGGGTACCAAGGCGGGCGAAAAAACCGGGTACCCGGCCTGTGCCCACCCCTAATTCAGACCGAACAAACATTTACAACATACAATATTTTTATCTGGATCACTGGTTTTAATTCTGGTTCACGAGTAGCAATAGGCCCATTAATGCGTTAAAATGGGCCAATAGGCCCAATCAGTAGTTATCTGTTTTCTGTTTGGGAGTTGAATATTTCCCGCCTATTTTTGAAGGCAGTTAAGTTAGCTTTTTAATATAAACAAGTAAAAACAGAATTCGCTTCAGGATGAGGGAGAAGCTTCAGAAGGAGCTGGAAGCAGTGGAGTTAGTGATCGAAGATGTTTTGTATCAACACGCCGGTCACACTGGGATGAAAGGTAGAACCGACGGAGAAACGCATTTCAACGTGAAGATCGTCTCGACAGGATTCCAAGGAATGAATCTGGTGAAAAGGCACAGGCTGGTCTATGATTTGCTCCGGGAGGAGCTGGACAGTGGATTACACGCGCTTTCTATCGTCTCAAAGATGCCATCGGAGTCTCATTCGTAAGACCAGTGCCGATACAGAATACTGTGTGTTCTGTTTCTCTGTTAGTGTTTATGTAAGACTCCGTGGCATTGATGCTTGTTATTGAAGCTTAATTTGTTGTAGAAATCAACTTTTCTCGATTCAAAGACTGAATATTTCAATCAAAGGCTCTTTTGTCAGAGTTTAAGTAATTGTGTGCTGCTTTTGGAAGGTAAGTGTTCGAACAAAGACACTTGCTTTTCATTTCAATTCGAGTTCTTGTTTTCTTGAATTCAAAACTATATTGTTCATAGCTTGATGAGAAATGATATAGGTTCCATTTGTCGTCTCTTAGTTGGGATTAAGCTTTAGTTGAAAGGAGATGCAAAACCTAAGCTCCGACTTAGGGTGGTAGCCATTGAAGCACATTTATGATATCAAATGAAGCTCGTTTGTGCCATGTGTTTGTTAGCTTGGAGCCAAGAGGGTTTTTTCTTCCATGTTTCAAGCCTCTTCTTCAAGTGCCCATTTTGAGTCTTCTATTGTCATCAATGGCTTTTGTGTTTTTTTTTGTTGCTAACTCTAAAAACGAAACGCCTTTTTCTAATAGTCTATAACACACTATTATAGTTATCTTAAGTTTTAAGTGAAATCTGAAATAGTCTTGCAGCAAAATTTCCAATTATAATCATCCCAATTAATGATTATGTGTACTAGGCGAGACCAGAGATACTACTAAATTAAGGCCAAGCTAAATAGCTAAACATAGCCTCCCATGTTCTGTAATCTGCCCAATTTTATAACGGTGACATATGCTAACATCCCAAGATACGAGTAAATTCAAAAGAAATATATCAATAGCTTCAGAGGAACATAAACATAAGTCTATTCTAACACTAGAATGTGAGCTATATAGCAAGATATGTACTATATGGTTTAAACCACCTCTCTCGAAAAATAAAATTCAACAAACAGCTCATTGGACTGAATCAATTGCTATATAACATCGTTTTCCATGGAAACACAACCATTCATGCATCTGAAAACAATAGTAAGAAAGACAACCATACTCTAACACCTCTGAGCTGTGTATGGTCCTTATAAAAAGTTAAAAGTAATCAATTGCTATGGCCCATTGTTTAGAGGGTCATTTGCTTACTTCGTGAGAGGTATTAGGGTTTTGATTCCGGTTTCTAGGGTTTTTATGCTATTTTTAGCAAGAGACTCTTTATATTTCAAAATTTTCTGTGGGGAAGAATTGAAATCAATGTCTAAGATCAACTACTCATTTATGTAGCTTACGCTGTTCTCTGTTGTCACAGTCGTACCCACAAAGAGAGGAGGGGATCAGCTGACCCCTTAAAAATAATATAATTTATATTTGTAGGCTTACATTGTTAGTGATCAATAGCTCAAATGGTTTAAATGTCCTCAAATGGCCCCTTCTTACCTTCGGTTCTTGTTTTCCTCTTTCTAATAAATTTGTACTCCATTAGTTCCAGTTTAAAAGAGTTTTTGGCTAAAAGTGCACTTATTAAGGAAATTGTTTTTTAACCAAAATCATGATTAAACAGTTTTTGATAAAAATAAAAAAGCAACAAGAATGCTAATAGCCATTTTGAAGGTTTGTCAACTTCATCATTAAATATTCTTTTTGTTTTCAAATATCTATGCTTGAAAAATCTCTAATATTTTATGTAAAATTGTTTTGTTGTGTACTATATTTCACATAATTAAATAATATTTAATTTAAATTATATATGACTCCGGTAAAATTATTTTTTGGGTACGTCACTATCTGTTGTAGAAAACATAGAGAACTGGTGCTTGGATTTTTCCATGGTGCAAGCCACTTGGTAAAAGAAATGGAGAAGTTCATGTCTCTCACAATAACAAATCACCCTTTTGTCATTGGAATCTCGAGGAGCTCGCTAGCAGATGCTTTCTTGCGTTGATTCAATGTGTAGCGTTCGAGAAGAGAAATTATCATGGTCATGAGAATAAGAGAGGAGATGGGTCTAGATGTGACCAACCTTTCTTTTTGGTGGGTGCAATACTTTCAAGTTCTCGCGTCACTAAGGAGATTTATGCATAGAAGGTGAAATGTAGAGAAGTGAAGGAACGAGAATCAAAGTGTAGCCAAGCTTTTACATATAAGCAGCCAGTCTCATTTGATCATCCTCCAAACAGAATTTGAAGGTGTAAGCCAAAGACCAGTTTCGTTTCATCTCAACTAGCACCGGGACCTTAACCTTACGCAAGTCCATGATCCTTTGGTTCAATCAAGACAAATAACATCTCCATTGGATCCTTGTTATTACCAAGAACATAGATGTTCATAGTTTGAAGACGCTCGGTTCCCTCTTGAAAGAGACCATGCCTGGTTTCAATACAACTCAATAGAGTTGGACAAGTTCATATACAGTGAAAGAAACAACCTGCTTTGTCAAGAATTCCCTTTTCAAACAAATCAGCATCGTCAAGAACAATTCCTTGAAAGCTCTTACAGCCTCACTGGAGTTTTGCTTGATATTTATAATGAGAAAATACAAAGAATGTTAAAACGGACGAACTTTCCTCATCTGTACACTGGAGAATCACCAGAAAGGCGCCACCTGCTTTGTCAAGACTTTCCAGTCAAGAACCATTGTTCGAACGCTTTAATCACGAAGAATGTTAAAACCTACCAGCTTTCCTCATCCGTACACTGGAAAATCACAAGAACGAAGCTTGACTAGGCAGAGCAACCTCAACATTCATCCTCCACAGCACTGGTAATAAATCATTGATATATTATGAAAACAAAAGCTAAATCAATATATATGAGCATTGTCCAGGCAACTAATCTTTAAGGAAATTCTCAGGATACTTTGATGGAAACAAGGTGACTGAAGCTTGAAATGACTAAAGGATAGCGTTCTGTTTCTTAGCATTGGACTACTGACAATTCAAATGCCGATATGGAGATGATATTTTGGGGTAATTTTGTGTATTTATTTTAGTTTTTGGAGAATATGTAGTAGAAATGGTTGCGAGTCTTGCGACTTGCATTATCTTATAAGGAGATAGTACTAGTCTTTTTTAACAGTCTCTCGTGATGATTCCACTCTAAGACGTTATCTGGACCAGAAGGTCGTGAATGTAGTATAATGGTCATTATACAGTCGTATAATAACTAACATTTTAAAAACTTATTTGGGTAAATAATGTAGTAAGTAGTAACTATTATACGACTTCTTATCATTTCTTGTAGTTGTAGACTAATAACTAATAAATATAATTCGTAAGCGTAGCTCAGAAGGCGACGAAAACGTCACTATCCGAAAGAAACTCATCAATGTCAACTTGTAATTATATATAATATAATCAAATCTAATAATTAAATAATTGCAAAGAAAGTGTCAAGAAATGATAATAATAAGAACTAAAATAATAATAGTGAAAATAATAAGAACTAAAATAATAATACCTAGACCCGGCAAATTTCTAGGAATTTGCTTACGAACACGTCTACAAGACCGCGTAAATTATAAAACTACGTATGATGATATCATTACTACAAACTTGTTTAAGTTTTTTGGATTTAAATATTTAAACTATTATTAAATTTATGCTCTTTGGTCGTTAATCGTTATAATAGGTTTATGTCAATTCCGTAAGCTTGTTTTATCTTGAAACAGAACATTCTTAATGATAAAATAGATAATCACAATATTCTCATCATTGCGTTTATATATATCTACTCACAGTTCAATATAAGAGGATAAAACACTCAATACCATTTCGATAGAGGTATATTCACTTTATTAGACTTTAAAAACAAATCTTGGTATCTCTCCTTACTCACAAACCCCATTTCGGAATACTCTCTCCCGTGGATTTTTTCCGGCAATATGACGACGGTAAGTGCCGTTATTCCCCTCTAGTTAATGTTTTATCATGCGAGACACGAAACTTATATTTGATTAATATTCTTTTTTTTTCTTCAGCAAAAGGTAGTACTGAAAATGGATATGAGTAGGAATGAGAAAATGAGGAAGAAAGCTATGAAAATCGCATCAGGAGCACACGGTATATAATTTAATATATTATTGGATGGCTGCACCTTAAACACAAGGTTGCCTACGTACCCTTTAGAGGGGATCAAGCCCACGTAGTTCTTACATCTTAATTCTCTTCTAAGATTCATAAGTTATGGCATATCCCACCATCTCCTTATATAGTAAAACACAAAGCATAAATCCTATTTCTACTAGAACTCCTAAAATAGAAAACATATTCCTAAAACACATAGGAATGGTCATAATCCTAAGTCTCCTAGGATTAGATAGGATAGCTTCTTTCTCAAGCTATTTCAAGCTTAATCCAACATTCTCCCCCTTAAGCTTGAAAACATCTTTACTCACATCTTGAACTCCCATGAGATCTCTCATCTCTTTGAACTCGATCCTTCAAGTGCCTTTGTCTTTTTGCTTATTCCCGAGTATATGCTTGATTTCTTATAGACTATTCTTGACACACTCCCTCTTGAAGTGGTACCATGCTTACTCACCATGAAACAACGTTGTTTAAGAACACGAGATTATAAAAGACTCACTCTTTTATTGCTTTAGAAAACTTACTCAAAAACTAAAGCTCACACAATCTCTCTTAACCTATGTCATGCCCCGGACAACGGTTCACCGAGATTCTCTTAATCTATGTCATAACTCAACATAGATTCTTTTTTTTTTTCTCTCTCTCGTGTCTCTTAACAATGTTTCACACCTCAAACCTCGACTCACTGCAAGTATTGTTGCCATAAACTCGGCTTTCTGATCATATGATTATTCCACGTGAACCTTCTTTCTTCTCGCACTTGAACTTCACTGTTAAGGTTTTTTTTTTTTTTACTATCTTGGAACACTCTTTGTCCAAGAAATGTCTCTCTCAACTACACTCCGTAGATGCAGAACACATTTCCCCATTGTTGTGTTCCCGTAAGTTCATGTCGAATCTCCTAAAATTTTGAACTTAACCGCCACCGCCACCATCTTTTTCTCCGGTGGACATTTAATCACCGTCATTAGCCTCATATCATTGCTTCTCGAGACTTTTTTTTTTTTTTTTTTTTTTTTGGCTCCATGAAAAACAACCTCTTCGTTAGTGATTATCATTCTTGGTGATCACCATGAGATTCTTAATGCTTCTCACAAGCATTCTTCTTCTTGTAGTTCTCTCAGAACTTCACTTCTTGAGAATTCTACTTGTTCTCATGCCTCTTGCTCTGAATGAATCCACCATGACTCATCTTTTCAACTTACTCTGAAAAAAACTAGGAGCATTATCTCCACCACTTGTCGTCACTCCACCTTAGGCTTTAGTCTCTAACTTAAACCAAATATGCTCATATGAAGCAAACATGTCAAATATTCTCCACCTTTTGCTTCATTCGCCGAGTCCAACAATCCTTCTACAAGTGGAAATACTCACGAAAATCTCTATCTTGATCTCATCATCTCTTGATCGATTTCATTCGCCATCACCTTCCTTCCCGAATGTGCCGAAGTTTAATCAAAGCTCTGTTTTAACAGACCAAAAACAGATCCAATGTGGGTTGGCCGGAGGAGGAAGACATTCAGATTTTGGGCCTTTAAGAGAAAAAACACTACAGCCCATTATCTCACAAACTCCCCTTGAGCCCAGTCCATTTTTTTCTTGTCTTTCTCCTTCCCCACGACAACTCTGTCATTTCCTCGACGGTGAGAATAGCGAAGCTTCTTCTTCAGCCTAAACCACGAAACCGGTTGCACGAACCTCGCCTCCGTCGGTGACATTTCAACCAAAACCGATCGCCTCCTCCGCAGAGGACCCAGACACTCACAAAACTTTCACAAACCAGCTCGTCGTTATTCTCTTCCTTGATATGACGACGATGGTGAGATTGGATGAGAAAAAAAAACTCAATCTCAGCAATTTCCGGCGATGAACTTCCCGCCGTTCTTCGTTCTCTGGTGACCCGCAAAGTTCTCAAGACTCACCATTTGAATCTGAGCTTCCCAATGAATGGTGATTAGCTTTTGTCTTCTTCCACTTTGAATCAATCTCGGCAACTTCAAAATTTCATGTCTCGAATTTTCAACTTGCATATTCGTCGATGAACCTCGGAATCGATATAATCATTCTTCGATTATATTCTTCGTCCTTTGGCTTTGAAACAATTCATGTCTCGAATCGTTCTCTGTGATCCTATATCGCTTCTCTGTCTCTTTCTCTTGACAGTTTCAGCCATAAGAATATTCTTTCAACCTTTCTCACCAACCTTCGTAGACTTTTCACGAAAAATTCTCTCTTGAAATCGCCGTTACTGGTGAGCTTCCTCATCGTGAAACTCATCTTTCTTATCCGATAACGAAAAGCACCGATGCAATCCCGACCACCAGTTAACATCCTTCGACATGTGCGTCATCCTCGACAAGAATCGCCTTCATCCCTGATTAATTTCTGAGTTCATGTGTCTTGGTTTATCTCTGTCATGTTCACAATTAAACCAGACTCTTGTGTCTCTCACAACGGCTAATTCTCTTCTGGTGATCCCGTTCTTCATCGATCCTCTCGACCAAACCCATTAATAATTCTCGGCCCAACAAGAAATTACTCTCAGTCCAACCTTTAATCCAACAAGAAACTTTGTGGCCCAACAAGGCTGAGGCCCAATAACCCCATTGACACGTCACCCACTCACAACAGCGTGAAGTCGTCTTCTTCCTTCTTTCGGTGCTGCAACTTCACGTCGACCCCCCATCGGAGAACACCACCAGATGAAATCACCACCACCTCGTGAGTTCATCACCATCGGTTCAACACTATCTCAACAACACGTCATCTGCTGGTTATCACCATCACCACCGTTAGAGCTTCCATCACTTCTCTTGGCTCGCTCTCATGTCGTCAGCGCCATGTTCTATTTTATCGCGAGACAGAGTATGTCTTCACCATAGTCTGAGTACTCTGCTTTTAATACCTTCTTTGTAATCTCTTCACCACAAGGTCGAGTCATCAGTTGTCTTCGTCACACTTTCCTTACACGTCTTCCACCTCTAAGAGTTTTCCAAACATTAGACATGACGTAAACTCTGGGTTTTTTTTTTTCAAACAATGGTTGTCCTTGACTTGACCTTGACAGATTTTTCAGGTTCTTGTCCAAGAAGCAATGCTCATAACTTCTTGATTTTAACTCAAATTAGAACTCCGTCAGTGGCTTTGGAATCTTGGCAACGTGACCTTTGTAGTGATGTCTTACTTTATATCTAAATCTCTCTGGTCCGATGAGGATTACCTTCACAAACTGATCTGCCACTTTATGCTCCTTCCTTTTCTTCTTTTATGCTTGGATCTATTCATTCATGGTGATACAAATGCGATCTGCTCTCCTCCTCCAACAACATGCTTCTCCAATGTAAACTCATGATTAATCGAAACATAAGATATTGAATTCCACCGACAACCCAAGTTTCCTTGGCAATGTCTGATGAACATGTTCTTAGAGATTTTAAATAATTTATGTCATTACTTATCACCACCATGAAAGGACTTCGTATTTCTTCTATACATGGCGTCTTTCTCTTGCTTTTAAGAGACTTCTCACGTGAAGACTTAGTCTCGAAGAAGACTTGTTGCATCAAAATACTTAGTCGTTTCTTCTAGTTCCTCACGGGTCAAAACAAGATGTTTAGTTTCTTCTTCAACATGGCCAAGGTGAGATTGAACCTTTTTCCCTAATCTCCATCTTTTAAGTATCCATCTCCTCGTCGTCGTCAATGAAGCAAGAAGAACTCTTACAAAGCTTTTTTTCCGCCAAGTCGCCTTAGGAACTCCGAGAGCTTCGCTTGGAATCGCCGAGAGCTTCGCCGAGACCTTCTCCGATAGCTTCTCCTCCGAGCTAGGATTAAACCAAAACCCCCCGATAGAACAAGGTTCTTTGTCCTTGTTGTATTTTTTCCAGTATCTCCCATGGCTCGGAAATACTCTTTTGCGACGCTCTCCCTTGACTCGGATCAACAACTTAGTTTGCTCTCCCTTCGTCGGGTTGCTAGCATCTCCCATGTCTCGAGTATGCTTATGTCCTCAACCACCGTGAACAGTACCCATGTGAACAGTACTCGCGCGTGAACAGTATTGCGTGAACAGTACCATCGTGAATTACGATCATGTCTCCGTCTTGAGATCAGATCGTATCTCCACCTCTCCTTCTCATGATCGTTCTTCTTTGATTAGAAGAGGCTCTGATACCAATTATAATTTAATATATTATTGGATGGCTGCACCTTAAACACAAGGTTGCCTACGTACCCTTTAGAGGGGATCAAGCCCACGTAGTTCTTACATCTTAATTCTCTTCTAAGATTCATAAGTTATGGCATATCCCACCATCTCCTTATATAGTAAAACACAAAGCATAAATCCTATTTCTACTAGAACTCCTAAAATAGAAAACATATTCCTAAAACACATAGGAATGGTCATAATCCTAAGTCTCCTAGGATTAGATAGGATAGCTTCTTTCTCAAGCTATTTCAAGCTTAATCCAACACGGTAAACATGAAACATCTCTCTACTCTATGACTTCTTTAGCAAGTAACTTGCTAGCCAAGTTAGGTCATGTGAATCGTTTTAGTAACTTTGTTTGTTTATGCGCGCGCAGGTGTGAGATCGGTCTCGATTCAGGGACAAAACGATCAGTTAGTTTTATTGGGAGAAGGGATTGACTTGGCCGAGCTAACACGTAAGCTCAGGAGGAAAGTTTGCCACACGAGTATCGCCGCCGTTCAGCCTGCGCCGCCGCAGCAGCCACCGCAGCCTAATCCTATGGGCCAGCACAACGAGATGCCTCCGGCGAGAAGATGTATCTGTGAAATACCGAATGCGGGTTTCTGCGGATTTTGTAGATCTATGAGTCAATCCAGTTATAATCGTCAGGTGGTACTTCCGATGTATCATCCTCCGGCGATCTATGGTTGTTACGGTAATGAGGCCGATGGTTGTAGAATCTTGTGATGTAACGCTTTGAGTGATTTTTGTTAAGAGTTTTTTTTTTATTGTTTTAATATTTTCTTATTTTTAATTAAGAAAGTCTTATTTCATGTGATATTGTAAAAAGAAGGTTGTTAAAGTCATGGTGCTATTAATGTTGTGACATGGACTATTCTTATAAGAAAAACAAAAAAAAAGCTACTGAGATTGGATACCAAAAAACAAGTGAAACCCAATATTTTCGATCGAATTTATATTTAAACTGGAAAAAGAATATATGTTTGATACTTCTCCTATTTATTTACGGAAATTATAACTTTTGTCACTGTCGAAAACAATTTTCACATGTAGAAAGAGTACTATTTTTTTTTTAAAGAGTACTATTTATATTCTCTCGAATAGAAAGGTTATTGTTTGTAATGTAATGAAAAGTCAAGTCCACGACCACGACTTTCCTTTGATTACATTTTCAAGGGACTGGATCGTCGATAGAGATGTCCATAACGACATTTTTTATAATTTCCACTCTAAGTAAATATTACTTTTGAATATCTAAAAACATTCCTTCAGCCTTTCGTATATTCGTTGCCTCAAACACGGGAAGCGTGATCGTGTCAATATATCTCCCATTATTCAAACCGGGATAATCTCTAAACCCGAGGGAAAAAAAAAATCTCAGTCTAACAAAACTAACGGGGACATATTGGATATGTGATTTAGGATGATAATATTTTTTATAACAATTCTCTATTATTGGATTGGTGATTTTTTAAAATGTACTCACATTATGTCTTATTGAATATAGCATTCGTTAAAATTATTCCAAATCTAAGTTTATTCAATTAATCATGGAAAAATGAGATTTCAGATTAAAATTATTAAAAGAAAAATTTGAGATGATTTGATAAGCAATTTATAAGTAAAATAATTGGGTAAAGAATCACACCTCACCTGATGGTATTTGATATTATCGTTGCATTGATAAGGACTATTTCGACAAAAGCCTAGCAGACCAAAAAAGAAAAAAATTTCCAATCTGTCTCAAATTATGTTTCTGGTGACTGAATCCCCAAACTCTCCACCGTGATTCCCGCCACCGGCCACTCCGAGCTAGGTCTCTGTTCGATCTCAGCTTCAACAGCTCCACCGTCCTCTCAGTCATCCTCTCAGACATCCTCTCCGGCGTCCTCTCAGTCGTCCTTTCCGGTGATCCTTTGGATAGCGAGGTGAGATTCCAAAGTCTTCTCATTTTGAGTCCATCTCTCTTTTGAACACTTGGAGCTCCTTTCTTTGGTTTTACCTGTTGAATCTTTCAAACTTCGTTTGAATTCGCATGTGTTTTTTTAAAGGTTTGAATATTGTCTTGCTTCTTGAAGTCATGATTAGGGTTATGTTTGCGTTATTTGTGAAATTGTGTTAGTTTAGTTGATAAACATGCGAATTTTAGGGTCGAGAGAGACTAATCTGGATTTTGAATGAGTTATTGTGTCGTTGTTGTGGTTTGGATCTAAATCTATGTTTGAGTTACTGTGTCGTTTTTTTCCCCAGAATTGAGGATGATTTCGGTTACCCTTCTTTAAACGATTTGGACTTTAATCATTATGAACTTATTATATGCTTATTTCCTTTGAAAATTGAAGCTTATGTTTTGTTTTGTTTTTCCCAATTCCTCGTATGTTTCTCGTTGGAGTTTTATCCAGTTGTATGTTGCGAAGATGGAATGCAATGAAGTTGTGTATTTATCATTATTGTTTTAAAACTTTGTTATAATCAGTTAATGACATTATTAGTTAGAACCAGTTAGTGACATTACTAGCTTGCTGTTATAAACTTTATTTGAGTATGTGAGTCTCTAATTCAATATGTATTCAGTTTATATATAAACAATAAATTCATCGTTTAGATTTGCTGCAGTTTCAGTCTAAAAAACGATATATGTACACAAGTTTTTAAGAAACATTGGAATTATTATTATTATTTTATTTTTTTTGCAACCAGTGGAAGAACCAAATAGCATAGACGTGTTATTTTTTTTTTGATTCTCCAAATTTGATTGATCGATGGCACTAAAATATGTTTGGTTCCATAGTGGTATCAATACATTTCTCAAACGATGATTACTATGATGAATATTAAATGTCGTCAATAATCTCTAGGATAATGTCTTTATTCTAGAAACAATTTTTAATTTAAATTTGTTTTTTTTAACTCTCAAATAGCCTGAAATTTCTACTTATATTCCACCGAGATTTGTAATAATAATTCTCTAAAAGTTAATTAAAAGTCTCAAAATCTTTAAAATTCCCTCAAATCTCTCTAAAATGTAAAAGTCTCAAAATAAATCCAAATTGTAGATCCAATATGCCCCCTAAGGAAACATTACAGATTCGCAGCAAAATTGTAAATGAAGAAATCAAGAAACTGAATGATAAAAAATATGTAACTAAATGAAAAGAAAATAGGAAAATAATTATGGCGATGAATGTTTGTAGGTCGTATTTAAGTAGTTTTTAGATTATGGTTTTTGGTTTTTGGTTTTTGAATTTTGCATTTTGGTTTTTGGATTTTGCCAAATAAAAAAAAATAAAAAATAAATCTTGTTTAAAATGTGAAAACTAAGAAAAATATTTTTTAAATTTTAAGTAAAAATGGATAAGAAGATCCAAAAACTAGTTTCCTTATTTTTTTAAGAAATATATTTTAAAGAAATTTTTAAATAGATAAAAATGAGTTTTTAAACAAAAAAAATCTAAAAACTATTATAAAATCTACTTACTTTTAGCGCCAATAGACCAAATGGGCCAATAGGCCCAATCAGTAGTTATCTGTTTTTTGGCAGTTGAATATTTCCCGCCTATTTTTGAAGGCAGTTAAGTTAGTTTTTTTAATATAAACAAACTCACTTAAATAGTAAAAACACAATTCTTATACGACAGCAGAAATGACAAACAAATTTCGCTTTTAGGTTTGATTATTGTTTTGGAGGTTTCATTTTTTCAAATATAAATATCTCGTCGTAATCAAACAACAATCATCAGTTCTTTAAACAAATAAAAACAATAATCAATTCTGTTACCAAATAAAAACAATCATCAACTCAAAAGCAAATCAAAGATGAAGCAATTCTCCGGACTTCTCTTCCTCTGCATCATTCTTCTCTTCTCCGTCGCCGGAAATGCCGATTCCGGTATGATCTCCGATCTCTGCAATCACTCCGATGACCCAAAACTCTGTATCTCCAGCATAAAGTCACGTCCCGAGTCCGGCGAGTTCGCAGGCACCACCAACCAGATCGAGATCATAGCTATCTCCGCCGCGTCAGCCAACGCCTCCGCCACTTCCGCCTACATCAAGGAAAAGCTCAGCCGTGAAGATTTGGAGCCGGCGACGGAGGCCACGCTCGAGGACTGTCAGAAGAATTACCTAGACGCCGCAGAGCAGCTCGACGACTCGATCTCCGCGATGCTCGCCGACGCACACACCGATGTCGACGTCTGGCTACGCGCGGCGATCAGCGCCATCGAATCTTGTGGAAGCGCGTTGGATTCACGCGCTGGGAATGACGCGGAGCTTTCTCAGAGGAACACGATCTTTCTCAAGCTGTGCAAAAACGCTTTGATGATTAACAAAAAGCTAACTTGAGATTAATCTCCTAAATTCGAATCTACTGTATAATATTTTACTTGTTGCTTTTAAATATGTTTTTTTGGTCAACTGCTTCTTGTTTTATTTGAGACGAGACTATTAAGTCAAAGCAAAACAACAACAAAAATGAAAATTTTATTACCGTTTCATTAAAGAAATAAATTTAACAATATCGAAACACGGCCCAACTGAAGACTCTCTCTTGGGTCCAAAATGAAGCCCGTAAAGAAGTTCAACTAATGATTTTCAATCTCAATTTCTAGTTGGAATGTTTGGGTTTTGCAGTCGTAAGTTTAAACTATAGTTACAAATGTATAAACCTAATTCTTTTTATTGATCATTTCCATTCGGATTTGGTTTATAACCGGGATTATAGATAATGACTTATTTTCTAATGGTTTGTATTAATATCATCGTTTCATCGTCACACAAGTCATATCTACATATTAGAGAAAATGGCCAATTACGGTATCAGTTAAGCATCTCATGATTATATATGCATGAACTAAACTTTCATGCATAAAACTAATATATATGAACTCAACTATAGTTTAAATTTACTACAGGAATTGTGAAATATGGTTGAAAATTCTTACATGTTGCCAAAAACAACATATTTCTCTTGAGTTTTTTAAAATTACTCTTAAGTTTCAGTCCACTTTTATTTTTTCAGTTGATTTGGATTCTGTTTTTATGATATTTAAAAAAAAAACCATTTCAACTAAATAAATACTTAATTTTCAGTCGATTTTTTTTAATTCAGTTAAATCATATATTAAACATCTACTTTTAATAAGTCTCACGAACACTATAATTAGACGGGGTAGAAAATTGTGTAAAAGCAAAACAATGGTGGAACTCCAACAAAAACGAAACCAATGGTGGAGATCTACTGGATCCATCATGCTATTTTCCTAGTCAAATTGTTTACCAAAGTCCAACTTAATCGTTGACCTACCATATTCATAACGTAACGAGTACAATAATATATTGATTTATGAATTGATTTTTGCAAAAATATACTCATATTTTAAGGTGGATTGGAATAATCAAGTGTCAAGTTCGGAGATAATCAATACTGATATTTTTTCGGAAATGTACGGTCAGGATCAATTGAACGTCATTTCAAAGTGGTTTCTTGTAAGATTGGTGTTGGATAGATTCTAGATTCAATATCCCATAAAATGACAAACCACAGATACCTTTCTTCTCCACTTGGACCAATTATCTATAAACACTTGTTCTAAGCTTTAATTATTTATTTCCCAAGAAAATCATATTTTCCTTTTTATTCCATCACTCAAAAAAGTAATTCACATTGTATAATACCAACTGGGTATTTAGAATGTAATGTTGAATATTGTATATAATTCCTATGTACATCAATTCGAGCAATTTGTGCATCAAGATGAGATCACAAGAGAAAACTTGCACTCTTGTAAAGGAATTGAAGATTCCACTAAGACCCCACCATTTGTTGCCTTTCGTCTTAACAATGATAGAATCTTGTTTACTCCTTTTGAAATATCTAATGGATGAAACTATATTTTATCAACCAACTTGATTACACTAATCATATTCATGTACAGTATTAAAGCAGCTAGTGGAGGAATGTAATTAGAAACATTCTTTGTAGCTTTTTTCTTCAAAAACGTTAAAACTTGCTCAATTAATTCTAATGGCTAGATCAGGATTTAGTGTGTTGATGCCTGATGCCCATGGAAAAATAATATTAATATGCGTATTTCATACTATATGAAATAGTGAAATGTATGGGAAAAATTCAAGTTGACGAATCCGATGAAGTTGTAAGTTGAAAAAAGGAGTGGGCAAAGGAACCAAGTTGACATAGAATGCACGCAAATCTATGCGAGAAAGACCACTTCACATTAATCTGTGTAATTCTTTTTCTGTGTCACGCAAATTTGTTTATATGTATTAAATATATATATATATATATATATTTGCCTAACTTTGAAGCACACAAATTCCAATTGCTTCCATCACACTCCTATGCCAACTTCATAATCTATATAATTAAGTTATATATAAAAAAAACACATAGAAACTCTAGACTTAGATCAATAATAAATTAATCAAGATCTTTCTATATAGCCTCCTCTAGTAAACACTTACACTATCAAATTATGACGCATTAAAATGTAATTAATTGGATGGTCATATATAAAGCAACCTAAATTGTTTTTACCACATACAAATCCTTAATGGTTAATGAAATTAAATGGAAAATTCTACAATAACAACAAAATTCATTCTAGACTATATATTGTCATCAGATCAAACTCTAGTTGGTAAAACATAAAAATAAAGCAAAGGATAATTCATGGAGGTAATTATGAAATTCATAACCCATATATCCAACCCAAGAATTTTTGTGAAGCTCTTATTAACCTATGTCTGAAATTAGTTAATAGAGAAGACTAAAAGTCTCCAATAAATGAGACACACGCCCATAAGATTGCCGACTTCGTAAAACAAACCAAAGAACATAACACCAAACACTTTACGCTTCCTCTGTCTCTCCCTAACCAAAAGCAAACAAATCCCTTCAAATGACGTAAAAGCAAAACACAGACTTTGCTTCCCAATATTACCAATCCAAGAAAAAAAAAGGCTAATGAAAATGATTCCTCCATCAAACAATTAATCTCCCAAACCCCAAATCTCAAACCTTTCTCTCTTTGATTCTATTCGCTTTCACTCACATATGCATATAGGTTTGTATGTGTGAGTATATACACAAATCTTCATGTAAAAATTCACATCAAACAAAAACCCTCATCTCTCTCTCCATAACCTAGATCACTTGCATAAATCAAGATACCATTTGATCTAAAGATCATAAGTACAAAGTGATTGTGTGGAGAGAAGAAAAGGGTAAAATTTTTGTTGGTCAATTTATATGGTAAGAAGAGAAGAACAGAGCAAACCTGGGAAAGTCAGGGGAGAATTTGCTGGAGGGATTATTGGATTGTATCCATGACATCACTGCGGCTTTGGCTTTTGCTAAAATGACAGATTCTGCTTATAGAGTAGATACCATTTCTAGACTCGCCCAATGGCGAATTCACAATCTTTCTTCCTCTACTTACCGCAAGTCCGATCCTTTCAAGATGGGTCTTTGGAATTGGTATCATCTCCCTTCACTCTCCTTTTTTTCACCTGTTTAATAATTATCCGACATGATGATGATGATGAATGAGAAAAGTGGACACCTTTATTGTGATTTTGACAAATTGGGTTTTGATTTGAAGGCATTTGTCTGTGGAGAAAAGCAAGATGCTTTTAAATGTTAAGTTGTATCCAGAAGTATCAAATCTTACCAGAGAGAATCCACCAGTTGCTTCTTTTGCTCTTCGTGTTGTCTCTTCTTCTGGTGATAGGAAAGCTTTTTCTCATCCAGGTAAACAAGATCTTGCTTGATTCAATTAATTTGATGAATCAGAATGCTGATAAGAGTTTCTTTAATGGTTACTCTAATGCAGAAGTAATTGATAAACGGATCAAGACAAACGAAGATTTTCTTTGGACTATTGAAGTTCCTTTAACTGGAAAAATCATCATCGATGTCGAGTTTCTTGACTTGAAGGTTCTGTCTCAAGATGTAAGTATCTGCATCACTTCTTGAAATATTACTTAGAGAATTGACTTAGCCATTATATGCAACAATTGAATCAATACGTTTGTATTGAGTTGATACTCACTTGACTTGGCAGAGTGGAGAGTTTTACTCTATTTGGGCAGACGGTTCAACCGAGAATCAATCAGAAGTTACAGCGGTAACATCTCTTGGACGTATGTTGACAGAAAGCATTTACACTGATATAATGATCAATGCCTCTGGTGGAAGCATTAGAGCTCACAGAGCTGTTCTTGCAGCTCGTTCACCTGTTTTCCACAGCATGTTTTTACACGACCTGAAAGAGAAAGAACTATCAGCTATAAACATACCCGACATGCCGCTTGATGCTTGTCAAGCTTTTCTCAGTTATATCTATGGCAATATCCAGAACGAAGACTTTCGTATACATAGATTGGTACTACTCCAAGCAGCTGATAAATATGATATCGCTGATTTAAAAGACGCGTGCCACATGAGTCTTTTAGAAGATATCGACACAAAGAATGTGCTTGAGAGGCTACAGAATGCTTATCTCTATCAATTACTTGAACTGAAGGCTAGCTGCATGAGGTATCTTGTGAAGTTTGGTAAAATATTTGAGATCCGCGACGAGTTCAACGTCTTTATGCAATGCGCAGATCGAGATTTGATTTCTGAAGTCTTCCATGAAGTTCTCAGTACCTGGAAAGGATTTTAATGGGGAGATTAGAATGGATATGTGTGCTATTATTATACCAGAAACTTTATGGACTATTTTTTTGTGCAAAAGGATTTGTTGGTCTTTTATGTACAGATTAAAGTATTGGGGTTTTAATTCAAAACCCAAGTATTGTCCTTGTAAAGGATAAAAACAGCAACATGTAAATTCATGATTTGATTGAATGTGAAATTCTCAGCTTTGAACTTTGAATTGTTAATCTATATATAACACACTATTGTAGTTATGTTAAGTTTAAAGTGAAATCTGAAATCTTCTTGCAGCAAATTTACCAATGATAATCATCTATGAGCCCTTTACCCAATTCATGATTCAAATCAGAGATACTAGTATAGATGATACTAAAGTTTGACCAAAGGAAAGAGCTAAACATATCTTACCATGATCTGTAATCTCATGGTAGGAGCAAATTCAACAGGAATGGTTTTGAGTTATTTCAGAAAACCAAACGACTAGTTTCTTAACAACCCAACAAAACAGAGGAACATAAAACATAATCCAACTCTAACACTAGAATATGTGCAATATGTCAAGATATCTACTACATGGTTTAAACCACCATGTTTACTAGAGGCTATGTAGAAAGAATGTACATATTATTCTATCCGCCCCAGAGATCTTATGGAAAGGGTCAATTTATTTGAACGCATAAAAGAATCTCCAATGAACAAGTGAAATGGAAGAAGAATCTGAGCAAGAACGAGAGAAGAATGATAGATACTAAACATAGATGCCATTAATAGGGAACATAAGCTTAGCAAAAATGATAGCAAACAAAATAACCCACCAAATAGAACGACGTTCTGCATCTGGCCAAGTACCAAACCCATATCCGTCGACAGCAGAGACGAGACCAAAGCATAAAGTGAAAAGCGTGTGTTTAGTGTCCATAGGAGAATTGAGCTGGAACATGGCGATCCCGAAGACAAACATGGAGCATACGTAAATCAAGACATGAATGGTGGAGTGATAGTAAGTGAAATAAAACATGGCTGAAATAAGAATAACAGAGTAGGACGCTCGTGTGGCAGGTAGAGGAGGCTCTTCTTCCTTGTAGATGCGAATATTAGTGCACAAATGTGATAGAAGTGGCAACATCACGTACAAGGTTGTGGCACCTATGGTCCCGTGCCAGACCGAACACGATGAAGGACAGAGGTTGTAGAGTGATATGGAGATCCCGATTACGGACAACATGACTACAACTTTCCACATCCCTTCTTCTACACTTTCCATACCTCTCCCTCTCTGTTTTTTTTTTGTCTTGTTGTGATAGGAGATAAATAGGGTTCTTGTGCACTAGCAAATATTTTATTCCGATTTTGAAGCCAGTAATTATATTTTTTTTTTGAATAGAAATTACTTTTTATTCATTTATCCTTTTAAATATCAAGGATAAAGGCAGAATATGATAACAAAAAAATAAATATACCAACTTCCTCGATATTTTGAAATATAAGTTTTATCCCAAAATAATACTCAATAAACAAACGGGGAAAAAATAAAAATCTTTTTTTCTAAAAAACAGAAAGCCCTAAATTCTCTCACACGCAATCTTTGGAAATTTGAACCATCTTAAGATTTTTCAATTGAAACAGAGTATTCCCATATATGTATAATTCATCCCCTACGTAATTCATATACGTATCACAGAAACAAATTGAAAAATATATCATATATTGATCTTTTGTGTCCTTTACAGTAACTAGCCAATACAAAAAAGAAAAAAAATGTTCTATGTTTATACAAATGGGAAATCGGCTCTCCAACAAATTTGAGTTCGGCTTATGGGCTACACAAATCACCAACTCATACTATTGGGCCGAGGTAATCGCCAATTCGTACTATTGGGCCGGGCCAATTGCCATCTCCCACTTTCGGGTAGGGCCCAACCACCATATCCAGCTCTATGGTTCGACGGTGCAATCGCCGGAACTACCTGATTTGCCGGAGCTGTTGGGACGTCTTCTATGCGCACAATGATAAACTTCGATAAAACGTCGGATTCTTCTTCATATACATCCTCCAGTGGCGGCATATCCGCCGGATCGAATTGGATTTCGTCATACGGCTGATTTCGTGGTGGCTGCGGCGTGTTCATGATGGCCAAGAGAACTGTAAACACAGAACTGATATATACAGTATTTAGAAGTTGTGGGTAGTCTCGGAGCAGTAAGGAGTAGCCAGAAATAAGAAAGCCTTGTGAAATCCCAAGATCGTCGGTAATTTCGTAGATTACACGGAGGGACAAGAGATGGAGAAAGAAGCAAGTTGAAGCGATTGCAATGTAGATATCTTTTTCACCCGATAATGTTTTTCCGAGCCAGTGGAAGTAGGTGAAGGAGACCACAGCACTCACGCCCTTTATCAGAGCAAATGCCCAAACACCCAATTTGGCCATTAATCTTTTCCTGGTTCTAATCATTGGTCTTGGACCCGTGATCAAGAACAGGAACATTAGAAAGATATCCAGAAAGTACATTCCTTCTTCTTCAACATGGTTCTTGAAGTATTCAGAAAATATAAACAAACTCCCTGAAAGTATGAGAATACCAAAGCTTGAATCTTGGGATGATATGCTCGAGCATTTGTGAGTATAGTAGCGGGATTCAAGTTTAACGCAATCGGTTCTCTGGGAAATGCTGGAAGTCCAGCCATGTTTTTCAAGGGAAGCAGAGGAAGAAGAAGATGATCTGGCTATCTGAGGAAGACGGAGGAGGGAAAAAGTATTTAAGTATTTACTATTTATATATTATACGCACCGTTTTATTCTTCATGGGCCGGATCGTTTGATAGAGGGCCCATAAATTCGGGTCGGATCCTTTTGAAAGGTGTGGGATTCGGGCGATTCCACAGAAACGCGTCTTTCTCGTTCTCCGTCGTCAAAGTGATCGTTCATAGCCCTATAAAACCACGATTCCAGTTTCTCTTATTCGCCGGATATTTTTATTTCTCTTGGCGGTACTGGAGATCCACCGATTTTACCAAACCTGAGCAAATCTGCTGGATATGGCAACTGGGCAAGTGGAGAAGCGAGTCAAATACAAGAGCTCTGTCAAGGATCCAGGAACTCCTGGATTTCTCAGAATAGTAAGATGATTACATCTTCTCTTTCGCTTATTTAAGTTTCTGAGTTATCATCTGCTTAACTCAAACGTTCTTCTGAATTTAACAGAGAGAAGGGATGTTGCTCTTCGTCCCCAATGATCCCAAATCAGATTCAAAGCTTAAAGTACAGACTCAGAACATTAAAAGTATGTACATTACTAATTTCTTAGAATGCTTATGTGATCAGAGATATTGTGTTGATTATATATTTCCTTATGATGATCGCTGCAAAGTTATTATCAAATTTCAGTGTTTTCCCACTGTACTTAGCGTTTCTTCGTTGGTAAATTTCTCAGGTCAAAAATATACCAAAGAAGGATCAAATAAACCTCCTTGGCTCAATCTGACCAACAAGCAGGTTTTTTTTTTTGTACTTAAAAGCTAAAAGAGATTATGGATATATAATTCTTGAAGCTAAGTTTCCTCATCTTTTGATGATAGGGAAGGAGTCATATCTTTGAGTTTGAAAATTATGCTGACATGCATACTTGCCGTGATTTCATCAGTAAGCTCCATTGTGCTATGGTTTGATTATATTGATTGGAAAGTATTTCTCTTGTTTCTGTCGTGGTGTTTCTCTAACCATTTTTTAACTATAAACAGCTAAGGCTCTTGCTAAATGTGAAGAGGAGCCTACTAAACCAGCTGTCTCGACATCTTCTGAACAACTCAATATTGCGGATTGGGAGATGCGCTTCAAGCTTCTTCGAGAAAATAGGTTTGTAATCGGAACATTAAGTTGCCTTTTTGGGTTTAAAAGTTTTTGGTTTCATCAACTCATCAAGTTCCTTTTATTTAATATGAGTAACGTATGTGGTATGAAGTGAGCTGCAGAGATTGCATAAGCAATTTGTGGAAAGTAAAGTCCTGACAGAAGATGAATTCTGGGCTACAAGGAAGGTTGGTTCTTTCGGGGTTTCTTTTGTTTTCCAATTTTCTGTCTTTTGAGTTTTGTCGTAGTTACCTGACTTTATTCTGATTACAGAAATTACTTGGTAAAGATTCCATCAGAAAGTCAAAACAACAGGTCGGGCTAAAGAGCATGATGGTTTCTGGCATCAAACCATCTACTGATGGACGGGTATGGTATAATTCTCTCTACCCCTTCCTGGTAATTAGCTTGTTCATGTGCACACTTTTGTTGGAAAGAAACAATGCAGCTATATGAGCATACACTGATGTGTTTGGCTGAATTACATTCATTCGATGATGTATACCATGTGACATCTCAGCAGGTTTACTAACCAATTTCTTCATTATTTTCTTTCAGACTAATAGGGTGACGTTTAACTTAACCCCTGAGATAATTTTTCAGGTGAGCTCTTTGGTTCACTATGTTTGTTATTAGTGTAAGTGCTCTATAAGTTTCTGTATCCGAATCCAAGCTGGATCCTCCAAGGTCGGGATAAGTTTATACGGTTTATGGGGTTGAAGTTGCAATTGGTGTTATATTGGGTCAGAAATTCATTGATAGATGTTCAGGTTGCATCATGTGCTTGAACTTATAAAGTCCAATGGGAAACTATTTGTGAGGAACGAAAACATTATAACAGCTTTCCAGTTCACCTTCCATCTTGTGCTTTCTTAGTCTTTAAAGACATTGCATGAATACTTAAATGTTGCTTCATTCATGCTACTGACATTTTCTCACATGTGATTTCTTCATTACATTTTCAGATTTTTGCTGAGAAGCCGGCTGTTCGGCAGGCATTCATAAATTATGTTCCGAGTAAGGTAACAAAGATTACCATACTGTGACCATCTTTGTTTATAGGTTAAATCATCAAATACGATAAATCTTAACTGGCTTTGGTAGTTATTGTCCTACGCCAGATGACAGAAAAGGACTTTTGGACAAAATATTTTAGAGCAGAATATCTTTACAGCACCAAAAATACAGCAGTAGCTGCAGCAGAAGCTGCTGAGGACGAGGAACTCGCTGTTTTTCTGAAGCCTGATGAGATATTGGCTCGGGAAGCTCGTCAAAAGGTTAGTTATCTTCTATGGTTAATCATTTTTCATGCATTTTATTTGAGAAGAAATTATTTGCGGTATATCCATCTGATTTAAATGTCATTTCTGTAGATTAGACGGGTTGATCCAACTCTTGACATGGAGGCTGACCAAGGAGATGATTACACTCATCTTATGGTAAGTCAATTGCCACTGCATGAGAAAAGTTTAGATAATTTCCATATTGCGCATCAACAGTTGTTGAAAGAAAATTATAATCGTTAGTAAATAATGTACAGATTCACATAGATAGAATACGTCTCTCGTCAATGTTTTTAGTGTTGGTGTTTTCGAATGGTCTCACCCTAGTTGAAGTAGTATGGGAAGAACTGGGATAATACCAACGGTGTTAAGAATCAAACTCATAACAATGTGTGTCATGTTTTCTGTTTTCTAGAATGCTCAGTGGACCGTATTTAAATTGATAAATCCAGAAATTTCGTTTCGTTCATTTAATTCTGGAATATGCAACTAGATTTCAATTATGTGATCTATGTTTTTTTCTTTGGAAACTGAAAAACTGCTTTAACTTATCCACTGGACCACTGATATACTTCATTAAATCATCTTATATTGTACTTAATTTAACTTTCCCGTAACACAGGACCACGGGATTCAGCGAGATGGCACCATGGATGTTATTGAACCACAGAACGACCAGTTTAAACGATCACTTTTGCAAGATCTTAATCGTCATGCTGCTGTTGTATTGGAAGGCAGAAGCATTGGTAAACACCTCTAAGCACCTCCTTAATATCTTTTCATCTGACGGTTTATAACGGTAGATAGTGCACGAAGTGTAAACATTTATGTTAGCCTTTTACCTTTAGTTCTTTGTGGTAAATATACAATGATATTCCTTTAAATTGGAAAGCAGATGTTGATTCAGAAGATACAAGGACTGTTGCAGAGGCTCTCACACGGGTTAAACAAGGTGTGCTGTTTCATTCTACTATGTTCTATGTTTGTTTTTTTTCTGTGCTAATTGATGGCCAATGCACACTTTATATTCATCTGACCTTGCTAGCCATATCTATTACCCTTGTTAGTAAGTAAAGCTGATGGCGAAAACACCAAGGACGCTAATCAGGAGAGATTGGAGAGAATGTCTCAGGTAGCAGGAATGGAGGATCTTCAAGCACCCCAAAATTTCCCACTAGCGCCGCTTTCTATCAAGGTTTGACTTTCCTTTAATAAAAGGTTTTCACTGTTGATGATTGATGACGCGTTAACCCTTTCTTGTTTGGTGTCAGGACCCTCGTGATTACTTTGAATCTCAACAAGGAAATGTCTTCAATGCACCCAGAGGAGCAGGGGCATTGAAGAGAAATGTCCATGAAGCATATGGATTACTAAAAGAATCCATTTTGGAGATTAGAGCTACAGGGTTATGTGATCCGTTGATTAAGCCTGAAGTTTCCTTCGAGGTATAATTTTATCCCATAATAAAATGTGTGCTGAGTAAAAGAAACCATGGCTTGTTGGTTTGTTACCTGAGCTAAATTTGCTAACCCTATTCAGGTTTTCAGTTCGTTAACCCGAACTATCTCAACGGCCAAAAACATTATTGGGAAGAACCCGCGAGAGAGCTTTCTGGACAGATTGCCAAAGTCCACTAAGGATGAAGTTCTACATGTAAGTCCGACATTCTCCAGTTTTCTATGTAGCAAGAAGCTTTATATGTACTGATTAGTGAATATTGGGTAGTAATGCCATTGGGTAAACGGACTTTCTTCTTTCATCTACAGCACTGGACTTCAATACAAGAATTACTGAGACATTTTTGGTCATCTTATCCGATAACAACCACATATCTTCATACCAAGGTAATGTTATTGCCATTTCCAGATCTCCCAATCCCAGAGTTTGCTATATACATTGATTCCTGGGCTGTCTCTGGAAACATCAATCTTATTATGTTCTTTTACCAAATCCTTTTCATGGGTATTATGCAGGTTGGTAAACTGAAGGATGCAATGTCCAATACTTATTCACAACTCGAGGTACGCTATGAAATTCTTCTTCATTCTGACAGAATAAGCAATTGGGAGTAATCTTTTAGAACAGTAGTTGGAGTAATCTGTTAGAACAGTAGTTCCTAATCTCTCCACACCAATGCGTTTACAAAAATGAAATTTGGGTAAATCAAATCAATGCAGAATCGTAGTAGAATCTTACTGCATATGGTCTGGTGTTTACATTTCCTGTATGGTTTCCTTGATATGAAATTCCATGTAACTCAGACAATGAAAGAGTCGGTGCAATCTGATCTTCGGCATCAGGTTTCTCTACTGGTTCGTCCAATGCAACAGGTTAGCTTATTCAGATATCTACAGAAAGAGTTTTATTACATCCTGCCTTGGTTAAGTCTATATATTCTCCACTCACATTGCATATATATCCGGTTTATATAGCCAAACTAGGCCTTGCATTGTGATCTGGTTTATGAATTGATCATAATGTGTGTTTTTCCGCCAGGCTCTTGACGCTGCATTCCAACACTACGAAGCGGATTTACAGAGAAGAACAGCTAAGAGCGGTGGAGGCGAAAGACCAAACGGCTACGTTTAGAAGACAAAAAAACATCTGTGTTTTGTTCGTCAGCCTTAGTTGGTGTTCTTGAGATTTTTCATTTGTCGCTCTTTGTCCGACCACTGAGATACTAAAAGGTGTTTATATTTGATATTTTTTTTGGTCGACAAGTCGTTTTTATTGTTAGAAAACGTTTTGTCTGTGAGAGAACAAAGAGATTTTCTTCGACATAATTCTCGAGCTAAATTACGGGCTTAACATTTACTTTTTTTTTTAATGTAATAGATAAGACTTTCGACTAGCTTTGCCTTAGTAGGTTCAAGGTTGAGGTCCTTGAGGATGTTGCCTAAGCTCCAAGAAACTTCTCAATGCTCTAATTGTTTAGTTAAGGTTAGAACGTGTGTTTATTTATGTTTATAATAATGGGACAATAACAGAGAAAGGCTGCGACCACTAAATAGATTTCAGTAGGATAATGATCGAATCACTAAACAAACATTCCAAATTAGAAAAGAAATAAAATTAACCTAAGATTAAGAAAGACATGAGACCAAGTCTGATACATTGTTCTAAAGAATCAAGAATTGAGCCAAGTTCAAGTTCATACATTCAAACGCAAACGCATGGTCTAGAATATGTTTGGGGGAGCTGTGAAACCATAAGCGCGGCGGCTACTGCCACTGCAGCCGAATGTCGAATCACAATCGATATGAACAGTTTCATGGATCTTGTGGAATCCATTTTTGAAGACCCCAAAACCAAAGACCAAACCACCAAAGCCAGGCACGTGCATAGCATGCAAATCCTCCCACAACACATCTTTCGATCACAATCTCCGTTTCTGAGGAGGTTTTAAGATTTGTATTATGTTTGGGGTTTAAGGCTAAATAGAGGGTCTGTTTAGTTTGTTGGTTGTGAGAGTGAGGGAGAGAAACGTGGAGATAGAGGCGTCAAAGAGAGGGAATTTTAGTGTAAAAGATTAAAAAGAGATTTGTGCGTGGACGTTTTATCTATTTCTTGCTTTAAAGTAAACCAAAAAATCCAACAACTTTGGTAAATATAGAGGCAATAGTCTCCTTCTAGATCGTAATTTTTCTATCAACTTTTATAATAATATTTTTATTCAAGTGTTTGTATCTAAACCGATTTATTTAAAAGGTTGTATAGCCATGAAAAATCGAAGTTCAAATTCAATTTTTTTTTAAAGAATTTCTTCTTAACAAAGAAAATCATTTTGATTGGGAAAGAAAAGATTTTGCATCTAATATATTTTGAAAAAAGATAATTCAATTAGAAATAGTATTAATTCAATAATCAACTTTATTCATTGCTTATCATCTTGACTTGCAAAATTCAAGTTCCACAAGTAAAAGAAAGGGAAAAGCCAAAAGGGTCAACTGCCTGAGATCATAAGTTCAATACAGTGCCGCTTCTACGTCAATCAATCCGAACTATGAAACTAGCCCAGAACCCGTATAAACCCAGTTTTGACCTTAAATTGATTTAACCCAAATAAATTTGTTCCGGTGGGACTTATAGAGATGTTTAATTCTTAAGGAGCCATTGTGAGTTTAAGGCATGATGATGATGAGACTAACTTTGTTGTCAGGATGAAACTTCGAGGTAGTGGTGTGGTTGGGGTTTACTCGTCTATTAGACGACCACAAAATGTTACAGTGGATTCAGACGATGTAGAGTACCGGTATTAACCGAAATCCAGTTTGGTTACGTTTACTTTAGGAGTTCCGGAGAAAGAATTGTATCTTTGGGATGATGAGGACTTTGAGTAATTCTTACCAAAGACCTTCGACAAGATCGTTAATCCGAAGAGAATCATTCTAGTTGCCGAGACAACACTCTATATATATATATATATATTTTTTTTTTTTTTTTCTGTTGAGTTATTCTGAATTCGATTTTCCGCAACTTGTTCAAGTCTTTCTTCTCTGACCCTTGGTTGACTTTTGGTAAACTTTCGAGATCTCTTCCGTAATCCGTCTTGATTCGTATGAAATCCTTCGATCCTCATGTTTTATTGGTTTTCTGTGCTCACGAGATGTGGGTTTAGGGTTTAAAATCGGATGGTGACGTTTTGACTAAAGCTTTTAGTAGACATTTTCGAATTGGATTCGTGTTTTTACTTTTACCCATCTCTAAGCAACTGGGGTTTTGATCAATGTAATGATGATGATGATTGTTTCTCAAGTATTCAAGTGATTAATTGGGCTGATTTCATGGAAAATTTTAGCTTAGAGTAAAGCATTTTCAGTTGAATCGTACGAGCTTGTTCTGGATTCATATTAGCTCTTTGATATTTGATGATATGATTGTTCTCCTAAGCATTTCAAGATTTGGGTCTTTTCATGTGAGTCACATTTTACAAGTTTCTCCATCTCCAGGTTCCAGGAAGAAGACAATATTGTACTGTATCCTCGTTTTCATGTTTTGCTAGTCCAAGTCTATGGGTTGTTGTAAGGTGCCAGCTCTTATTGAAGTAAGTTAGTTCACAATCACGTCTTTTGTCGATTATATGGCTCCTCATTGTCAGCTTAATGGAAAGGTTACTACTTTAATTTAAACAGATGGGTTTGGTTAATGAAGCTGAGCACAAAAACCTTTTCAGACGAGAAATAGATTCCCCACAAAGAAAAGCAGCTTCCTTGATGGAACAAGGATCTCTTTCTGCAAGTTTTCGAGAACGCACGTCTAAAATACCTAATAACAGTGTGTTCCAAAGCTTCAAGATCGTGATTTTGTCGAATAAACTCAATCTTTTGTTGCCTTTTGGTCCTCTAGCAATACTACTCCACTACTTGACAAATAATAAGGTAAGCACTTGTTGTTTCTACTTTCGGGTACTAATCATAGCAGTTTCATTTCCTCTGGTTATGTCTCAAGAAATTATCCTTGCTGTGGCTCAGGGATGGGTCTTCTTACTGAGCTTAGTAGGAATTACACCATTGGCTGAACGTCTTGGATATGCTACAGAGTAAGCCATCGCTCGCACTTGTAACTCTTAAGTTATTATATTACCATTCTATTAGCAAGGCTTATATATAAGTCTTCATTTTGTGATAGGCAATTGGCTTGTTACACGGGTTCAACTGGTATGACTTGGTTTCTTCTACTCTCCATTCTACTTCGGGTTTACTTCCTTTTCTCCTGATATTTTTTTGACACGCTAGACAAATTGCACAGTTGGAGGTCTCCTAAATGCTACATTTGGAAATGTGACAGAGCTGATTATATCGATTTTCGCTCTTAAAAATGGAATGATACGCGTTGTACAGCTGACGCTACTCGGCTCGATTCTATCTAACATGTTGCTTGTACTTGGCTGCGCCTTTTTCTGTGGCGGGCTTGTATTTTCCCACAAAGAACAAGTCTTTGACAAAGTAGGCATATCATTCACTTGTTCCCTCCTTTTTTTAATCGATTTTCTTGTTTTTGCTCTGTGATCTGTACTATGTTTCTGAGCTTATTTCTCTGCAATACAGGGAAATGCCGTTGTGAATTCGGGATTGCTTTTGATGGCTGTCATGGGGCTACTCTTCCCCGCAGTTCTTCATTACACGCACAGTGAGGTTCATGCTGGGGCATCAGAGCTTGCTCTCTCAAGGTTCAGCAGTTGCATAATGCTTGTTGCCTATGCTGCTTACCTCTTTTTCCAGTTAAAGAGCCAGCCGAGTTCTTATACCCCTCTTACTGAGGTGCGTTGTCTTCGACCTTTTTGGCCAACTTTTGTACTTTCTTACATAATCCCTGAAACGATAGATTAAAGTAACAAAAAATATAAAATTGTTTCTTACAAGTTACAACCAGTTTCATCATTTGGATTTTGCCTTTTTTTTTTTGAGTTTTCACTAGTAGAACCATGATCACAGATGATTCTTGCCAGTTTTAGGGGCTCTGTCCATTTTCTTCTTTATAAACCGATGGCCATAAAACCGAGCGGTTGCTATCTAGATCTCTCTTCTACTTGGACTTATCTCTGCTGTTTGGTAAATGCTATAAAATTATAGGAAACGAACCAGAAAGAAGAAACTTCGGATGATGATGAAGATCCTGAGATCTCCAAGTGGGAAGCTATCATCTGGCTTTCAATCTTGACGGCTTGGGTCTCTCTTCTTTCCGGCTATCTTGTCGATGCCATAGAGGTAACTAACAACCCATTTTTTTTGCATTTCAGTCTTTCTTGTGAAGATCTTACAGTATTGAGTTGGCCTGTTTATTCATTTCCCTTTATCAGTAATTCAGTACAACATTGCAATGCTAGTTTACGAGTTTGGCTTATGGTTTTGTGTTTTTCAATCTGTTAACAGGGTGCTTCGGACTCATGGAAGATACCAATCTCTTTTATCAGTGTCATCTTGCTTCCCATAGTTGGGAATGCGGCCGAGCATGCAGGTGCTATTATGTTCGCCATGAAAGACAAGCTGGTAAGCAGACAAGCCTCCTGCAGTCTGATGTACTTGTTTCTCTTCTTTATGTTCTAGATTTATTCTCCTCTACAGGATTTGTCTTTGGGAGTAGCTATTGGATCCTCAATTCAGATTTCTATGTTCGCGGTACATATAACAAATGTGAACTTGAATTTATAAGTACCAAACTCTCTCTGACAGATTTAGTCTGATAGCTTCCACTATTGGTTGATGGGATTTAGGTTCCTTTCTGTGTGGTGATCGGATGGATGATGGATGCACAAATGGACCTAAATTTCCAGCTCTTTGAGACAGCTACACTATTCATAACTGTTATAGTTGTAGCTTTCTTTCTCCAGGTGGGTTAATAATCTTGAAGGTAATCACAAAACCAATCTTGAGTTTGTGTTCAGGAAGCTGTGTTTGTTGTTATGCAGGAAGGGACATCGAATTACTTCAAAGGATTGATGCTCATTCTTTGTTATTTGATAGTCGCTGCAAGTTTCTTCGTACACGAAGATCCTCATCAAGGTTAGTGTTGAATTTGCTATTTCTTCCTCCGTGTCATCATATATCTGCTGAATGGTTTTTGTGTTCTTGTTTCTTGACAGATGATATATAAACCAACACAAAGAACACATATCTGAATGTGGTGTGTGAAGCAGTTTGTATCCTAAAACTAAAGCCTGAAAGATCTCAGGAACATATACCATCTTACATGTACATTTGAGATTCTAGAATCTAGAGTTTGTTTCATACCAATACAAAGTAGCCCCATAACGTTTCTGCCTCCCCTTAGGGCTACAATTACAACTTTGTAACCAAAATAATAATGGCTTCTTGTATATCAATGAAGGTTTGAGAAGAAGTACTAAATGCACTCATGATTAGTTAATTTTTGGTAAAAAAGATTTATGAAGAAGAGCAAATCCACTAAACATTTTTATCACTTGTCGGAAATCAAATATTGTAAAATGACACAGAAACGTCAAAAACATAATATTACCAAAAAAAGAGAAGTGCACGTGGTTTTGCGTCGAAGCAAAACGACGAGAAGTTACACTCGTCGTTTGCAAAACGAGGGTATGAGCTGTTGCGTGTCGGTCGTTTTCTATACCTCCAAAACTAAACGATGTGGGACCAATCAATATATAGGCAGAAAGAACTAAGACCACACGTCGTTTTTTTTAGGTTGGTCCTTCAATATCTTTGGCTCTTCAACCAACAGTCAGAAAATTGTAAAAACTATAGTACCATTCAGTTACTTAACAGCATTAGCCAAAAGTTAAACAGTAAAATTTACATTCTTTTTCACTTTTGTGGGGCCCATTTGTTTGAGCTCGTTAGCCTATCAATAGGGGCCCATGTCTTGTCTGGAGAATAGTTACATACAATTTTCACCACCACAGTTAAATACTCTAGTCTCTTGTCTAGTCTACTGTACGGATTGATTTAATAAATATTTGATTAATTACAGTTTGACTTGGTGCTTGCTACTCCATATCGGCATATCCTATGTGTTTACAATTTTAAATAATTACGCTACATCATTAATCGTGAGCAAACACACAATTTACTGTATGTACACATGTAATTGGTGAATTTAAAATATTTAAAATGTTTTATCGATTAGAGCAAACAATTCACTGGAAGAACAGAACAGTTCAAAACTTCAAAAGGTGAAATGAAAAGAAGGCGCAAAGAGTTGACTCCATGGATTAAAGAGACTGTGTCAGACTTGCTCTCAAAGCGATCCAAAACTCTTATATAATTATTCTAATTATGTTAATTTGTTCTGAGCAAAACGTTGTCAAAACATCATTTTTCAATAAACACTGATAGTAGAGTTTAAACTATTTCAAAAAAAGATAGTTAAACTAATTAAAAACCCTAAATTTGTCGCATTGTTACATCAATTTTACATAGTAGGACCCATCATCATAACAAAGAAGACCGGCGCATTTGACCTTAATAGTAGAGTTTCCACTTTTTCTTTATAACAAAGAAGACCGGCGCATTTGACCTTAATATGTAATAAGGTTTGGAATTCGAGAAAATGTATAGAAAAAAAGAAGAAGATTTGCTTGTGAATCAGGAAAAGCAAATCTCACAAGTCTTTGAGAATACAAATTCGTTGCAATCTTCTGACAGAATGGTATGGTTCAAATTTATTTGAATTGTAATACCTTTTTGGTTTTCTAAAAGCAAAACTTATTTTATTTGTAACTGAATTCCTTCGTTAAATATTAACCAAAAGTTTTTTTTTTAACAGATTATCCAAAAGTTATCGTATAAAATAATCAGGTATAAAAATCTTCATTGATTAGCGCACATTTTTTAAAAAGAAAATCTTGATCTGCCTTGACAAGTATTTTAAGGTTCTAATACATTTCTCGATTCAGGGCAATTATTTGGATACATCAAAAATTATTCTACTTGTGTAACAATAAAAAAAAACTTGAAAATCCAATTCATTGTTTATGTAATTATATATACAGCGTAAACCGTGAATTTTAAAACCAACAACCAGACTGTGACACATAGACAAACATTTCATCAGAATCATCTTACAAAGACAACGATGTATTCGATTTGTCCCAGATAACCAAACCTAAGTATGCGCGAGATTAATGGATCTATATAGACGTTTAAGATTATAGAAATCCAGACAAATCGTTTTAAATACTAAAGATATAAAAATGTGTAGTATTTGAAAAAAAAACGTAAGAAATGTAAGTAGAAAAGGGGAAGGGTAACGAAAAGGACTTATAACTGCGGAATATTTGGGGCATGGGAATGGTAGATATAATTTATGGCTGTCACTCTGTGAAGAAAATGACATTTCCTTGTTTCTTCTTTATTATAAACTTATTGATTTTGAAATTGATTCAAAAGGACTTTTTGGTCAGCAGTGCACTGCAAAACGGAGATTTCGCCATCTTCTTTGTCACCATGTCAAGTTGCTCTCAATTCTTGGATTCTCTACATCCCATCCAAATCTTTCTTTTTATCTCTTTCCTATTGCATATATCAATTTTTGTTTAACTTATTTTTATTAATTCTCTTTATAATTAGCTTCATGTAGTTATATGTGTGAAAAAAATACTCATGCGTAAATGTAAAAAATGTAGTTAGCTTGCCAAAAATATGGGATAACTTATACTACCAATAATTATGTAATTAGTACTGCGTGGTTATTTGCTGGTGGGAGTTTCGGAACATTAAATGATTTTAACTCAGATTTATTTGTCGGCATGCAATTGAAGAAGCCAAGTGAAAATTTAATGCCGAATGATGCTTTGATGATGCGTTTGGCTAGGGAAGAGACGACAGTGTCTTGTGTCGTTTTATTCGCTAAAGCGGTAAAAGTAAAAAAAACAACACAAGTAATCATTTTAAATAATAAAATCATTTGATAATGATTCAATTGTTTTTTGGACCGACTGAACTATATTTTTCTTGAAAGTACTGTGATGTGGGATGGGGTCATTCTCATTTATTGCTGGATCTGTTTTTTTGTAAACAAAATAACTAGGAATCTTTTTTCTTTTAAAGAATAAATAAGAATTGTGAAAGAAATATCTTTTTTTTAAAAGTTTTTAATCTACAAAATTGATAAGAGTCTATGAGTGATGCAATGGAATAGTTCCACCACCCTTAATTACTGTTTTTTTGTTTGTTAAAGAAATTAATTACTGTTTTGTAATAATCATTTTGAAAACAATTGATACTATTCTGTTTCAATATATAAGATGTTTTATAGAAAATTTATGTTTCAAAATATAAGATATTTTCCAAATTTCAATGTAACTTTTATTTTATTTGATTGCAAAGCACATAATTAAAAAGAATTTTTGTCAATTACAAGATAATATTTTAAATAAAAATTAATAATTTTTAATATTTTTATTATTTTAAAATGTAAATGTTAATTTTTTTAACGAGTGTGCTTTTACCTAAAACATTACATATATTGAATACATAATTTGGAAAAGAAAAAAATACATATAGGAGCTGAGTATGTACTAGACTACTCTAAGTATTGAGTATTGATGAGAAGACAATAATGAAGTGATCAGAATGTTATTTTCTTTAAATGCTTTAGAAATCCGCAATCCTAGTATGAATCTAAAATGATGGGATGCATGCATTTAATTAAGCAGGCTCAACAATCTTGGCACGTGTCCATATCCATTTGTGGTTGTACGAAAAGTCAACTTACTCCAATTTATTACCACCACCCTTTTTTTTCTTTCCGATCAAATTTTTATATTTATTCCCACCGAAAAAACTTTACTAATACAAAGTTTATTGACTAATGATTTTATTCAACCTTTTTTTTTTCATATTGTAACATGTCATTTAATTTATAGTTTATTATTCATTCAACATTTGTTTATTAAATTATTAATAATGTATAGTTGACAAATAAATTTAACCTAAGGAATTGAAATATTTAAACCTTTGTATAAATAATTAAATACTGATGGGGTTGGGAAGAAAAGGACACGCATGCAAAATGGAGGCAGACCAAAGGGTAAGAAAAAGCTACTGACGACGCTGCAAAGTTTCACCTTCTCCATTGTTTACTGAAAGGACCATTGGACCCCAAACACCAAAAATCCAAAACTATACAAAAGAGAATTTTTATTATTATTGTGAAAAAGAGAATATTTATTATTATTATTATTAATTTAAGTAACGAAAACTCACAAGAGTAAAGATTAAAGAAGAAGAAGAAGAAGAAGAAGAAGAAGAAGAACAAAACAACAACAAACAACAAGCGATAAATTTCAGATCTTTCACTTTTCTCTTTCTCTACGCATCTCTCTTTTTCTCCCATCCTCGTGTAATCGTTGAAGAAGAAGCCTTTTGTTACTTTATTCTTGCGTGTGTGTGGATTTGGATTCCGATCGTTTCGAGAGAGATCGTTGTCTCATTAAGGTAAATTTCAGAGTTTTGAGCCATGTTTTTGTTTCTCGGTGCTGTACTATTATTACCTGAGAATCGAGGGTTGAGATCCGTATTGTTCTTCAATCGGCATTGCTGAGATTTCAAACGCTTTTTTTAGGTTTTCGAATCAGTGATTTGAGTTGAATACAGAGAAAGATGAGTTTGATGGTTTTCTTTTTAACGGTTTCTCTGTTTCTGTCTCATTTAAAGTTTCGAGATTGCATATATGACAAAGCTCAAGTTATACTTTTTTTTTTTTGGTAGGAGAAGACAAGTGTAGATAAGACTTAAATGTAGAGAAATCTAGTGAATGGATTCTTAAGCCCCACTTTTTAAGAGCAGATCTGAAGCTTTTACTTGGTTTCTGCTAATTTCCGACACGAAAGGTTCAGTTTTTAATTTCTCTGTGACTGTTTTTGTTGTAATGGCTAAAGCAAATATCTTGCGTGTGTGTGCTGCTTTAGTTCTTATGTTCACGGGGAATCTCAGCTTTCAAGTTTATGACCGTGTAAAAGAGATGTTTAATTTAATGCCATCACAAGAATATTATTTGGCTTCTTGTTTTTTGATTGAAAGATGATTCTTCATTTAATTTCTCAAACTTTGAACAACCGTTGTGTTCTGTTTCTCCAGGCTTGTTTTGTCTCACAAGTGATGGTCGTATAACTTGTATGATGTCCTCTGAACCCTCTTAGCATCAAGAAGCTTTCTCTTTGAATTGATATGTCAGGTAAATTTTGTTGCTTTTACTCGATTTATGTTTGTCGATGAAACAAGGAAAGATCAATCTTGAATATGAGATAGTTAGATATTTGAGACTTTGCAGATACTTACATTGATTTTTTTTATTGAAGGTGTTGAAGAAATTGGTACCCTTGACGAATTTAGGGAGAGAAGATCAGATTTTGAAATCTCAGAAGATGAGAGAAGGCGCTCGAAAATCGGAAATTTGAAGAAGAAGGCGATTAATGCTTCAACTAAGTTCACTCATTCTTTGAAGAAAAGGGGGAAAAGGAAAATTGACTATCGGATTCCTTCTGTAGCCATTGAAGATGTCAGGGATGAAAAGGAGGAGAGCGTTGTGCTTGAATTTCGTCGTAGGCTTCTTGAGAGAGATTTGTTACCTCCTAGACATGATGAGTACCATACTCTTCTGAGGTTTGTTCGTCCTTCTTTAGGAGCTACTTAAGCACTCTGGTCGCTCAAGTTTAAAATGTCAAGCTAACAAACTATTCATTTTGAAAATGTAGATTTTTGAAAGCAAGAGATCTTAACATTGAAAAAACCATCCAAATGTGGGAAGAAATGCTTAGATGGAGAAAAGAGTATGGGACAGATACCATACTAGAGGTAAGGAGTCACTGATTTAAGTTCGAGACCAGCTTGTTTGTTGTGCCATATGAAAGAAATAAGGCATCTATTTATTCTCTGAATTAGTTGATGGATTCAATATCAAGCTCTAATAATTTTTATTTTTCTATGTATGTGGATGGTAGGATTTTGATTTCGAAGAGCTTGAAGAAGTTTTGCAATACTATCCTCAAGGCTATCATGGAGTTGACAAGGAAGGAAGACCTGTCTACATTGAAAGACTTGGAAAAGCTCATCCCTCTAAGCTTATGCGTATCACCACCATAGATAGATATTTAAAGTACCATGTGCAAGAGTTTGAGAGAGCTCTCCTCGAGAAATTCCCTGCATGCTCAATTGCAGCAAAGCGTCGAATCTGTTCCACGACTACAATACTGGATGTACAAGGACTGGTAATTATCTAAGTTCTTACCAAGTTTTTTGGAGTTTTTTCTGCATTGTGTTATACTTTGAAGCAGAACTTGCTCTTTTAGTGCTTCCTGATTCTTAGCTGTGCAGTGTCTATTAATGACAGGGAATGAAGAACTTTTCACCAACAGCTGCAAATCTTGTGGCTGCCATTTCGAAGATAGACAACAACTACTACCCTGAGGTACTTGAGTTTCTCAATTTTACATCTAATTTCTTCTTCACATGCATAGCCGGTTTTTTCAAGTCATCATATTATTTTGCAGACGTTGCACAGAATGTACGTTGTAAATGCTGGAACAGGTTTCAAAAAGATGCTTTGGCCTGCTGCTCAGAAGTTTCTTGATGCAAAGACCATTGCAAAGATACATGTACAGTCTTTTAGCTTAGTTTTCTATTTGGTCAACTATTGCCATGTGTACTTTATCTAATCTCTGTCAATGCAGGTGCTAGAACCCAAATCTTTATCTAAGTTACATGAATTCATTGATTCAAGGTAGCTTTCTTTCTTTTTAAACCACACCTGAAAAATTTCAGATATCATGTCTTGCCAATACTTATGAGCTCCGGTGCTCTGTGCTTTAGTCAATTGCCAGAATTCCTTGGAGGTTCATGCTCTTGCTTTGGTGATGGAGGAGGGTGCCTTCGCTCTAATAAAGGACCCTGGAATGATCCTGAAATAATGAAGGTACAATCTACATCTTATTATACTTTTCGTCTATTAAGTAGGAGTCAGCTTTTAGTCCCGGTTGGTACATGAAGCTGATTTAGATCTCTGTCTTTATTAGCTCATCTACCATAGAGAATCATCACTCTTTAGGCAAATCACCAGGAAGCTGAGTGACCCGCAGAATTCTTCCTCCTACATAAGTATACATCCATCAAAGGTAAATTGTTCTATCAAGCCAATTTCTCTGTTTGTTCTAGAACTTTTTTCCGGCATATATGACAATGCAACTTTGGATTTCAGGCTATGCAAGTTGAGACTTCAGCAGCAGAGTCTGTATCTTGTTCTGATGTTCCTACATCTCCACCTGGAAAAATGTGCTCAGCCTCTGCTCATGTGAATCCAGCTTATGAGGAAGTGAGTTCTTGTGTTGGTGCATTTCACAGGCTACTCTAGTTTCTTAATACTGACCGGAACAATATGATCTATGCAGGCTAGGGCATCGGATGTTAACGGTTATTATAGTTGCGATGACAAGTTTGCCATACCTGACAAAGGCACTAACCGAAACGCCCAAGAAAGGCAATCCCATTATCAAATGTTTGAACTCAATCAAACAACTGTAGGCTTAAAATGTGAAACATCTACACCAGGTTATACTTCTTATTCATGCTTTGCTGCTGCTTAAACAATTTCATTACGTTTGGCTTTTTTCTTTTTCTTAAACTGAACGGTCCTTAGCGATAAACATTATGGATTTCTTGTATAATTTTCTCACCATTCGAATTTTATCTTCCCTCTGGTATCTCCTAGGTGCTTCCATCATCCGTTGGTTTCATGATTTACGGGGAACAATTGACAAGATAAAAACGGAGAACCTAGCGCAAAGGCTACTTACTTTAATGCTGAAACTAGCTGCAGTTTTCCGCTATACCCCGCTTGAGCTTCTGAGAAGCCAGAATGCTGTCAGCCCTTCAAGTCCGATAGAAAATGACAGTAGGAGCAGCCTCATTCCAACTCGTAGAGAGCCCACAATGAAAGACCGGATTCTTCCCTGTTTGGAACGTATTCAGACACTGGAGAAAAAATATGAGGATATCCGGAACAAACCTGTTGAAATACCTGTAGAGAAGGAGAGAATGTTGATGGATTCTCTAGACAGAATCAAATCGGTTGAGTTTGATCTCGACAAAACAAAGAGGGTAATACACTTTTCCTGGATTTTGAACTATCTGTAGGGATTCAGTATGGTACTTACAAACATTTTCATTTGATTGCAGCTTTTACATGCCACTGTGATGAAACAGATGGAAATAACTGAAATGCTGCAAAATATAAGAGAGTCCCAACTTCACGTAAGTACCAATTGCCATACAGTGTAGCAAAGAACATTGCGATGAGCTTAACTAACATTCGAGATTGTTCTTTTGTGCAGAGAAGAAGATTGTTCTGCTAAAAACCATAAGAGAACATCTGAGTTTTGCATAATAAATACAAGTCTGCACTGCACATACAGAGAGAGATAACAGATTCCGAAAAAGAAAAAATAAACACATGCTAGTTTCTTTAGCTTCTTCCTTTGTTCTCTAACTTGGATCACAACTTTAAATTTACTTTCTAAATAGGTCCCTCTGCTTCCACTTTTTTGAAAGTTATAACCAAAAAAAGAAGATAGGGACAGAGAAAATCTCTGAAGATCGATCATGTCTTTGATAATGTAGAGTTTATGGGCGTGATCGTCTTTGGAATAGGCATAAACGCCGTTCTATTAAATAGATTAATAGAAGGGCATTAAGTATCAAAACCCTTTTGTTGTAATCGGTGTAGCTCAAAAAACAAATGAGATTTTGTAAATCTTTTTAAGGTATGTTTGATAAATGAAAAACACTACGAGTCTCTGAAGAATCCATCTTAACAACATGAAAGCAAACTACACTCAGAAACTTGTTCAACATCTTTTCAACACATCTGAAGTTGGACTCGCGATGTAATTCACTGTTGATCCATATCCCTCGCCAATTGCTGCATTGAGATTTCTGTAAATCCCTGCAGCCTTTTGCAAAACCTCTATGTAACCTTTTTCTGTTGAATCTTGTTTTGAAGAAAACAACCTTCTCTGGATCCATATGGTTGAGGATTACATTCTCTGTGGTGAGCTCCAAAGCAGGTAAAGATGAAACAATTCCTGAAAGTGTTTCATCAGACGATTCACAGGAGGAGGAGAGAGTTAAAATGTATCCACGACCTCCTTTTGCCGCATTTAGTTAGTGGCAAATCCACCACTATAGCAGCAAAGATCAAGAAATCTTTTACCAGCAGAGATATCTGAAGAGAGAAAGACCTGATAAAGGCACACCCACCGTACCATTGATTGATCCTAAGCAACTAATCAATCAATGCAGACAATCTGCTTCTTGGAGATCCACCATTGGATAAGATCTTTGGTATTCTGCTTGGCCTAAACTCGGCATGTCCCTTTGCTCGGATTCATGAGGCATTATACATACATCAAAATAAACACTGACAGACATTGAAAAGGGGTCTCTGAGAGTATTTGGTTCCCTTTAAATGAAACAAGGAAAACTCTTGAATATGAGATTTGTTTGTCCTTCCTTAGCAGCTACTTGAGCACTTTGGTTGCTCAAGTTTAAAATGTGCTGTCAAGCTAACTAACAATTCATTTTGAAAGCTAGGGATCTTAACATTGATGTTCAAGGACTGCTAATTATCTAAGTTCTTATCAAGTTTTGGAGTTTTCCTGCAGAACTTGCTCTTTTAGTCATGTTATTGACCAGAGTCGGTCCTGAGTTTTATAGGGCCGCAAACTAAAAAAAAAAAGGCTGCTTTATATCTTTTTAAACTTACGAAATAAATAACGAATGTATCAAATAAAAGTTATAAAGTACTTTAAAACATGAGAAAACAATATATTATTCTTGAAATATGATTCTCCTTGCTGTTTTATCAGCAAACTCATTCATTAAACTTGTATAGTCAAGTTTTTCAGCCATACTCTTTTCAATCGACAACGTTGACAACCCATTTAGTCTTTCATGTGACATAGTTGACCGTAGATATGACTTAATCAGCTTTAACTTTAAAAAGCTTCTTTCTGCAGAGGCAACTGAAACTGGAATTGTCATCATTATTCGATATGCAGTCCATGTGTTTGGATAACAAGTTTCCATCCTTTTTAGATAATCCAGTATCACGACTAACTTCTCAATCTCTTTTGGTAAAGCTCCTCTTAGAAGCTTTATCTCCAAAAATAAATCACTACCATCAATATCTGAATGATCACCATGTTTGTAAAACCTTCAAGTGTCACAAGAAGCTATCAACTTTTCATCATTTGCTAACTTCAACTTCTTCAAGTCAAATAAAAACCCAAAAGTCTTTTCATAACTTTGAAGTTGATCAAACCTTTTCTCAAGAGAAACCAAAGCTTGATCCACGATTTTGATGAAGTAATTGATCCTGAAATCTTCTTCAGCTGTCAATATAAGATCTTCTCCATTCTTTTCAGGCTCTTCATCATGAAATCTTTTCCTTTTACTGTGACGTTTTGCTTTACAAGAGAATGCAGGATCAATTTTCATCTCAATAGCAATCCGTTCAGCTTCTACATTTGCTGCTTGAAAACCAGTATCTCTGTACCTTTTAAAGAAAGCTATTAGTCCTTCCAGTTGAGAAATAGCAATATCAATATCTATATCTTCTGATTGTAAGATCTTGCTTACTTTGTTAACAACAAACAAAAGCTCATACCAAATAACCATTCCAAACAAGAACTCAAAACTCCCAATTCCATGGATTTCACTCATTGCCAGAGCCTCAGCATCACTTCTTGTTTGTGGATTATCACTGTTATCTGCCAAATGAAACAAAGCATCTCGGATCTGAGGAGCTTGAAATCGCATTGCTTTAACACTTTTTATGCGGCTCTCCCAACGAGTTTGTGATAATGGCTTGACTGTAATACCATTCACAATATCTCTAAAAACGTCACAATTGTTTGTCGAAGAGGAAAACAAACGATAGATACGCTGAACAATCCCAAAAAATGATACTGCTATGTCCGACGAAGAAGCGATGTCTGAAAGTACAAGATTCAAACTGTGACAACCACATGGTGTATAAACCGCCCTTGGATTAATTTCAAGCAATCTCTTTTGCACTCCTTTGTTTTTTCCTTTCATGTTTGACCCATTATCATAACCTTGTCCTCTAATGTCACCAATACTTGATGTCTAAAGTTTTAACCCAATTAAATACTGCAAGTGCACAGAACAATCGCAATAGTATAAAAGGAATCGAATCCACAGAGACCAAGGTTACACTATGAAATTATGAGATTTAAATTTAAAGCTAAGACAATATGGTTTTTGTGTATTTTTCGGAACAGCAAACAATTAAATAAATCGGTGTAAACAATTAATGAAAGGCACTAGGTCAAGGTATTTAACTGGTGATTAGGAGATAAAACTGAGCAACTATTCAGGGCTAATTAAACTACCGGTCTAGAACTCAAACACAAATGAATGTCGCCCCACTCTCGTGATGTATCAACACCTTTATCTAACAACCTAGAGTCTGAAACTCTCGCCCGGATCTAATGAAGACGATAAGCATTAACAAACAAGTTCAATATGTTCACAATCAACCGCAACAATCAACTCTCGTTGGCTGCCGTCAATTGCTCACCAATGATTTTTCTAGCAACCTAGAGCACTCTCATGAATAAGTTTAACCTAAAAATCATAGGCTAGGTGATCAAACTAACCTAGGCATTACGAACCCCTATTGGCGAAGACATATAAATTCCATTCCTATTTGTGCTCAGCCATTAACAACCTAATTCACCATTGAAAACCCTAACCTAGCTATGGATCTACTCACACATGGCAAGATCAAATACAACAAAGCAAAGAGATGAATTCATGATTTATTGAAAGAATAAGGTTCAGGAAAACTTCTCAAACAAGTTGTGGATTGATCGATGAGAGAGAACAGAGATCCAAGGCTGAATAATATAAATCCAAATCGAACAAAGGAACAAAGTGTGTAGTCTTGAAAACCAAAAATAAACCCTCGAATGAAGAACTGAGTCTGAGAACGAACGTGATACAAGTCTGAGGCGGCTTGCCTATATTTATTCTAAAAATAAAATAAAATAATATAAAAACGCGTCCCTAGGTAAAATGGGTCGAAAGGTGCTCGACAGTCCGAAAGTGCTCGGTTGGCAAAAAATCAACTTTTGGCTCGAAATTGCTTCTTTTGCTCCAATGTCTTCCAATATCTTCAATCCATGCTCCAGACCCTCAAAATACCTGAAAAGACACAAAAAGAAATAGAAAAGACTCGAAAACAAGATAAAAAGACTAGTTAAAATGAGACAAAATACTAATATATCAACTCCCCCGGACTTAGACCTTTGTTTGTCCTCAAACAAAACAAGATCAAGAACTGAGAAGAGGTTTTGAAAATCACGGGAACTCACTTGCTTGTTGGAAAAATTTCGAACTTCATACCTTCTTCACTGGACCTTAGGACATGCACCGTAGTTAGCCGTGGGGTTCATGACCTAACCTTAGTAACTGACAACCCAACAGAAGTTTCGGAATCCCCACTGTCATCTCTTACATAGATTAATGAAAATAAAGTACAGTGATCTTACCAGGGGAAATCGGTCCAAAAGGTGCCAACTTCTTCTAACCAAAAACCCTCTCCCATATAACTTTCCTCTCCCCTCTTTCCCTCCTTCCACGCCATCAACTTTCTGTTTATTCTTACAGCCATCGGTTTTCATTTTTCGATGCTTCACCCTTTTTCACAGCCATCACATTTCTGATGTTTCTTCTTTATTTTGTGGGACGAATCTCCATGAGGTCGCAAAGGATACACGGGCTTACGCATCATCCCTTGGTTCACTTCGATTTTTAGTTTCCCTTACAACAAGCTTTCCATGAGGTCACAAAGGATACACGGTTCACGATCATCCCTTGGTTCACTTCGACTTGTTGCTTTGAACTTCTCCTTTTTATTTTATTTTTTTCTTTTCTTTCTTTTCTCGGTGTAATGAAGGGGAGAGAGAATAGCATACTTTGTGGAGAGTTGCGTGGTCTTGTTTGGCTCGAATAGGTCTTCCCTAATGAACATCAAACCCCTGAGAAAGAAATTGAAGATCAGGTTAGGGTCCAATAAAAATCAGAGATGACATAGGTTCAACCTATTTCCCGCTAAGCGTGAACTTTGGAGAATATTCAATCCGCCCAATGCCTTTTCGATACAGAACTTTGGCCAAGCTGTGAGTCCTAAAAGTAATCCTTAGTCCGAAAATAAATCTAATAGATCAAATTCATAATTCCCAAACAAGCTTTTGACTCAAAACGGACTCAATAAAAGTAAACCAAGCAGCAGGACCTGATTCACAAAAAATCTAAGACTCTTGGGACTGACACAACAACAAGACTCAATAAAATATAAAATAAAATAAAATGACTAACCGCTCCTCCGGACTTAATTCACACCGTCTCCGGTGTGAAAAAGAACTAGAGATTGGCGACAAAGAAAAAAAATAAAAACACATATGGATAATACAATGATGATAGAGGGTAAAGGGGGATATCACTGAGTTGTCGCGGTATCGTGCTCGTCGCTCATGGAGCACCCTGGCAGAACAGGTGCTCGCCTCTTCTTACGGCGTAATGGCTGCCCGGAGCCTGAGGTTGAGTTTGAAGGCTGGTGCGTGGCAGCTGCTGTGGCGGTGGTATGGCAACATCCTCGCGCCAACGTTTGCATGATCCTCTGCATGAGGCTGTTGTTTATCTTGGTTGACTCGATCATCCACCTCCTGTACTCGGCAGTGTCAGCATCATCAGAGATGGGTGGAAGATCAAACTCACCTTGAGTGGAGGCGGTATGATAAGGAATCGCGAGGCGTGGGACCGGTTGTGGCGTCATCGTCGGTGTCATGACGAGATATGCTTCGACGAGATGTGCTCACCCTAGCTGATGATGAGCGGCCAGGGATGGGGATGAGGTACTGTGGTGGTGGGTGGAACGCAAGATCGTTCATAGTGTAGAGTTCTGTCGCAGCCGGGTTTGGAAGCTCGATGAGGCAAGACTCACCGGTCGCAGTAATGAACTGGTAATTGGACGGCGCAATGATGATCTTTGACGCGAGCAGGTGCCTCATATCCATCCGTGAGAGCTGGGTGACACATGAAGCGGATGAGAGATCTACTCGGTGATGGCGAAATAGCGGAGTTAGGAGACTCCCTATTCGCTCAACCCGTTGTCCTTTGTTGTTTTCCGTGGGGCTGTCCTTGATTCCGTAAATCACTTCGGCAAAGCGGACGCCTAAGTTGGAATGGTAGACCTCAAATTGGTCTGTGTTCCCGTTCGCTACAATATGAGCACATCCCAAGAATAGTAACAGCAAGTCATCGATATGAATTTTGTTACCTACAACACGGGCAAAAAGCATGTTGCTGAAAATTCTCGCACATATGTGAAGTGCGGGATGGCGGAGGCGGTTTTGACTTGCAGAGTTGGACGAGTAAGGGCCTGAGGCGATATGGCTCCAGAATTCTTTGGACTGCGCGAACGACTTTGGTGAATCCAGCTTGGTGACCGTCTCGCGGAAGCCATAAAGGACACAAAAATCCCACATAGCTATATCGTACTTCGTTCCTCCAGCAAAGAACGAGAATGTACCTTCTTCAAGTGTTGGGGAGTCCAGATGTTTGTAAGTGAGAGTGGCGGTGGCTAGGCATTGTCTCACAAGGTCCAGGTAAACCACATCTTCCTCTAGCGCAAAAGACATGCAATGCGCATGGCTTAGGATCCTCCGAACTTGCTCTTGGAGACCTAGTTGCTTTAAGCGTTGTCGCACATGTACCTCGTGAGGCTCTAGCTTCAGCCCGAGAAGCTGATTGTAGTAATAGGCATCGTGAGTGTCCCACGAGTCCGGTGAGATGGGCGGAGCTCCTTGATTCCGAGATCGAAGGGGCGTGCCTTTGCGCGGGTGCGTGGAGTCTCGGTGGTGGCGGACCGTGTGGAGGCGCTGGCTTTGTCTTTTCCCTTATTAGTGGCAAAAAACTGCTTCGGAGGCATGATGAGACAGGGCGCTTGGAGTCACGGCGGCGAGGGGCGGAACTTGGCCGAGCATGGAAAAGTCGAGGACGACTTGCAGTGAGACGGAGGGCGCGACGTGACAGAGTGATACGAGTTCGGCGGAGAGCTCGGAGGATGAGCTAGAAGATTGAGGGAGAGCGGTGGATCGCGTCGTGGTGGATTGGCGAGGAGAGGTGGAGCGGCTGAAAAGCGGCGAAGTGAGGGTTGTTGGCCGAGCAGGAGCAAGTTGAGAGGAACTTGCGGTGGAGTTTCGCGGATAGAGATGGAAGACGGAGGAGGAGTCTCACGAGGGTGGTGCCGAGAGACGAGGGAGAACGGCTGATGCGGAGAACTCGGCGATTTGAGCGGACGAGATGAGAGAGAGAGATGGCGAGCGTGTGTTGTGGAGGAGCTCGGTCCGTGATATAAAGGGGAGGGGTGTAGGGTTTCGAGACTTGGATGTATGTGGTGGACCAGTGCATGTGCCTGCAAAATAGGAAAAAGGGAGAGTGAGTGAGGTTGGGAAAAGGAAATTTGGAATTTACCTTTTGTTTTTGTTGACTCGGCGAGCACCCTGGCGGAGCAGGTGCTCGGGCCAATTTTTGGAGTGCTCGATCAATTTCCCCTTTTTCCATTTTTTTTCTTTTTCGCTCGGTGAAATCTCAGCTGCTTCGTACCGGTCGGCGTATGACCGCTGCACTCAACCGCTAACCTCCACCGGTCTCAGCTAGGCCGCTACAGGTGGTCAGTGTCTCTTCCGGAGAATTCTCAGCGAATTCGTACCGGTCTGCTTGTGACCGGTACATCCAACCGCTAGGCCCCTTTGTTTTTTTTTTGATCCAAATAAAAATTGAAAAGTGAAATCACAAATAAAAATTAGTATCAAACAGATTTAAAATAAATTATGTACAACAAAAAACTCACCAGTGGGTTGCCTCCCACCAAACGCTTGTTTTAAGTCGTTAGCTCGACTTTGTATACCGTTTTAGGCGTGAGAAACATCACCCAAGGCGACAGTATCACTTTCTCCAGTGTGTGTATCCGCAAGATACGGCTTGATCCTTTGATCATTTACCACGAATTCGTCTCCTTTCGCGTTTAGCAACACCACGGCTCCATGTGGTCTAACCTCCTTGATCATGAAGGGGGCAGACCATCTGGACTTCAGCTTTCCTAGAAATAATCTGAGACGAGAGTTGAACAATAATATCTGATCGTTGGGAGAAAAACTCCTGGGGATGATCCTCTTGTCATGGTAAGCTTTTATTCACTCCTTGTAAATCCATGAGTTATCGTAGGCGAGATGCCTAATTTCTTCCAACTCGTGCAGCTGCATGGATCTCCTCTCAAATGCTGGTAGAATGTCGAAGTTGAGCAATTTAATGGCCCATGCCGTTTTGTACTCCAGTTCCACCGGAAGGTGGCATGCCTTCCCATACACCAAATGAAAAGGTGTTGTCTCCAACGAAGTCTTATATGCGGTCCTATACGCCCATAGAGCGTCATCCAATTTCTTAGACCAATCCTTACGCGTGATGCTCACTGTCTTCTGTAGGATACTCTTTATCTCCCTGTTGGAAATCTCGACCTGTCCACTAGTTTGAGGGTGATAAGGAAAAGCTACCTTATGCGTAACACCATTCTTCTTCAACAAGTTCTCAAAAACCTTGTTTATGAAGTGTGAGCCTCAATCGCTAATCACCACTCTAGGGACTCCAAACCTCGGAAAGATGACACTCTTTAACATCTTTATGACCACTCTAGCATCATTAGTTGGGCTAGCCAGCGCTTCAACCCACTTAGAAACATAATCAACAGCCACTAGAATGTACTCATTACTGTAGGAGAATGGAAATGGTCCCATGAAGTCTATGCCCCATACATCAAAAACTTCAACTTCCAGAATAAAATTCTGGGGCATCTCATTGCGCTTGCTGATGTTTCCTTGCCTTTGACACGCATCACACCTAGAAACAAATCAGTATGCATCACGGAACATCGTCGGCCACCAATAACCGGTTTGTAAAACCTTTGAAACTGTTTTGAATGTGGTAAAGTGCCCAGCATATGACGAACTACGACAATGTTGTAAAATCCCAGGGATCTCTGCCTCAGAAACACATCTCCTATACAGCCCGTCCGAACATTGCTTGTACAAAAACGGCTCATCCCAAAAATACCGCCTAACATCGCGGAAAAACTTCTTCCTTTTTCTTCCCATTAGGTTCTCAGGAACCTTATCAGCAGCCAAGAAGTTTGCAATCTCTCCAAACCATGGGAAACTGGAGGACTGACCTGTTTGAATTGATTCACAAGAATTTTCGGGAGCAGGTGCTCCATCGGGTGCTCGGTCGGGTGCTCTGTCGGGTGCTCGGTAAATTTCGCAAGTACTGATAGAATAGATCTGTTCATCTGGTAGACTATCCTCCATAGGTGTGTCTTCTTCAATCTGTAAACTGCTCAAGTGATCCGTAACCTCATTTTCGGACCCTTTCTTGTCCTTTATCTCTAGATCGAACTCTTGTAGCAACAGAATCCACCTCAGTAACCTGGGCTTTGCATCCTTCTTCGTCAGCAAATACTTCAATGCAGCATGGTATGTGTGAACAATTACCTTCGATCCGACGAGGTATGACCTGAACTTCTCAAAAGCGAAAACAATCGCTAATAACTCATTCTCGGTAGTGGCGTACCGACACTGAGCATCATCCATCGTCCGACTGGCATAATAAATCACATGAAGCTTCTTGTCTCTCCTCTGACCCAGAACAGCTCCCAGAGCAAAGTCACTCGCATCCGTCATAATTTCAAACGGTAACTCCCAATCTGGCGGTTGTACTATCGGTGCACTAACCAAAGCTCCCTTAATGGTGTGAAAAGCCGCCAAACAGTCACTATCAAATTCAAACTTCACCTCCTTACACAGCAATCTCGTAAGAGGTCTAGCAATCTTACAAAAGTCCTTGATGAAGCGACGGTAGAACCCCGCGTGTCCCAGAAAACTGCAGATTCCCTTAACCGAATTAGGCGGTTGCAAACTCATCATGACTTATATTTTTGCCTTGTCAACTTTGATCCCTTTCTCTGATATCTTGTGCCCTAGCACTATCCCATCTCGGACATGAAGTGACACTTCTCCCAGTTGAGAACTAGATGCTTTTCCTCGCACCTTTGCAATACCCTGCACAAATTAGACAAACAAGAAGAAAACAAACTCCTATACACAGAAAAGTCGTCCATAAATACTTCCATAATATCCTCAATAAGGTCAGTAAATATAGACATCATACAACGTTAAAATGTTTCTGGAGCATTACACAAACCGAATGGCATACGGTGGTACGCGAAGGTGCCGTAAGGACATGTGAATGTCATATTCTCTTGATCGTCCGGGTGGATGAGAATCTGGAAAAATCCTGAAAAACCATCTAGGAAACAGTAATATGGATGGTTAGCCAGACGCTCTAGCATCTGGTCAATAAAGGGTAACGGAAAATGATCCTTGCGAGTGGCAGTATTTAATTTCCGATAATCTATGCACATCCGATGTCCGGTTACTGTCCTAGTTGGTATCAGTTCACTCTTATCATTTTTAATCACTGTGATACCTCATTTCTTAGGAACTACATGCACAGGGCTGACCCACTTACTGTCCGAAATCGCATAAATCACACCAGCCTCTAGAAGTTTCATTATCTCTTTCTTGACGACATCCTTCAGGTTAGGGTTTAACCGCCTCTGATGCTCGACAGAAGTCATAGATTCATCCTCTAGGTGTATCCTGTGCATGCATAAGTCAGGGGATATACCAGTGATATCATCTAGTGAATATCCTAGAGCCTTCCTATACTTTCTCAATTCACACAAAAGCAAGGTAATCTCTACATTGTTCAAGTTTGCATTCACTATAACGGGATATGTGGAGTTCGGACCAAGAAAAACATACCTGAGCCCTGTTGGGAGGGTCTTCAACTCAAGTTTTGGAGCTTTCAGCTCACTCCAAGCTCCTCCCAAAATCGGATTTTTCGGAGCAGGTGCTCTTTGTCCTCGCTGGGGTGCTCGCTGGGGTGCTCCCTTGTCCTCGGTTTTTGTGCCTTCTTCCAGGCTTATAAATTTATCTCCTTCCTCCATTCTGATGTTGGCATCAAGAAACTTGGTGAATCCATGGGTGTCTTCACTCAGAAAATTGTGTTCACCCTCGGGTTTAGTCAAAGCAACTTCTAAGGATCATTCGCCAAAATTTCTTCAACCACATCTTCTGCTATCACTGACCCATCATCGATCACGAATGTTTGTCCATCAATCATCGGTTTTTTGAGAAGCTTGCTCATCTCAAACCGAACTAACATATCTCCAAGGCGAAGATCAACTATGCCTTTTTCGACATCGATGATAGCACGAGCCGTGCATAAGAAAGCTCTACCCAATATCAGTGGATCCTTGGGTTATTCATCAAGTTTCAGAACCACAAAATCAGTTGGGATGAATGTAACCCCAATTCGGACGTGCATATCTTCGATAATACCCACCGGAAGCTTTGTAGACCGATCCGCAAAAACCAATGAGATCTTTGTAGGCTTGAACTTGGTGAATCCCAGACGCTTGGCCACAGAATATGGCATCAGATTGACGCTGGAGCCTAAGTCACACAGAGAACAAGCGAATGTGCACGGTCCTATCTTCACCGAGATAACAAACCTCCCGGGGTCTTTTTTCTTTTTCAACACCTTACTCTGAAGTATGGCGCTGCACTCCTTAGAAACAATCATAACACTCTCTTTCTCAACAACCTTACCAGCTACCAGCTCCTTCATGTATCGCTTGAGAGAAGGCATCATTTGCACGGCATCAACCAACGGAAGCTTCACCGTCAAGTCTTTAAGCATCTCCTTGCACTTTGCATCTTCCAAATCCTTGCGAGATTTCATTGGAGGTACTGGGTAAGGGACCTTGGGTATGTAGACTCATTCTGGTGGAGTTTCAAGAATTTTTGAAATTTTCGTGGGAGCACCTTGTGGGAGCAGGTGCTCCGAAACAGGATTGGGGTGCTCGGAAAATTTTTCTTCAGAATCGTTTGGAACAGTTCCCAGGGGTGTTCCTGAGCTTGATCCAACCTCAACATTCCCATCTTTCTCAGCAAAATCACTTCCTTGAGCCTGGTGCTCGGAATTCTTCTCCTTAGCCTTTCCGTGGAAGCTTCTCATCGTAGGCGGTACCAGCAACTTTCCACTCCTCAACTCAACAGGATTCACGTGATATACATTATTGGGCAATTCACCTTTACCTAGTAGAGCTCCAGCTGGTCTCTAGATAGCTTCGGCGGTTTGAGCTACCACTACAAGAAATTTACCACAAAACTGACGGAATTTCTGACGGACTATAAATCCGTCGGAAAATTCCAACGGATTCCCGACGTATTTTCGATAGATATTAAAATTGACGATTCCGTCGGAAATCCGTCGGAAAATTTCGTCAGAAATTACGTCGGAAATTACGTTAATTTTAATATCTATCGGATATTCCGTCAGAAATTACGTCGGAAATTGACGATTCCGTCGGAAATCGTCAATTTTAATATCTATCGGAAATCCGACGTATTTCCGACGGATTACCGACGTATTTCCGACGGATTACCGACGTATTTCCGACGGATTTTCGATGGATTTTGTTTTTTTGGCTTGTCTAGTCATATGTCAGACTAAACCTTAGAACGAGACACGTGAAACCACAAAACCGTCGGAAATCCGTCAGAAATTTCCGACGGATTTCCGACGGTTTTGTGGTTTCGTAGTCGTTTACGATCCGTGTCTCTTGAAATATGTTTGTAGTATGCTCTGTTACTCATCTCAATCATAAAATAATACCAAAAACCTTGTTATATATCATATATAGCAAAATTAGAAAAATTCATACAATCATGTTTACATGTAAAAATGATACATATACTTAGCGATGATTTATAAACATAACAAATAAAATTTTATAATTTTGGTATATTTAATATGTAACAAGGTATTTGTTAGTATTTTATCACCTTAAATGAGTAACAAATCATATTACAAACATATTTCAAGAGAACGGATCAGTAACGACCAAAATCGGAAACTGTCGAAATTTCCGACGGATTTCCGACGGTTTTGTGGTTTCACGTGTCTCGTTCCCAGGTTTAGTCTGACATATGACTAGACAAGCCGAAAAACAAAATCCGTTAGAAATCCGTCGGTAATACGTCGGTAATCCGTCGGAAATACGTCGTTAATCTGTCAGAAATCCGTCAGAAATTTCCGATGGATTTCCGACGGAAAATGAAAATTTGGCCGCGTAAGTTGCCCGCGTGAATTAAATTTGTTTAAAATTTTTGCTATCCGTCGGAAATCCGTCAGAAATTTCTGACGGATTTCCGCGGATAGCAAAAATATAGGCGCGGATGTTCGAAATATTTTCGAAAAACACCAGCAAATATTAATTTTTTTGCCATTTCCGACGGAATTGCGACGGATATATCCGTCAGAATTTTGTTTTTATATATCCCTTCTTCTTCTCGGCGAATTCATTTGTCATTTTAGAATTGTTTTAATTTTTTATTTTAATTTTAATTTTAATTGTAATTGAAATTTTATAATTAATTTTTTTTATAATTATAATTTTAAATTTTAATTTATAATTATTCCGAATTAATTTTATATATTAATTATAATTAATTACAATTAATTAATATTGATTACAATAAATCAAATATTATTTAATTTGAAATGTGTCGGAAATCCGTCAGAAATCCGTCGGAAATCCATCGGAAATTCCAACGGATTTCCGACGCAGCTTTTATTTCCGACGAGATAGAAGCGACGGAAAAAACTGACGGATTTCCGACAGATTTTGCCAAATCCGACGGATTTCCGACGGAATTGGCCGTCAGTTTTGCGGTATTTTTCTTGTAGTGTACTTATGTATCAAGCTTCTTCACATGCGCGGTAACAGCTTCATACTTGGCATTCAGATCAGTGTACATGTGATCTACCTTGGCATTTATCTCAGTAGACGCCCTCTGTTGGTTAACCATCAGCTGCTGCATAAGACTTTTCAGTTCATCTTGAGATGTAGGCGCGGAGACAGCTTGTTGTGGTGTAGCGAATTGGGTGTTTTGTTGTTGGTTTCCTCCTTGGAACCGATTCTGATTCTGATTAATGATGTACTGCTTCCCCTGAGTGTTGCTGGAGTAGAATTTTTGAAAACTCTGAGCTTGTGGTAGCTGAGTGATACCCCCTTGTTGCGGATAAACTTGGTCTTGTGGGTTTTCGACATTTGTGCTTCGGTACGAGAGGTTGGGGTGGCTTCGATAATTTTGATTAAACCCACGGTTCTGGACATATCCCTGACCACTCACATAGATAACCTCATGTACTTCAGCATCGTCATCTTCCTCAAACTCTTGAAAGCAAGCAGCTCCATTTTCTTCCACAAACTTGACCGGTCTTTGACTTTCGCGTAGGAGTAAATTTACCTTTGCCGTCAGCTCATCTATCTTCTGAGTGTCCACACTGTTAACTTTCTTGGACCTATCATACTCAGGAGACCTGTTGCTAGAGCTTGAAGCAAGGTTCTCTATCAGCTCAAAAGCACCATCTCTTGTCTTAGTCATAAAATCCTCGTTACTTGCAGCATTTAGGGCGTTGCGGTAATCCCATTCAACTCCATCATAAAATATTCCCACAATCTGTTCATCTTTAAAACCATGATGGGGACACTCCCTTCGGTATTCCTTTAGTCTCTCCCAAGCTTCACAAAAAGCTTCACCAGAATGTTGTTAGAAAGACGAAATCTTGTTCCGTAGAGCAGCTGTCTTGGACTTAGTGTAGAAATGGTCCAAAAAGGCAGCTCTAACTTCATCCCACGTCCTCAAAGAACCAGCTGGCAATGACTTCAACCATCTCTGAGCCTTGTCAGCAAGAGAAAACGGAAACAGCTTGCATTTTAGAAATTCTGACGGTACCCCATTAGAACCGGTGGTGCTGCAGATTTCTTCAAAATTTTCGATGTGGTCCATCGGTATCTCGGCTGCCAGTCCGTGAAAGAGGTGTTGCTTCACCAATGTAATCATCTGAGGCTTGATCTCATAGTCTTGCCTCTGAATTGTTGGAGAAACAATAGCTGAGCGGTTTTGATAGAATGCATGGGGATTATCCGAATCCCCTATACTCGGCTGAACTCGTGGAGCTGGCGGTTGATCTCTTCTCAACTGAGCAATCTGATCTCTTAGAAACTGTAACTGAGCAGCCATACCATTGTCTTGTTCAGCCATGATGACCGGAGCAGCTGTAAGTCTCTTTTGACGGTTTTGTCGTTCGATGCGAGCTAACTCTTCGTTGGTGAGGATGGCTAAATCTTCGGTGCAATTTCTTCTTGTTCTTCTACTGGTCATGCACCTGACACATAGCAGAAACAAATAAAAATTAAGATCAGTAGTTTCTTAGACTATAAACAAAATCAAAAATCAAAGGTAACGCTATTGTTCCCCGGCAACGGCGCCAAAAACATGATGTCTAAAGTTTTAACCCAATTAAATACTGCAAGTGCACAGAACAATCGCAATAGTATAAAAGGAATCGAATCCACAAAGACCAAGGTTACACTATGAAATTATGAGATTTAAATTTAAAGCTAAGATAATATGGTTTTTGTGTATTTTTTGGAACAGCAAACAATTAAATAAATCGGTGTAAACAATTAATGAAAGGCACTAGGTCAAGGTATTTCGCTGGTGATTAGGAGATAAAACTGAGCAACTATTCAGGGCTAATTAAACTACCGGTCTAGAACTCAAACACAAATGAATGTCGCCCCACTCTCGTGATGTATCGACACCTTTATCTAACAACCTAGAGTCCGAAATTCTCGCCCGGATCTAATGAAGACGATAAGCATTAACAAACAAGTTCAATATGTTCACAATCAACCGCAGCAATCAACTCTCGTTGGCTGCGTGTCAATTGCTCACCAATGATTTTTCTAGCAACCTAGAGCACTCTCATGAATAAGTTTAACCTAAAAATCATAGGCTAGGTGATCAAACTAACCTAGGCATTACGAACCCCTATTGGCGAAGACATATAAATTCCATTCCTATTTGTGCTCAGCCATTAACAACCTAATTCACCATTGAAAACCCTAACCTAGCTATGGATCTACTCACACCTGGCAAGATCAAATACAACAAAGCAAAGAGATGAATTCATGATTTATTGAAAGAATAAGGTTCAGGAAAACTTCTCAAACAAGTTGTGGATTGATCGACAGTAGAGGAACAGAGATCCAAGGCTGAATAATATAAATCCAAATCGAACAAAGGAACAAAGTGTGTAGTCTTGAAAACCAAAAATAAACCCTCGAATGAAGAACTGAGTCTGAGAACGAACGTGATACAAGTCTGAGGCGGCTTGCCTATATTTATTCTAAAAATAAAATAAAATAATATAAAAACGCGTCCCTAGGTAAAATGGGTCGAGCAGGTGCTCGGTTGGCGAAAAATCGACTTTTGGCTCGAAATTGCTTCTTTTGCTCCAATGTCTTCCAATATCTTCAATCCATGCTCCAGACCCTCAAAATACCTGAAAAGACACAAAAAGAAATAGAAAAGACTCGAAAACAAGATAACAAGACTAGTTAAAATGGGACAAAATACTAATATATCAATACTCAACCCAAGATCAAGTAGTACATCCTGAAGGGTGTTAAAAAGCCCTTCTCCAGTTTTGTCTCTGACTTCTAAGAATGACAAAAAAATTCTTCAATCTTTGGTGAGGTTTCAGAAATATCCACACATCGGATAACTAGAGACATTTGTTCTCGGTGACTGATATCAGGAGTAGTATCAAGAATAACTGAAAAATACTTTGCACACCGGATCTTCTTTAAGATCATTTTTTTGTCTCATTCCCAAGCATATCTATCAACTCATTCTGAATTTTGTGACATAGGTAATGATAATGAGTTTTACCTTTCTCAATTCGCCGAATGTGTTCTTTCATTACTGGATCAAAATCTGAAAAAATCTCAATCATGCCCAAAAAATTCCCATTCCCATCTGTACGAATCTTATCACTGCTTCCACGAAATGCTATATTCCGCTGTGCAAGACCCTTTACCAATGCAATAATCCTCAATAACACATCTCTCCAATGTTTTTTCTCTTTGTTAATCTCTTCTTGAATATGCTTATCAATAGTCTGATTCGTCTGCAGTCTCACTTCTAGATCCATCCACTGAGTCATGCATATAATATGCCTATGACTTTTTTCATGTTCCTTGAGCATTTTTGAAATATTCCTCCAATCATTGTATCCATTGGCTGCTAACTGATAAACATTTGTTTCTTTCTGGAATAATTTACAACAAAAACAAAAGATCCTGTCTTTAGTTTTTGAGTAAACAAGCCACCTCCTATCTTGCTTTTCTCTATTTTTTATTTCTCTTGTATAAGATGAATGAGAAAAGCATCTGCCAATACGATCTCTGGGAAAATGATAATCAACTGGAAGCCTTATTATTGGATCCTTTTCAACCAGAAAATCTCTTAATCTATTGTCGATTTTTCCCCAATTTCCAGGATCATTGACATCCCCATCTATAAGATATTCTTTAACATTAAATGTTTCCTCCTCTCCATTCTCATCGGCTGCTGCGTTTTCCTCCTGCTTTTCATTCTCATCCTCCTCATTCTCATTCTCATTCTCATTCTCATTCTCCTCCTCATCAGTTTTAGGAGTTTTAGTTACAAACCTCAACAATGAATTAGCTAATGATTTTGTCTCTTCTTCTCTTTTCCTCTTGTTCCTTAACTTTTCTGCACCTCCCATAACATGTTTTATTCTTTTCGATGACATGTTTCTTAGCTACTGCAATTAAAATATATGATAAATTAGTCACAAACTCACATACTGAATAAACGAATAAACAAACAAACTTATCATGCTTTTGGGATTTCAACGTAGATAACAATAAGTCAATAAGTTTTCTTTATTCTAATCTAACCTAATAAGACAAAAGTCAAGAATCAATACAATAAAATAACTGTATGAACCCAGAATTTCAACTTAATAATCAAGAGAAAAAAACCAACAAACCCGATCAAAGATAACTACTGAAGTTAGGTTAAAACAAAATTGAAAATCATACCAAGAGGAAGAATAAAAAGCAAGGCCAGTGTTATTATGACTGCAACTCTGCAGTACAAAAGCAAATTGGAGAAGAAGAGATCGATTGTATTGGTAGGATTTTTTGTTTTTTTTTGTTCTACGACTTATTAGGTTTAAATTAAGATAACTTTATTATTTTTATTCTATTCATTATATTGATAAATTTGGTATTAATTGAGTTATTTAAAAAAAATAAGAAACAAAAAAAAAAGTAAGAAACGAAAAAAAAAAGTTAACGTGTGAAGGTCGAACTTATGACCTCTTGTTGTAAGTTTTCCAAAAATTACCATTAGACTATAAAAGACAATTTGTAAACTTAAGGGCCGAAATTTTTTTAATTAAAAAAGAGGGCCGCAAGCCCATGTTTGTTCTGCTTGGGCTCAGGGCCGGGCCTGTTATTGACAGGGAACGAAGAAAATTTCACCAACATCTGCAAATCTTGTGGCTGGCATGTAGAAGATAGACAACAGCAACTAGTACTTGAGTTTCTCAATTTTACATCTCATTTCTTCTTCACATGCATAGCCGGTTGTTTCAAATCATCATATTATTTTGCAGGTTTCAATAAGATGCTTTGGCCTGTTGCTCACAAGTTTCTTGATGCAAAGATACATCAAGTCAAGTAGTCAACTATTCCCATGTGTAGTTTATTAAGATACATGAAAAAGAACAATCATGTCTTTGATATTGTAGATTCAGAGATCAGAGTTTAAGTACCAAACCCTTTTCATAAGAATTAAGAATCTACACTAGCTAAAAACATATGAGATTTTGTAAATCTTTTGATAATGAGAAACACTACGAGTCTCTGAAGATTTTGTTACTACATATCATTAACGAAACAAATTTCATTATTGAAGGGTAAAACCGTAAACTACATGTATTAAATGTTTGATTAAAATAAGGAAATTTAAAATCAGAAAAAATTGGGACCGTCCCTTTCCTTTCCACACTCTCAACGAAGATAAATTTCGCTATTCCTCTCCTTCTTCTTCTTCTCCGTTCGTGTTCTGGACTCGCTCCCAATTGATTTTATGCGACCTGAAACTTAATTTAGGATCATAAACTTTTCAATTGGCAGAAGAAGTTGCATCGCCAGGTGAATCTATCGATTTTTCTTAGGTTTTGTTCGCCTTTGATCTTTATATCTACCTATGTCCTTGAGTTTTTAGAATCGTGCTTGTACCTCTAAATTCGATATTACGATTGTTAGGATTTGTTTCTAATTTTGTTTCTCCCTCTGCCATTATGTCGGCAGTTTTAGGTTTCTGGGCTCCATGCTTTTGTTGCTTCGGCTTCATGAAATTGAGCTTTTTAAATGTTCCGGAAACTGATTATATTGGTTGATAATGCGTGGGAGAAATTGAAATTGAACATAGACATCAGAATATTTGATCTTAGTTTCTGAATATTGTTTACTCTCTAAGCGTTTTGTGGTTTTTTGGTATATTGTATCTTCTGTGGTCCTTGGCTTTCATAGTTGAGTAATAAAGGTTTTTTAAAAAATATATATGCAGGTGTCTTGTTAATTATTTAGAATATGTCCAATTATCAAGGGGACGATGCTGAGTACATGGAGGATGTAGATGATGAAATGGAAGAGGTTGAAGACGATTTAGATGACGAGTTTCGTGGGGATGAGATGAATGCTTCGGATTCCGATGTTGACGAGTTTGACTACTCTGTAAGTAGGCTTGTATGAAGTGGTTTAGGATATTCTTAAATGCCTGTGTGAAATGTATAGTTAATGTCTAATTAATAATTTCTGCAATCTCTTACTCGATTGTGTGGGTTCTTTGGTTTCAGAGTAATAAGATAGCTGATACTTCAGCTGACCAAGCCCGGAAAGGGAAAGACATCCAGGGGATTCCTTGGGACAGGCTTAGTATTACGAGAGAGAAATACAGACAAACTAGACTTGAACAGTATAAAAATTATGAAAATGTCCCTAATTCTGGAGAATCCTCAGGGAAAGTAAGTCTTCCATTCTCTGACCCTTAGGTTGTTGACGACATGTTTCTAAATTATTGGTTCCAACTGTTACATATCATTCGCTTAATGAATATAGGATTGCATGGCCACACAGAAAGGGGCCGTTTTTTATGATTTCTGGCGGAATTCAAGATCTATCAAATCAAGTATTCTTCATTTCCAGGTAATTATCATTGAAACATAGCTATTTTTGTTATTCATTGTTCTTTTTGGTAGTTCAATCCGTATACCGTGTGTTTGGGTGATGAGGATGCACCAATTGCTACAACTTTTTGCCTAAGTAGGAGATATGGATTCGTAGAACATATAGTCTGCTAATAAGTGATCACGTGGACATGTAACATAAAGTTGTTTTCTATGTATTTTAGTTGAGGAATTTGGTGTGGGCAACTTCTAAGCACGATGTCTACCTTATGTCACAATTTCTGGTGAGCCACTATTCTACTTTGACATCCGGAAAGCATGAAGTTCTTAATGTTCAAGGTCATGTTTCCCCATCCGAGGTTAGTTACTTTCTTGCAGAATGACAATATATTATTATTTAAATGCCTAAGTACCTTGCATATAATTTTTTGTTTTCTCTGTGTGGGTGCAGAAACATCCTGGAAGTTTGTTGGAGGGATTTACGAAGACTCAAGTGAGTACACTTGCAGTGAGAGATAAATTTTTAGTTGCAGGCGGATTTCAAGGAGAACTTATATGCAAGGTATGCTCTAGAGTTTTACGAATTGTGGATTTCACACAATAATTATATGCTATATAATCAAGAAACTTCATCTGTTTCCACATTGGTTTGATTCAGCATCTTGATAGACCTGGTGTGAGCTTTTGTTCACGTACAACTTATGATGATAATGCTATTACCAATGCTATTGAGATTTATAACAAACCCAGGTATTTGCATGAATTTTGCTTGATGTTGTTTTTGCCAACTTGTGCAACCTTACAGCTTCTAACTGACCTGTTGGTGTCTTTCTGTCTGTCTGCAGTGGGGCTCTTCATTTTACTGCCTCCAATAATGATTGTGGTGTCAGAGATTTTGATATGGAGAGATACCAGCTTGTTAACCATTTTCGCTTTCCTTGGCCGGTGAATGTAAGTCGCTACTTGTTTCTTGTTTTTTGGTTTTGGCTTTGGTATAAGTCGATCTGTAGCACTTATGGCAGTAAGTTTCAGCTACAATTACGTTTTGGAATCTAATATCTTCTTTAACAGTATGAAATTGTACCCATGAATTGTTTAACAAAAGGGCTTCTTTGTATTGACAGCACACATCTTTAAGTCCTGACGGTAAATTATTGACGATTGTGGGAGACAGCCAGGAAGGTCTTCTGGTAGATTCCAACACAGGAAAGGTGCATATACGATCTCTGTGTTTTTAAGTATCCTGAATAAGTATGATTTCCTAACTGAATTTGGAATTTCCGACAGACGCTGGGAACGGTATCAGGACATTTGGACTTTTCCTTTGCATCAGCATGGCACCCAGATGGGCTTACTTTCTCCACAGGCAACCAAGACAAGACCTGCCGGGTTTGGGACATCCGCAACCTGTCTAAATCTGTTGCTGTTTTGAGGGGTAACCTTGGAGCTATCAGATCCATCCGATACACATCCGATGGGAAATACATGGCCATGGCTGAGCCGGCTGATTTTGTCCATGTGTATGATGTCTCAAACGGGTATGAAACCGAGCAGGAGATCGACTTCTTTGGGGAGATCTCGGGAATATCCTTCAGCCCAGACACAGAAGCTCTCTTCATCGGCGTTTGGGACCGCACTTACGGTAGTCTCCTTGAGTATAGCAGGCGCCGTAACTACTCGTACCTTGATTCATTTCTATAATCACCCTGACCCATCAGAGGAATAAAAGAGTCTTATAAAGACATATGTGCTTCACTTTCCTGTGGCGTTGTTAAACTGAGAAAACATAAAAAAGTAAAATCCATCTGGAATGGTGTAAATGATGTGTTGTGCAATTGGTGTAGGATGTCATAGAGAGTCGATTTAGTTAGTTGATTTTCTTATATCGAGTGTTGAGGTTTGTGTACAGAAGTGTTTATGTTCGGTGTGACTTGTGAGTTTGCATCAAGTCTTTAACTCTTGGTTTAGCTCCCTGGCTCGTTATTTGGCTATGATCGCTTGTAGGAACTCAGTTTGAGAGTTGTTGTATCTGCCGGTTGTTCGATTAATTAAATAATGTTTTATAACATTTTTCGTTGAGTTATGTGATGTAGATTACGGACTATATTGAACAAAAGCAAAAGTAAAGTCTTTTCAGTAAAACCATCTTAAATACAGGGAGGGGGGGTTTGAACGCAACTATTTCACTGAAAATCTCATAATCCGCAAAGAACCAACGAGAGTGTGACATGTCATCCACCCGAAATCGTATCCTCACAAACAAAATCTTCTTCTGTTTCTTCTCCTACTCAGAAGCCAAAACCGATTCCTCAGATCATAAATCCAAAACAACTCACTGAAATTTTCTTAGAGAAGAAGAAGAAAATGGCGACAAGTGCATCTGCTTTGCTCTCACCTACAACCTTCTCCGCTGCAATCCCCCAGAAAACTCCTAACTCCATCTCATTCCATGGCCTTCGTCCCCTCCGCCTCGGTGGCTCCTCCTCCGCCTTACCAAGGCTATCAACCACCGTCGGAAGAAGATCTTCCTCCGCTGTTGTGAGAGCCGAACTCAGCCCTTCCATCGTCATAAGCCTCAGCACAGGTCTTTCCCTCTTCCTCGGCCGTTTCGTCTTCTTCAACTTCCAGAGAGAAAACGTCGCTAAGCAAGGCTTACCGGAGCAGAACGGAAAAACCCACTTCGAAGCTGGTGATGAACGTGCTAAAGAATACGTCAGCCTTTTGAAATCAAACGATCCAATAGGATTCAACATTGTTGATGTTCTTGCTTGGGGTTCTATTGGACACATCGTTGCTTACTATATCTTGGCTACTTCCAGCAATGGATATGACCCAAGCTTCTTTGGCTGATTCATTCAATGTCTCTGTATCTTTCGTATATGTATATGTTTGACTTGTATTGCAAGCTATCTAATCTATCCTCTATCTTTGTCTCTTCATCTTCTGTTGTTGTTGTTGTTGTCTGAGACTTCTCCCTCAAATTACATTTTCATTTATGCTCAAGATTTTCGATTTAGTTTTAAACATTGGTTAAATCACTACCCATGATTTTTTTTTCTTTTCTTTTTAATTTTATGTTATGACATGTATTTTTCGCCAACCCATCCTAAATCTTCGAAATAAATCTTGTGTGACTTCGGTGTTCTTGATAAATATGAATGGTCATCTATAACAAGATAGCCATGACTAACATTGATTCTGAAATGATTGGGGATCAACAATGTTAGGAAGAGCTATAACTCAACTCTTGAAGTTGAGAGTTTGGCTTTAATGATTTGCAGAAATAAAATTAGAAAGTACACAAACTCATTTGATGATTAATAGTTGCCAAGATTCCGTATCTAATTAAATCTATGGCCAGTTATACAACTTATTATTAAACTAAAAGTCTCATAACAGAAATATAAAGTTACAAACGGAGAAGACAACAACAATGAAGAAATACTACTGACTCGCCACTTCGAGTAAAACACTCCGTTTAGCTCTTGTTGTAGTAAAACACTCCGTTTAGCTCTTCTGAGCCCATCGTCATGGTTACAAAAGAACCAAAATGATAAATCCATCATTAGTAGACAAATGGTATACTTTATTTTGTATATTTAGATTTTCTTTAACAATTTGCTAATTATAAATCTTTTATGTGAGGTTTTTTTTTTTTCCCGTTAAAAAACTTTAGAAACTAAACTAGACACCATGGCTTTAATTTATAAAAATAAAAAAAATGTAAAAAAGGAAGCTAAAATGAAATTATGGGCCTATGTTGAATTAAAGCCCAACTCAATTAAAACGAGACCACCGTCTTTAGAGTTCACAACGGTCACTAGATATTAGTAGTAGCGATGTATGCTTTCGTGATGATTCTCACAATTTCAAATTCGTTTTCTTCTCTACAGTTTTCTGAAGGCCATCATCATCATCAATTCATCATGGCCAGGTTTTGTTTGCTTATTTTGTTCTTTTTGTTTCACCTGTTTCTTCGGTTTAGGGAGGTGCATGATTTTTGTTTTCTTTGATTTTGAACCTTCCTTTTTCAGATTCAGAACTTCGATTTGATTTATTTTACAAAGCAAAATCCACAAGCTTTCTTTAATTTCAAAATTTCGCTTCTCTCTTAAGATTTTAAATGTGTTGTTTCTGCAAATTTAAAAAATAAATAAAGAAACCTCTTTCGGATTTGTGTTTTCTGGGTTTTGAGGAATCCAAAAGCCCTCTTTTGTTGTTAGGGTTTCTAATTTCATTTTTTCCCGAAGATTTGACCTTTGTTGTTACAAATTAGGATTTCAATCGAATCAAAGCCCTCTTTAAGAAATTTTGGTTTTGGGTTTTGGTTTGTTTAAAAGTTTTCAGTTTTATCGAAACCATCCGTTTCAGGTTCAGAGTTTTGACAACAAAAATTATTTTGCAAAATCAAAAAGCTCTCTTTTGTCGCTAGGGTTTCTAATTTCAGTGTTTCGTTTATCTTCAAAGATTTGACCTTTGTTGTTACAAATTAGGGTTTCTATCGAATCAAAACCCTCTTTTAAAGAATTTGGTTTTGGGTTTTGGTTTGTTTTAAAGTTTTCAGTTTTCTTGAAACCCAAAGGAAAGGGACGACACATAGTATGATTGTGTTCTGTTCGGTTTCTAAATTGGGAAAATGGGGTCCGATGTTGCCTAAGTAAGACTTGTCACATGAAGGTTGGATAATTGAATCTCTGATGGTTATCTTGCTGGCTGGGCAGCATGATTTATAAACTTCAATTTCTGCTTAGATTTGCCTTTATTAAGGCTTATCTGATAATGCCCCATGATGATAAATTCACCTCTCTGCTTTTAAAACTCTAATATATGGGGCATAATGATAAAAAAGAATTCAATGATCTGCATATTGATGGAGGATAAATACTTTTCCCTGCTAATGATGATGTTCGATTGGGGAATTCAGTTGCATAGATTCAGTTTCTGCTTAGATCTGCCAATGAAAAGGCTTGTTGAGTTATGTCCCTATATCAAAAAATCCAAGTTGGAACTTTATAAATACTTAATCTCTGTACCTAGCTCTTGTAGCTCTTCTGGTCAGTGAAGGCACATCGTTGTGCAACACTTGACCGATTTGAGGCTCGAGCAAGGCACTAGAGACAGAGACAGAGAGAAGAACTAAATTGTCTACTTTATATTGATTTGCCTTTATCAAGGCTTATCTAATGATATACAGAGATTGATTAATTCAGTTATCTGCTTCAAATACTCTAATATCTTGGACTTAATGATAAAAAGAATTCAGTAATCTGCATTGATGGAGGATAAATGTTCTTTAACAATAATTTTCCCTGCTAATGATGATGTTCGATTGGGGAATTCAGTTGTATAGATTGGGATAACATGAAATACAATACTATGCTGCATATTGATGGAGGAGAAAGAGATCTAAACTTCAGATTCTGCTGAGATCTGCCTTTACTAAGGCTTGTCAAAGGATGTCTCACATTGATAAATTCAAAACTTTGCTGTAAATACTCTAATAGACTCCTCAGACTATAAAGTTCAATGTCTGCTTATTGATGAGGATAAATGTCTTTTAATAAGACTTGTTTGATAGTGTCCGATTGGAAAAATTCAGTTGTCTGCTATAAGGTCTATATCTTCTATGCCTAACTCTTGTAGCTCTTTTGGTCAGTGAAGGCACATCTTTGTGCAACACTTGATGGGATCGAGGCTCGAGCAAGGTACTAGAGACAGAGACAGAGAGAGATGGTGTATGGACAATACATATAGAAGATTCAGATCTTTGAATACTACCTGAATATGACATCTTGGTGAGAAGGTATGTATCTCTCTGCTTAAAAGACTCTAATCTCTGGGACATAATAATTCAATAATCTCCAGAGACATAATTATTCAATAATCTGCACTGATGGAGGAGAAAAAACATTCAATATTCTGCATATTGATGGAGGAGAAAACGGTATAAACTTCAGTTTCTACCTAATGATGTCTAATGATGACTCATATTAGATAAATTCAGTTCTCTCCCTTTATTAAGGCTTGTCCCGATATTGGATACATTCAGTTCTCTGCTAAAAGTACTCTAAAATTCAGTATTCTCCTTATTGATAGGAGATAAATGTCTTGTAAGAAGGCTTGTTTAATGATGTTCGATTGTATAGATTGTGACAGCATACAAACATTAAATATTCTACATAGCTCTTGTAGCTCTTCTGATCTGTGAAGGCACATCATTGTGCAACACTTGATCGGTTTGAGGCTCGAGCAAGGCACTAGAGATAAGAGACAGAAGAAATACATTGTTTGCTTCAAATACTCTAATATCTAGGAGTTACTGATAAAAAAAAATTCAATAATCTGCATTGATGGAGGGTAAATGTTCTTTAAGAAGGCTTATCTAATGATGTTCGATTGGGAAAATTCGGTACTCTGCATATAATGATGAGGAATAAATTCTCTTAAGAAAGCCTTCTGCAATTATTCCGATCTTACAGGGCTGGGACAAACTTGTGGAAAAATATTCAAGAGATGGTATCCAATATCAGGAATTCAAGTTTTTGCTTAAACTAAAGTTCTTGCTGGGCTGGGACAGCTTGAGAAACAAAACCAAATCTTCAGCATCTTGGTGGGAAACAAATGTGCCTTCAAGAAGGCTCTTTGGATGATATTTCTTACTATGAATAATGTAGTTAATCCACTATGCCTAACTCTTGTAGCTCTTCTGATCAGTGAAGGCACATCTTTGTGCAACACTTGATGGGATTGAGGCTCGAGCAAGGCATTAAAGAGAGAGAGATTGTGTTTGGACAATACATATAGAATATTCAAAAAATTCATTGTCCTGCATTAGCTCTATATCTTACTGAGCTAGGAAGGAAAATTCAAGTTTCTGCATGATATAGATTCAATTTTCTGCTTAGATTTGCCTTTGAAAAGGCTTGTTAAGTTATGTCTCAATATCAAGAAATTCAAGTTGGGACCTTATGAATAATGTAGTTAATCCTTTGGTCAGAGAGGGTACATAATTGTGCAACGCTTGATGAAAAGAGAGGTCATGTCTGGACAATACATATAGAATATTCAGAGAAATACAACTATTCGCTAAAAGATGCTGAGACAAACATGATCTTACAGGGCTGAGACAAACTTGTGGACAAATGTTCCAGAGATTGTGGAGATTATGAAACTCAGTTTTCTGCCAATACAAAACATCTAAATGGTATATGAATATTGGAAATTCAAGTTGGACATTATGAATACTGTACTTAAAATCTTCTGTGCCTAGCTCTTGTAGCTCTTCTGGTCAGTGAAGGCACATCATTTTAGTGCAACACTTGATCGGTTTGAGGCTCGAGCAAGGTTATTATCTTCTTAAGTCCATAAGATTCTAAGGGACTAGTGTCTGTCATCCATTTGTGGTATAAAATCTTATCGTCTTCTTTGATATAAACAACAACTTGAGGTTTTTTTCTTAACTTATGGTACAATTTCGAGCCTTTGATCTTTGAAGAAAGCATAACTATGTGATTCTTTTATCAGAAGCAGGATTGGAGCTTTTGTGGTGCAGGTCATCTTCAACAGTTCTCTCTGCAACTAAGTAGCTATGCATTTGAATCCAAAGTTTGCATGATACATCTTTAAGAAAGTTCATCTTCAGAAAAGCAAAGGTTTGGTCTCTTTCTAAGGCTTGACTTAGATATGTGTTTTTTTTCTTTCTTTCTAAGTTGATTAATGTTTGCTTTAGGATTATAAAAAAATCCAATTAAGCTAACACATTTAATCCTAACACTAATAACAAACATAAACACATATATACGAAGGTGCACACACACACTAAACGCAAACATAAACGCATACACACAAAGTTGAACACATTACACTAAACACAAACATAAACATAAACACATATACACAAAGGTGAACACATTACACTAAACGCGAAGATACTATTGTTCTCACAAACACAGACTCGTCAATACTTAACAAATTAAACAACACAAACGCAAATGCAAACAAGAATGTGAAACCTAACAAAAACAAAAGGCAACACATGCAAATGTTTACAAATGGAAATTTCTAACACACACGCAAATGTAAAATTCAAAGCCAAATGCAAACAGAAAATGTTTTTTTTTTAAAACGAAGCAAAAATAAAATATTCAATGCAAATCCTGATGTGAATGTGGACAGAAAATTTTAAACTAGGCGTAAACAAAATTATAAGTTTGAAGGCAAACATATAATGATATTATTTATCCTAGGTGGTTTAAAAGACTCTATCCCAAAGGACATTTCAAGTTTATAAGTCAAGACTAAGCCATGCATGTTTGTAGATTTTAAGGTATTTTTTTCTGGATTTTGCAAAAAAAAAAACGAAATAGCAAGAAGTTAAATAATCTAAAAGAATAAATTAATTGTATTTTAAATAGATTGTGAAATCATGTTTTGAACAGAAAAATTGCAAAATTATGTTTTTTTTTGCCAAAATGCCAAATCCGCCTTCTTTTTTGTTTTCTTTTAGTTGCAGTATCGTATGTTTAATGCCAAAATCATTAAATTGTATATTCAAGATAAAATTGTTAATATGCAATTTTCTGCTAATACTGCGAAATCACATTTTCTTTCCAAAACTGTAGAGCAAAAAATTCATGAAAAACTACAAAATCTTGTTTTCACGCCAAGATAGTGAATTCACGTTTTCTCGTCAAAGTTACAAAATCATATATTCCCGCAAAAACTGTGGAACCACAATTCTTAGTGGAACGCGATTTTCGCTAAAATCAAGAAATCATGTTTTCACGCAAAAAGTTGCAAAATCGTGTTAACCCAATTTTCTCGCCAATTTCGTAGAATCGTATTTTTACCGCATAATCGTAAGATTATGATATTGCCGAGAAAATACTGTTGAAACATGATTATACCGGTTGATGTTCTTACAACTTATTCGGCAAGATTATTGTTGTACTTTTTTTTTCTGGAAAAAACTCCACAAAATTAATTTTATGGTGGGAAGAAATTCACCTTATGAAAGAGTCATTCAACATACATGAAAAATTCATAAATTTTATACTTTTATATTTTTAACGTGACAGTGAGCTCGAATATTACTATAACGTGATATTAAACATAAAGAGAAAATATGAAAAAACGATTATGCAAAAAAAGAGAATTTAGTTAGCCCGGAACATAATTCATTTAGTATAGAAAAATCAACAAAAAAAATACATGAAAAAGACATTTCATTCATTTGTGCCATTGTGTTGTTGTATAAATTACTTAGATGATTTCTGATGCGAAGAAACTGAAATTTAGAGACTGTTCTTGACTCTTACCCTAAAAGAGTATATATATATATATATATATATAATTTTATTAAAACAACCCACCGGTGATGGCTCTTACCCTAAAAGAGGATAATATTTTTTAAAGCATAGCCAAAAAGAATGTAGCAAAAACTCGTTTGTGAAAGTAATATACGCTGTTAATACACATGTATATATATCCATTGAATATAAATGATTTATCAGTCCAATACCCAGTTATTAACGTTATGACAACTATAAAAATTAGGGTATCTGGGAGTTTGGATCCATTTTTAGAGAATTTTTGTTCAGAATCTATCGAAACAGGATCCGATTTCTGTTAAAACTTTTGCGATGGAAATAAGTTTGCATGATTAGAACATTCTTTTCAACATCGTTGATATTCTTGGGGTTCTACTGGACACATCGTTGCTTACTACATCTTGGCTTCTTAGGCTGATTCATTTTAATCTCAGTCTCAAGTATATGAATATGCTTGTCTTGTATCGCAAGCTATCTAATAGGAAGATGTTGAGAATTGAGTCCTCCATTAAACCTGCAATAAGAAAAGAAGAAGCAAGGAAAAAGAAGAAGAATTGTTGTAAAGAGAAGAAGGAGAAGAGTCAACGACAAAGAGGAGGAAGACACAAGTCAACAAAAGAAGAAGTTGGACTTTGTGGTTTTGATATATGGGTCGTCTGATTTGTTAAAAGCCCAAATTAACGAAGTGTTTATTTAGTTTAGTTTTAACTAAGTTAAGTTAGAGTTTAAGTGAGTTGTTAGTAGTTGTTAGATGTTGCTTGTGTAAGAGAGCCTATGATCTAGAAGCATGGTGCAAGTGTGTGTGGTAAGTAGAGAAACCACTATATGTATGTGTGTGAGGTGTTGTAAGAAAAGCATCCAAAAGATCCGAAATATCAATGTAGAAGATTAATGAGAAATCTCTCTAAGTTACTAAAGGTTTTGGTGTTTATCAAAGAGACACAAAACAAAGATAACTAGAAAGAAAGAGAGAACTGACCTCTAAGAGTGAATGATGTCAGAAATGCAACAGAAGACCTAACTCAACTCTTGAAGCAGAGAGTTTGGTTTTAGTGATTGCAGAAATAAAATAATAAATCTTCATCAAAAACAAAATATAAAGGAAACAAAAACTCATATGATGAAAATAGTTGCCAAGATTCTGCATCTAAATCGATGGCCAGTTCTACAACTTATTAGTAAACAAAAATTCTCACAACAGAAAGATAAAATTACAAAACAGAGAAGACAACAACAACATAGAAACACTACTGGCGCTTCAATGCTCCTTCTGCAAAAAGAGGAGAAATTGTTATGTTAATCTCGGATCTCCTTGGAGGAATAGAGAGATACATATAAGAAACATGCATGATTGACATTTTTCAGACCTGGGTCTTGGAAGTAATACATTTCCTCGAATTGAAGTAGCATTTTCCGATAATGCTTCTTCAGGAGAAATGCTGCATTTGATGTTTTTGTAGGATTGAACACTCGGATCACTTCGCTGCATTTGCGATCTTTGATCACCTAAAATAAAAAATAAAAAATTAAAGACAGAATTAATTGTATATTATTTAATGAACAAACAAAATTTCATGTTCAATAGAAATATGCATGAACTTGTTACCTTGTCAAGACCACCTCGAGATGTGACCTCGACAAACAGGTTATGTAAACCAATGCTATATCCGCCTATAATAGGATTTCTTCACAAAAGGAAAAATCATTAACAATCCATTAAATGAAATCTTCTTCAAGAGAATAGATCAATTAAAGCACAAATAATGAACATTATAAACCAGAAGAGGATAAAAATTGACTTCACCCTTAGAATATCTAACACAATACGAGTCATTAATCACCCACTACTCGACTGATTACAGAGCTCAACTGCATGAATCTCTGATATATCCACCAAAGGATAACCTATTCAAATTTCATCAGTCCAACGTAGGGTAGGTTTTTCATCCACGATTATTTTCTAGAAACGCAAAACTCACTTCTTATAAATATATATAAGATAAGGAAAAGACAAAACTTACTCCAAAGTTATGTTCGAAGATCCGTGAAAATCCCGGAGCGTATTCCAGAATAGATTAGCGTTCTGGACAAGGTTCTGGTATGTAGCCGTTTGCTGAAGTAGAACCATTAGCGGGAACCATTTGAAATTCTGACTGCTGTGACTTATCGGTGGACATTTTTTGGTTAAACGAAATATGTATGCTTGGGATTAGTTTAAAGCAATGCGAAAATATGTTATTCTTATCTGGAATTATGGTATACATATATCTCTAAAAGGTTTACTACATTGCCTTTTGTTTTTCATAGTCAACGCACATTTGAATAAAAAAACTAGGCAAGTCACTGATGAAAAAAAAAAAAAACTAGGCAAGTAACTAAGTAGGATTTTTATCTCGCTATATATTTATTTAGTCAGAGACCTAGCAAAAATATTTAACCAAAGAAAAAAAAGCCAGATTCGATTTTGTTCTCTCCAAATCGCTTCTTAAATTCATCGTTGGTTCAGTAGTTGAATACGAAGCTAAACATGGAGATAGAGAAACAAGAGACTGACAAATCGCATTTCGAACAAGCCTTGTTATCCAAGCAACATGATCTAATCATTATCAGTGATGACGAGGAGGAGGAAGCAATCTTAGAGCCGAAGAAGAAGAAGCCGATGTTATGGTCTCCGAGGGACAACGTTGACGCCTTTGACGAATTAAGTGAAGTGGTCAATGATATTTTTGCATCAATAGCGGATTTTTGGTTTTCTTCTCCTTGTCCTAGCGAGAAGAAGACGGAGGAGAAGAACGACGACGACAAGGAGAAATATGGACACGTGACACTTGATGATTTGGGGGTTTCGGTGGAAGATCTCAAGAGTATTCCATGGGAAGCGTTTGATCCGACATGGGAGATTAGGTCTTGGGCCAAAGATCCATGGCTTGGTGGCTACATCCAAGACATGTTCTCTCCTCCAAATTATTCTGACATTTAATCGCTTCTTTTTAGTCTGTGTTTTCCTGCATTGATTCGTGTGTTGAGTGTTTTCTATCTTTCGTTGTTGTTTTTGTTTTATTCTGGATGCTGGTTTGTAATTCTATGTTCCAGTTTCGTAAATTGATTATATATGAGTTAATTAGTGCAATATCGATGATTCAATATCATATAGGTTCTATTCCACATCATACATAAAATGTTTTTTTTCAAAACAATGTTACAAAATTTAATTAGCGAAAATCGGTTGTGAAAGTGATATATAATGTTAATACATATAAATACATAACTATATCCATAGGAAATAAATGATTTTTTTGTCAAAAAAAGGAAAGAAATGATTTTTTTTGTCAAAAAAAGGAAATAAATGATTTATTAGTCTAATTTCAATTTGAGAGGTGGGATCTAGATTTTTTTTCAAATATATCGAAACCGGATCCGATTTCTGTTAAAACTTTTAGGGTAGAAAGGACTTTGCATGATTAAATTCACAAACATTGAAACCAATAGGAACATAGTTAATGTTCTTGCTAGGGGTTTCCATTGGACACATAGTTGCTTACTACATCTTGGCCACTTCCAGCAATGGATACGTACCCCAGCTTCTTTGGCTGATTTATTTCAATCCCAATCTCAAGTACCATGTTTGACTTGTATACTTGTATCGCAAGCTATCTAATGTATTTTCTTATCTTTGTTTCTTCTTTCTATTGTTGTTGTTGTTGTCCATCTTTTTATTTATTTATTTATCATTATTATTATAAATTTAAAAAATGAAAAAAATGAAAAAAAAAGGGAGGAATTAAATAAGAAGAGTTGTGGATTGTGGCAACAAAATATAAATGCAAAATAAAGAGTGTTCCCATCCCTAAACTCGAAAGAGTTAGGATTGTAGTCTCAACTGATTGAAATGAAACTTTTCAGTTTATTACAATGTTCTCAAACCCGGACCGGACCGGCCGGTCTAACCTGTCCAATCGGAATCGGTCAGATAACCGAGTTCGAATTAAAACAAAATCCGAATTTGAGTTAAACCGATCAAAAAGCAGAATTATTCTTCTCATTACATCTCTATTATCATGCTCTTCATTATTGTTTTAATATTCTCTTTCTAAATGTATTGTACAAACCTTTATATATAAAGAGGCTTTTCACTTTGAAAAAAAAAATTGATACTTATGGAAAATGGAAATCTTGCGTTTTCCTAATCTCTGTGTTTTAATTTACTTTTTTTTGTTTGTTTCCTTTTACATATAAATAATAGTCAAAAGGGTTAGAGGAAAAAGTATTGTTTTCGATCTGAAAAAACAAAGCAAAGTTGGGCATGGCGGAGATGACGATGAAGGATCCAATTCCGGTGGACGTCGTGTTAGTGATCCTGTTGAGGTTGTCTGCTAAATCTCTAGGAAGGTTTGTTTGCGTATCGAAATTATGGGCAAGAATCATCCGCGGTGAGGATTTCATCAGATGGTTCTCGCTTCGGTCTTCCCCACGGCCTCGCTTCCTCTTGGCTTTCAATAACCAAATAAAGGGTTATCAAGAAAATTGGTACTTTTTCTCCAAATCAACTCATGTGTTCCACTCCACTGTGCTGGTGTAAGCGTGAGCTAAACCCGTTTAGGACGACCCTTTGGCTTACTTGGGCTGCACGAAAACCCACACCGGAGGGCCGATTTGCTAAAGCTCTTATAGAGGAGAAACGTAGAGTTGCAGTTGTGGAGGAACCAAAACCTGATTTTCTATCAAGTACGGTGTGTCACTTGAAGCAAATGCGTTATAACAAACCTAGTTATGTCCATGGGTTGATCCGTTTTTTATATCGTGAAGAACAAGTCGTATGTAATCCCACCACAGGTAAGTCCGTAACCTTACCAACCGTCAAATCCACTGAAATGATCGTCAATTCTTTTTTAGGATATGATCCAATTGATGCCATATACAAAGTGTTGTGCTTGACCAATGTTATTAAGTCTTTACATTGGGAGGAGTAGGAGCTCAAAATGGTTCATGGAGAATGATCTAATATAATCTAGCATTCTTCCTCACCATCATGGAACTGATTCTGTGTGCATAGACGGAGTTTTATATTACGGTGCTTCCACTAGTTTTGCCATGATGAAGGAACCATTCTTGGTGGGATTTGATTTGAGGTCTGAAAGTTTGCAGGTTATGGGAGAGGTTATCTTTGCACCCACACTACAAGAAAACACGCTAGAACAGACGGAAAATTCCGTCGGAAATCCGTCACAAATTGTAACGGATTTCCGACGGATTTCTGACGGATTTCTGACGGACATATTTCAGACGGATTTCCGACGGATTTCTGACGGATATAAAATTTTATTAATAATATTAATAATATTTAATTTATTATAATTAGTATTAATTAATTGCAATTAATTATAATTAATATATAAAATTAATTCGGAATAAATATAAATTAAGATTTAAAATTATAATTATAAATAAATTTTTATTACAAAATTTTAATTACAATTAAAATTAAATTTAAAATTAAAATAAAAAATAAAAAAAATAAAATTCTTCTTCTTCTTATTCTTCTTCTTCTTTTAATTTTTTTTTCTTCTAAAATGAGAAATTAATTCGGTGAGAAGAAGAAGTGATATATAAAAACAAAATTCCGACGGATATATCCGTCGGAAATGGCAAAAATTTTAATATTTGCCGGTGTTTTTCGAACATCCGCGCCTATATTTTTGCTATCCATCGGAAATCCGTCGGAAATTTCCGACGGATAGCAAAAAATTTAAACAAATTTAATTCACGCGGGTAACTTACGCGGTCAAATTTTCATATTCCGTCGGAAATCCATCGGAAATTTCCGACGGATAATCTAAAAATATAATTAAACTCATATGCAACATATTTAACACATTTGATATAGTATCCGTCGGAAATCCGTCGGAAATTTGATTTCGACGGTTTTAGAAATTGATGATCCGTTTCTCTTGAAATATGTTTGTAATATGATTTGTTACTCATTTCAATGATAAAATACTAACAAATACCTTGTTACATATTAAATATACCAAAATTAGAAAATTTTATTTGTTATGTTTATAAATCATCGCTTAAGTATATGTATCATTGTCTAACATATAAACATGATTGTATGAATTTTTTTAATTTTGGTATATATGATAGATAACAAGGTTTTTGGTATTATTTTATGATTGAAATGAGTAACATAGCATACTACAAACATATTTCAAGAGAAACGGATCGTAAACGACCACGAAACCACAAACCCGTCGGAAATCCGTCGGAAATTTCCGACGGTTTTGTGGTTTCACGTGTCTCGTTCTAAGGTTTAGTCTGACATATGACTAGACAAGCCGAAAAACAAATTCCGTCGGTAATCCGTCGGAAATACGTCGGTAATCCGTCGGAAATCCGTCGGTAATCCATTGGAAATCCGTCGGAAATCTGTCGGAAAATTTCCGACGGATTTCCGACGGAATCGTCAATTTTCATGTCAATCGGAAATACATCGGGAATCCGTCGGAATTTTCCGACGGATTTATATTCCGTCGGAAATTCCGTCGGTTTTGCAGTAATTTTCTTGTAGTGCCACCATTTTTGAAGAGTTGGTTGTTTACTTTCTTGATCGCAAAAGGAACCGGATCAGAAGAGTTGAGCTGGAAGGAAGCGCCAAGCATAACTTTAGAGATTTTTATAAAGTATTTACTTTCTTACATCATGTTGAAACTCTAATGTTTATTTAGAGAACGAGAGGGAGTTTCATGTTGCTTCTTGGTTTTTCAACTAGTTTGTTTTAAGTTTTATTATGATTCTTTGGTTTGAATTTTGTATCATGTAATAGAAAAGATCCCAATAAAAATCTTATTTCAAAATTCCAATTTTATCAACAAACTCTGGATCATTCCAGATGATTATATTCCAGAGATAACAAAATAAACTAGATGACATGAGAAATGAGGCAAGGGGGACATGATAGTTTGGTTATGACTGTGAGTAATAATATCGGAGGAAGGAGAGACAGAGACATGAAAGAGAACTTCAAACTTTGTCGAAAAGTACTTGCTAAGTTTTCAACAAAAAAAAAATGTTTTGGTGAATCTTTTACCAAAAAAAAGACGTTTTGGTGAATCTTACAGCTTTTTTTCAACTAGACACTTGTTGTAAGGGATTAGATGAGGATATATTGTTTGCAGATTTTTCTGCAATGCACCTTTTTCGCAAATATTCTCATTAATCAAAGTTTCAAAGAGAAAATAGTACATATGTTTGAAACAAGCTAACCAATAGACGATATCACTATGTATCTAAAAAAAAGGCTCAAAAACATATGGAGCTAGAAAAAAAAAATTAATCTCGTCTACATATGGGGAAACTACCATATTATGAAGTAGACATAGATTATTATGTTATATCCATGCTTGACTCGACAATGATGAGCTCATTTTACCATGAAATTTCTTCAGAAGAAAACATATCCATGCACACCAGTAGGAGTTATGTTAATGAATCAATCAACTAAAAGATTGTCAAAAGAAAAGCAAAATTCGCATCCAGAGCAACACATGTTGTACCAACAAACCAATAAGCGAGAGACGCCATAAACGAAAATAACCAGATCTTGCAAAAAGGATAGAAGAATAGTCAAGAACAAGTGGCTTTAGTGACAAAATCGCTCCGTCACTCACCCGAGCCAGGACCACCATAGCTCGGTCATCTTTTTTTAATCACCATCGAGCTTTCACCTTAACTAGCCAAAGATCCAAGCCAACGATGACAAACCCTTTACCTCAACGACCACAATCACTAACGCCAAAATCGAAGAAATATCACAAATCCACCGGAGACAACAAAAGAGAACAATAAAAAAAAAACACAAAGATCTATAACCCTCCCACAACTCATGCACAGCAGGAGAGGTTAAAACAAAAATTTCCAAATTTTTCTCTCTACTAAACGGCTAGGGTTATTCAGAGCTCACTCTTCAATGCACTTCAATGCTTCTCATGCGAAAAAGGGAGAAAAGTTATGTTAATCTCAGAACTCTTCTAATTGCAATTTTTTTTTCTAAATGTAATCACCTATCGGATAAGATTTTATTGGTATTATAGAATCACGTCAATCTTTAAATTAATTGTTAGAGTAACTCTCTAAAAAGGGACTAACTAGAATAACCTTAATTTTTTTGTCAAAATACAATTAAACTTAGTTAATTATATTATTCACAGGAATGTCATTATGATTAAAAATTAGAGAAAAAAAAAATAAAGATAAAAATGTTACACCAAACAAATTACATCAGATTTTTAGAAACAAACTCACGAGGCACGATAGATTTATTTCCCCCGCCACTCTTGCCTTGTCGGAAGTTGCCTCTCATCATCGTGCGTAGACTCTACTCGCTATGCCTCGGATCAGGTGAATTGCCAAACCAAAATGTCAAATCTGAAATCACAATAGTGAAATCTCATTCTCCAAATCGTGAAATCTCTAAACCCTAAATCTTTTCATCCAACAATTGACAGTGAATAGTTCTGGTGTCGCAGGTACTTACTTATGTTATTCAAATACAAAAGTAAAAAGTTATCAGTTGATGAACAAAAAAAAAAGTAAAAAAATATCAAGGGAAAATAACTACATAGAATAGTCTTTAAGTACTCGCGCGCGGGGGAATGTTTTTCAAAATATTATTATGGTATTTAACTTTAATAGAACAATTGATTGTGAAAATTATTATTGTCGTCGTCTAAGACTTCTCCCTCGCTTTGCAAACTGTTATCTTTCACCATCTACCAAGAGCGGTTTACAAAGACAAGAACAAAAAACATATCTATACATTGGAATTACATTTTCATAATTTCATTTACGCTATCAAGATTTTGATTTAGTTCCAAATATTTATTAAATCGCTACCGATAATATTATTTTTTTCATTCTTTGTATGTTATGAAATACATTTTTATGTAAATCTTTCAAAATAACTATCAAGTGACTTCGGAGTTTTTGAAAAAACATATATAACAAGGAAGCCGTTATGCTTAAAAAGCATGATCTAAGACCATGCAACCCAAATTAATGTCTCAACAATAACGCCTTTCTTCCTCGTAAGAATTACTTTCAGTCATCGCATGTCTCATGCTGGTTGGTGTGTTCGTGACGAACATGGATTCTGGACTTATTCGGGATCAATAATGTTATAGCTAGGAAGACCTAGCTCAACTCTTGAAGCAGAAACAGAATAATAAATCTTTATCAAAAAAAACTATGAAGGAAACAAAAACTTATTTGATGAAAATAGTTGCCAAGATTCCGCATCTAAATCGATGGCCAGTTCTACAACTTATTATTAAACAAAAATTAAGTCTCGTAACAAAAAGATAAAATGACAAACAGAGAAGACAACAACAACAACATAGAAACACTACTGACCCTCCTCGACACTTCAGGCTCACCTCTTCGAGTTTCTTCTAGCGTCTGCGAGTTTCAACAGGAGTTGGAGTAGGTTGGTATAGAATTCCTTTGAGCTCTTCTGAGCCCATCTTCATAGTTATGAAATAACCATGTTCGAATTTGGAGTTGATAACACCATCCATTACGAAACCATGATTGGCATTATTGTTCAGACCTGGGTCTTGCAAGTAATACATTTTCTCGAATCCAAGAAGCATTTTCCCATAATGCTTCTTCAAGAGAAGTGCTGCATTTGATATGTTTGTAGGATTGAACACTCGGAACACTTCGCTGCATTTGCGATCTTTGATCACCTAAAATAAAAAAAAGATTCAAAGACAGAATTAATTGTATATTATTTAATGAACAAACAAAATCTCATGTTCAATAGAAATATGAACTTAATTGTTACCTTGTCAAGACCACCTCGAGATGTGACCTCGACAAAAAGTTTATGTAAGTGGATGCTAGTTCCAGCCATAATGATAATAGGATTTCTTCACAAAAAGAAAAATCATTAACAATCCATTAAATGACATCTTCTTCGAGAGAATAGATCAATTAAAGCACAAATAATGAACACTATAAACCAGAAGAGGATAGAAATCAATCTCCATTTCCCAACATTTTAGTTCAAAACAACACATTCTTATGAAACCTGGCTTTACCATTTTATTTTATTTTATAAAAAAAGACAAATCAAGACTGATTTTGTTTCTTTGTGATTTTTGGACAACAAGTTTAAGAACAGAATAGATCCAATATTCAATAAGCCAGACACACTTTTGATTTCTGCTTTCATCAAACCCTTAAACCAATCACCCTTACAATAGCTAACACAATACGAGTCATTTATCACCCAGAGCTCAATTGCATGAATCTCTGATATATTCACCAAACGATAACCTATTCAGATTTCATCAGTCCGATGTAAGAGCTAGGTTTTTCATCCACGATTATTTTATAGAAACGTAAAACTCACTTCATATATATATATATATATAAGATTAGGAAAAGATAAACTCACGTCACAGTTATGCCCGAAGATTCGTGAAAATCACAGAGCGTATTCCAAAAGAGATTAGCGTCTTGGACAAGATTCTGGTATGTAGGCCTACGAGAGGATTCGCCGTTGGCTGAAGTTGAGCCATTAGCGGGAACCCTTTGAAACTCCGACTGCTCGGTTGACATTTTTTTGTCTTGTGGTTAAAAGTTAATTACTTCAGATGGATTAGTTTAAAGCAATGCGATAAGATGTCATTCTTTTTTTTTTTTGTCAACAATGAGATGTTGTTCTTATCTGGAATTATGGTATACATATTATGTAATCCTTGACATTCGGTTAAATCAGTTTATTCGGTTCGGTTTATACAGTTTTTTGGATTTTTTTGGTTATAAATAATTCTGTTGAAGTGAACCAAATAAAAGTTTGGTTTGGTTTGGTCAGAAACTTGGATTTTTCGGTTCGGCTATAGGGTTTTAAATTTGTTCTGAAATTAACCGAATTTTTTTTCTATTTCTGTTAATTCGAACCGAAATAGACCATAATAAAAATTATAGGCTCAATTAATAAATTTACATTTACAAACTAATAAAATAATAAATAAAATAAAAATAATCGGCCCAAAACCACCTAATAAAATAATAGGCCTAATTAACACTTTGGGCCAATTTACAAATCCAAACCCATCTAAATTTAGAGTTTTCAACAGACACAAAGTTACAACAGTATAAAATGATTGAGTATTAATAGTGAGAAAGATGAGCGTCGCCGCCATCGTTGATAGATCTCGTGGAGCGTTGTCGTCATCATTGATAAAGCCCTTGCCAGCGTTACTCTCTTTCAAAATAACAAATCTCCAAACATCAAAAGACTCCGATTAACGAGAAATAGACATCAAAACCGCTAACAAGCATCAAATTTTCACGAAAATTAAGTATTTATGAAGATATGTACTGTAACATCGCATGTTATACATTTGCACATCCTCAAGCCATGTTGCAGCAGTTTTTTAGTCCTAAAATTTTCAGAAAGCAAATCTCAACACTCAAAGTAAGATGAAAGAAGAGATTCTTTACAATATTCTTGCATTTTATGTAAGCGATGAACCATTGGAAAAAAAAAGAATGAATTTATTTGCTAGAAAAATGGAATATGTTCATATCCAAAAACATTTGTGTATTTTATTACATTTGTCACGATTTGCCCATTTTTCTTAAAGCGCTTCAATGCGTCTTGTGCAAAAGGAGGGAGAAGAGTAACGTTCATGGAGGGAGACAAATAATAAAACATGATTGGTATTTTTTTTCATACCTCTTGCTCAAAATACATAAATTGGCTCTTGGAAATAATATTCATGCTCGAATTGAAAGAGCATTTTCATATACTACTTTTTAAGAACAAATGCTGCATTTGTTATTGTTGTCCTAAAATTGAATGCTCCAATCACTTGTTGCATTTACGATAATTGATTACCTAGAATAAAAAGGATTTAAAGACATAGTTGTAATATTTAATGATGCAAAATAGATTCAAAACTTCATGTTCAATGGCAATATGAACCTTGTTACCTTTTCAAGACCGCCTCAAATGTGACTATTTCTACCCACAATAGAATTCCTTCACAAATAGCAAAATCATAAACATTCCATGAAATGAAATCTTCTTCAAGAGAATATATCAGTTAAAGCACAAACAATGAACATATATATTACCAAAATAGGATAAAAACAATTTCCATTTCCCAACATTTTACTTCAAAACAATATGACATTAATCATTAATGGTAACCAAAACAACACATTATTAGAACTCTTTCATGGCTTACCATTTCAATATTTTTTCGAAAACCAAATCAAGACTGATTTTGCTTTGTGATTTTTGACAACAGGTTTTACAAACAGAATATATATATCCAATTCAATAAGCCAGACACATTTCATTTGCCTTAACCATTCGAAACCCTAATTAATTTCTGCTTCCATCTCTTGCCAAACAATTATCATGAAACCCTATGTAATTGGTTTTACTAGGGTATTTGGCTGTATGTAATATGTATGGTCATACAACAAGAACACAGATAATTTTCCTATGAATAATGAATCTTTTAAGTTGATATAACTATGCAAGCTGGAGCGAGACATTTGGTTTTACAACAAATGTTATGGTTATTTATACAACAAAAAAGCTTACTATTGTATTGGAAGAGTCACAATAATCTCATGATTCAATATATAAATAGAAAAAAACAAGACAAATGATTTCTATTACTATTGTTGTTTCCTAACCGAGTTCAAACATGACATTGTGTAAGTGAATATATAGTAGACGTGAAACTATAAGCATGAAATCTTCAGCTCCAATGAAGAAAATTGGAAGCAACAACAACATCTTTTTCTTGTACAAAGAGGTCGTCTGAATTCCGTACAACGGCGTGGACCAAACAAAGCAAGACACCTATAACGATGCCAAGAAGTAGACTTTGGAAGCAGTCGGCGAACCACAATGCCCAAAGAGAGCCAAGGATCAATCCGAGAGCGATTGCACGGTCGCTAATATGTTGACCGTACAAGACCAACGGATGGTCTCGGTAGAAATAGAGGAGTAGCCACATGACAACAAAAGAGGCAACGGTGAGAAGAGCCGTCGGATCATTGACCAAGAAGACTGTGACGGAAACGGCCGTTAGAAGAAAGTAGTTAACCGCGAAGTGACGGAGGTTGAGTTTAACGCGCGAGACGGAGGAAGAGAAAGAGGTTGGACGATCAATGGAACTTAATGATATGAATTCTGACCACCATGGACGGTAGCTAGAAACAAAAGCTATTAGATTATGCATCGACATAGAGATAACGTCACCGGCAGAGAGACAAGACTCCTCCGCCGTGATTGGAAGAGTCTCCGCCGGTGCTAAACATCGCCGGACGCCACTTTTGAGTTCTCTAGTCAACCAATTTAACCGAAAAATAAAAATTGGAAGTATAATAGGCATTTAGCAATACAAATAGTGGTTCCCACGTTGATTAATGTTATGGGCTGGGCCAGTTTGATTAAAGGGCTCAATAAAATTCGGGTCGGATCCTTAAAAAAGGAAGGATTCGGTTCGGCGATTCTCTTCCGGATCTCAAAAACAAAGAGCAGAGGAGGCAGACGACTGAGTGGAACCTGGATTCAGGTTCGTTTAATTTACCATTCTACCCCTCAACTCACCTCCTTCGTCAACCTAATCGTCGATTTCTGATGAAAGCATAGGTTCCAATTTACTTAATTTCTGATAGTTTGATGGGTTTTTGCGAATTTGGGAACCCGAGGCTCGCGGTGGTGAGTGGCAGAGATGATTGAGAGCTATCAATGTTGGATTGAGCTCAAACATGAACTCTGTAATTCACTCAGGCAAAAGCGTTGTTGTCCGTAAAGCTTCTCGCTTTCTCTTCGCATCGAGGAGATTCTGCGATGGTAGTAGCATTGGTGGTGATGAAACCGAAGAGCCTTTGAAGATAACTTGGGAATCTGCGGAGATGGATTGTGGTTTTGAAGAAGAAGATGGTGAGAAAATCGCTGTTAGAAGAAGGTTTTTGGAGAGTGCTAAGCTCGGTGCGTCTCGAGTTCTTGATACTTTACAGCAAGATTGTCCAGGATTCAATACGAAATCAGCTTTAGATGAGTTGAATGTTACAATCTCAGGACTTTTAGTAAGAGAGGTTCTTGTTGGGATCTTAAGAACACTGAGCTTTGATAACAAGACAAGGTGTGCTAAGCTAGCTTACAAGTTCTTTGTATGGTGTGGTGAACAAGAGTGTTTTAGGCACACAGCGAATTGTTATCATTTACTTATGAAGATATTTGCAGAGTGTGGTGAGTATAAAGCAATGTGCAGGCTAATTGATGAGATGATCAAAGATGGTTATCCAACTACAGCAAGGACGTTTAATCTGTTGATATGTACTTGTGGTGAAGCAGGTCTTGCAAGAGAAGTTGTGGAGCAGTTTATCAAATCGAAAACTTTCAATTACCGACCTTTTAAACACTCGTACAACGCGATTTTGCATTCTTTGTTAGGGGTGAAGCAGTACAAGCTGATTGATTGGGTTTATGAGCAGATGTTAGAAGACGGGTTTCCACCGGATGTTCTGACTTATAACATTGTAATGTTTGCAAACTTTAGGTTAGGGAAAATAGACCAGCTTTATAGATTGCTTGATGAAATGGTTAAAGATGGGTTTTCTCCTGATTTCTATACATACAACATCCTCCTCCACCATCTAGGAACAGGAAACAAGCCTCTTGCCGCACTTAACCTTCTGAATTATATGAAGGAAGTAGGAATAGAGCCCGGTGTCATCCATTTCACTACTCTGATAGACGGATTGAGCCGAGCTGGGAAGTTAGAAGCTTGCAAATACTTTATGGACGAAATGGTGAAAGTTGGATGCTCGCCAGATGTTGTTTGTTACACTGTTATGATTACAGGATATATTTCAGGTGGGGAGCTCGAGAAAGCCGAGGAAATGTTCAAAGAGATGACGGAAAAAGGTCAACTCCCGAATGTTTTCACATACACTTCCATGATCCGCGGGTTTTGTATGGCGGGAAAATTCAAAGAGGCGTGTTTGTTGCTCAAGGAAATGGAGTCAAGAGGGTGTAACCCTAATTTTGTGGTGTATAGTACACTGGTGAACAATCTAAGAAACGCAGGGAAGCTATTAGAGGCTCACGAGGTAGTCAAGGACATGGTGGAGAAAGGGCATTATGTTCATCTTATTTCAAAGTTGAAAAAATATAGAAGATCTTAGTCTTTTTAGTTTTTTGTTGTATCGGTTAAAAAAATATAATAGTTGTTCTCACTTCTTATGTTCCTTTCTCAAACATGTTTTAGCAGAGTGAACATAATGCCCTTTCTCAAACATGTTTAGCAATTTTGTTGTAGACATTAGTTGAAAAACAATGTCAGTTAATAAACATTGTTTCCAGAAACTGAAATTGAAATAAAATAACCAATAAAAAAAATTAAAATTAATCGTCGACAGCAGGGTTCGAACCTGCGCGGGCGAAGCCCAATAGATTTCAAGTCTATCTCCTTAACCACTCGGACATATCGACTAATTGTGCAATAATGAATATAGGATTATATATATTTAGTAAACTAATGAACTCAGCCCAATTGAGGCCCATAAGTGGTGGCTTGAATCTTCTAGTTCACACTGAAGGTTCTCTTTACAACTTCTGCCGCGTGTTTCATTGTCGAGACGGTAAAAACTCTCGGAATCTGAATCCGATCAAATCTGAAAAGCACCGGCGAGTAATCGCTGAGGCGTGGATTTAGAATTCATCCCGGAGGCAGAATTGAAGCCGATCGTGAACTATCACGGCGAGGGGATGATGTGTTGTTAACGGAGGATTAGAATTAGATATGTCATCTGGAGGAGCCGGAGAGTACAACGAAGACAGACATCTGTTGCGATCCACCGATGGCGATGAAGGCGGCATTGGTGGAGGAGATAGTGATCTCGATGTTGAATCTCAGTCTCCGGCTATCAGAAGTGGAGCCGGAGGAGTTAGAGATCTGTTCAAGCATCTGGATCGGAGATTTTCTCTTTCCGGACGTCGTTTAAGCTTCAAACGGATGGAGAATATCAGAGTCGATAGAGAGCGTCACCATCCTTCTTCTTCTTCGTTTTCAGGTGCAGAAGAAGATGGTGGTGGTATCAGTAATTTACATAGCGGTGATGACGAGTACGGATTTGATGAAGAAGTGCTAGGAGATAGTGCTCCACCTGAATGGGCTCTGCTTCTCATCGGCTGTCTTATCGGTGTTGCCGCTGGAATTTGTGTCGCCGGATTCAATAAAGGGGTACGATCATTTCATCAGATCTCGATCTATTCCCATTAATGTGAATCTATATTGATTCGATTTGATTTGTGCTATAAAATTTGACTGCTGATTCAACAGAGTAGTGTTTTTTGTCTAGGTTCATGTCATTCATGAGTGGGCATGGGCTGGTACTCCCAACGAAGGTGCTGCATGGCTTCGTCTACAGCGATTAGCGGATACTTGGCACCGGATTCTTCTAATTCCGGTAACTGGGGGTGTTATAGTAGGAATGATGCATGGTTTGCTTGAGATCTTAGACCAAATTAAGCAATCAACTTCTTCTCAAAGACAAGGAGTTGATTTTCTTGCTGGTATATTTCCAGTGATTAAAGCCATCCAAGCTGCTGTGACCCTTGGTACAGGATGTTCACTGGGTCCTGAGGGACCTAGCGTCGACATTGGAAAGTCCTGTGCCAATGGTTTTGCACTCATGATGGAAAACAACAGAGAGAGGAGAATTGCTCTCACTGCAGCTGGTGCGGCTTCTGGGATTGCATCTGGTATAATCTACACTCTTGTATATTGCTACTTAACATTAGCTTTAACCTGGTGAATTTGATCAATTAATTTCCATACTATGTTCGTGGTATCTTTTTGTCTTATGCTCGCTTTATGGCCCTTCGTGCTTTTTTGCTTACTTTCTTGGTCCCAGAATTGTGTATGTGCTATATAGCCTACAAATATGCCTATGGATCTTAGGTTTTAGTACTAGATAAAGCATCTTGCTGGTGATGATTACTGAAAAATAGTTTACTTATGGCTATTTTGAAGTATAATTGGTGGGTAATGGTGTTTCTTACTAAAGATGAGAGCTCTGAGATAGGCACTACATTTCTTTGTTTTTCCCAAGCAGGAATTCAATTTGCCGCACTTTGGCTTGTTCATGGTTATAAATCTGATTTACTCAATCTTTGTTTCTTGTTACAGGTTTCAATGCAGCAGTGGCAGGTTGTTTCTTTGCTATTGAGACTGTTTTAAGACCTCTACGTGCCGAGAATTCGCCTCCATTTACCACTGCAATGATAATATTGGCTTCTGTTATATCTTCGACTGTGTCAAATGCGTTGCTTGGGACTCAATCAGCTTTCACAGTCCCCTCATACGACCTGAAGTCTGCTGCAGGTATGTTTCTTTTAACTTTAAAGTCAACTACAAACCTTCCAGTTAGTCTTGTAGTATGATTTTATAGGAGAATATGATTTAGTGTCCAGCTGGATTGGTGATATATTATAAAGTATCTTGGTATCTGTAAATAACAAAGACCGATATTTATTTGCTTCAAGTACGTTTATAAGTTTTCGAACATGTTTTCACTTGTTTCCAGAGCTGCCTCTGTACCTGATATTAGGCATGCTGTGTGGTGCTGTCAGCGTTGTTTTTTCTTGGCTCGTCACGTGGTTTACCAAGTCATTCGACTTCATCAAGGACAAATTTGGTCTTCCTACTATTGTGTGCCCTGCACTAGGTGGCTTAGGAGCTGGAATGATTGCTCTCAAGTACCCTGGAATTTTGTATTGGGGGTTTACAAATGTTGAGGAAATCCTGCATACTGGAAAGAGTGCTTCAGCTCCTGGAATCTGGTTATTAGCTCAGTTAGCCGCAGCCAAAGTCGTGGCTACAGCTCTTTGCAAAGGCTCTGGGCTTGTAGGCGGTCTATATGCACCAAGTTTGATGATTGGTGCTGCTGTTGGTGCTGTGTTTGGGGGTTCGGCTGCTGAGATTATTAACAGAGCTATTCCTGGTAATGCTGCTGTGGCTCAACCACAAGCTTACGCTCTGGTATTGTATTTCCCTTTTTCGCAGGCCCTTGCTTCAGTGCTTTTTTTTTTTAATTTTAATACCATCCAATTTGGTTGTTATGAACTCTGACTCATCAAGATGCCCTCGTTTTATGTGATGCAGGTTGGAATGGCTGCAACACTGGCTTCCATGTGCTCTGTTCCTTTAACATCAGTGTTACTGCTGTTTGAGCTGACTAAGGATTATAGAATTTTGCTTCCCCTCATGGTAAATATTCTCTTTCCCCTTCAGTTTTGATGGTGTGTAAATTCGCTTAAGAGGGGGCGGGATTCATAAAATATTCCCGAGTTTGCCTGTTTAACTAATTGAGCAGTAAAGCCCTTGTTGAAAATATGAAATTTATTATGCTTTTAACCAGAGGTCCAGAGCAGGTTTTTACGTAGATAAAAACATTATTTTTTCACTTGACATGCTGCGTTCTGGTTAGTATTTGATCAAGTTGTTCTTGATCTGATCACTCTGTCGATTTTTCTATTAATAGGGAGCAGTTGGATTAGCAATATGGGTTCCGTCTGTAGCAAACCAAGGGAAAGAGAGTGATTCATCTGATGGTCGTAACACAGGAAGAGGATACTCTTCCCTTTCACCTTCCGAGCGTAAAACTGAAGGCCCCTGGAGACGCACAGATAATGCTGACTCCCTTGAGCTTACCGTCATAGAGAACCCTGACCATAAATCCTTTTTGGATGAAGAAACTATTTTGGAAGAGTTAAAGGTTTTGCGAGTTATGTCAAAGAACTACGTGAAGGTTTCTATGGGAACAACTTTAAAAGAAGCAAGAAACATCCTTAAAGACAGCCATCAAAACTGCCTTATGGTAGTCGATGAGGATGATTTTCTAGCCGGAATCCTAACACACGGCGACATCAGAAGATACAATAACGTCTCTACAATCTTAGATGTAAGTAGTGAAATAAAACAAACTCCCTCAGTCTCATCACTCTCGCAGTTGAATTTAACTAACTCTTTTGTCTCTTGCAGGAGAATACATGTCCGGTTTCTTCTGTGTGTACTAAGAAAATAAGCTACAGAGGTCAAGAACGCAGTTTGCTTACGTGTTATCCAGACGCAACAATTGGTGTAGCCAAAGAGTTGATGGAGGCAAGAGGTGTGAAGCAATTACCAGTCGTAAAACGAGGTGAAGGGAAAAGAAGAAAACTGATTGGTCTTCTTCATTATGACTCTATCTGGACTTTTCTCAGGTAAAAAATCTGATTCTTACCTAACCCAAATCGAAATTTACCAAATCTGAAGTTAACTTTTTTGGTTTTTTTGTAATGCAGAGATGAAATGAGTCGTAGGAGATCAATCAACGACCGGAGAAAAGACAAAGAGGTTGGTGCAAATGGGCATTGATAGGGTTTGTGCCCATTTGGTAGAGTTTTTTTTTTTTTTTTTAATTTGAGTTACAATTGATTAGAACGGATATCGTATAATAATATTATTAGTTCTGGAAATATTGTTCTCACCAAAGTAACACTCATATCATATAAGCAAAATAAATCTTAGTGAAAATAGCTACATTTGTTGACCAATCTCTACTCCAAATTTTCATTTTACTATATTCAGAATTGACAGTATTATGGATAAGTTTTATTGAAATTTATTGTATAATTTTTAAAATTCTACGTTTATTAAGATTTTTATCGCATTAGTCACCTTTACATTGATTTAATAATATGGTCATGTTTGAAAATTTTCATTAAATTACTTTTCTTTTGCATGAATGTGATGTACAACTGTTAACTTAAAGTTGGGACTATATCTTTAAAATGTTCATCTTGATGAAAATATCGTAAACAGAAGATCCACAAAGATAGTGTAATGACTGATGGACCCATGATTTACACTGAAAAAAGCTTTTACAGTTAAATAGTTAAAGAAAGAGCAAAATTAATAAACAGTTGACTAATTGATTGGAATGTGATTGAATTTTGTTGGTCATATATTGGTAAGTGGGTGACGAATGATAAATTTAAATTGCTTAGCTTTTTCTTCATTATTAGGTCGGTCCTTAATGTCAAACAAAATTATCTAAAATAAATATAGGTTTCTGTTGAAAACAAGAAAAATTATCTAGAGAGATAACGAGAAATGAGAGTTGAGAGAGAGTAAATAAGTTTTTATTTATTCTTGTTGATTTTGTGTGTCCTTTACATCTTCCACATACATGTATTTATAGTAGAAATATAGTGGGGATAGTTGGTGAAACATAACACAAAAAACATGTGTGTTATAGATAATCACATTTTTCTAACACTCCCCCTTGATTATCTATACTAATAATATATTACGTATTGCCTCATTAAAAACCTTTCTAGGAAAACCCAGTGGGAAAAACCATAGTAGGTAAAAAGAGTACAACCACGCAAACTCCCCCTCGAGTGATCAGGTGTCACCTTGTAAATTTCGTTGATGACGCATTCCAATATTATGGATATGTTTCCTGAATGTAGTGGTAGGTAGAGACTTTGTGAAGAGATCTGCGGCATTGTCACATGATTGAACATATTTAACTTCAATGACTTTAGCCTTCTCAAGTTCTTGAGTGTATGAAAAGAACTTCGGAGGGATATGTTTGGTTCTATCACTTTTGATATATCCTTCCTTTGTTTGAGCGATACATGCAGCATTGTCTTCATATAAGATAGTTGGCTCCATGTTTACATGAATTCCACTACTTGATTGGATGTGTTGACTTATTGATCTTAGCCATACACATTCTCTACTTGCTTCATGGAGCGCGATGATTTCAGCATGGTTTGAGGAAGTTGCCACGAGCGTCTGCTTCTGAGAACGCCAAGATATAGCAGTGCCTCCGATCGTGAATACATATCCTGTTTGTGATCGGGCTTTATGTGGATCTGATAAATATCCTGCATCTGCAAAACCAACCATCTGACCATTTGAATTATTAGAATAAAATAATCCTAGATCAGTAGTTCCTTAAAGATAACGAAGGACATGCTTAATCCCATTCCAATGTCTTCGTGTAGGGGAGGAACTAAATCTGGCCAAAAGATTAACAGCAAAAGAAATATCAGGGCGAGTACAATTTGCAAGATACATAAGGGCTCCAATTGCACTTAGATATGGTACTTCAGGACCAAGTATCTCTTCATTTTTTCCAGATGGTCGGAATGGATCGTTCTCAATATTAAGTGTTCTAACGACCATTGGAGTACTGAGAGGAGTTGTCTTATCCATATTAAAACGTTTTAACACTCTTTTGGTGTATGTGGATTGGTGTACAAATATACCCTTTAGAGTACGTTCTATTTGTAAACCAAGACAATATTTTGTCTGTTCGAGATCTTTCATCTCAAATTCTCCTTTCAAATAATTTGCGGCTTTTTGTATTTCCCCTTGAGTTCCTATTATGTTTAGATCATCAACATACACCGCGATAATCACAAATCCGGATGTTGTTTTCTTAATAAAAACACATGGGCAAATAGGATCGTTTACATATCCTTCTTTTGTTAAATGCTCACTGAGACGATTGTACCACATACGTCCAGATTGTTTTAGCCCGTATAATGATCTTTGCAATTTTATTGCACATAACTCTTTGGGTTTAGATTTTAATGCATCTGGCATATTAAACCCATCGGGAATTCTCATATAGATATCTGTATCTAATGATCCATATAAATATGCTGTAACGACATCCATGAGACGCATCTCTAGATTTTTGCCAGCCGCTAAACTCATTAGGAATCTAAACGTTATTGCATCCATAACAGGAGAATAAGTTTCTTCGTAATCAATCCCGGGTCTCTGAGAAAATCCTTGAGCCACGAGACGAGCCTTGTATCTCGTAATTTCATTTTTCTCATTTCGTTTTCTAACGAAAACCCATTTGTATCCAACCGGTCTCACATCTTCAGGTGTGAGTACAATAGGTCCGAATACATTTCTTTTATTGAGCGAATCAAATTCTACTTGTATTGCATCTTTCCATTTCATCCAGTCATGTCTGTTTTGACATTCATATACAAACTTTGGTTCTAGATCCTCGTTTTCCTCATCTATTTCCCCTTGACACAAGGTATGAGAAAACATCATTAATATCAACCATTTTATTTCGATTCCATATCTTTCCATTATGGATATAGTTGATAGAAATCTCATGATTTCCTTCAGGCTCATGATGCTCAACATTGTCATTAGATTCATGATTCGTTTCTTCTAAAATGCTTTCTGCTATTTTGGGCATATCATGCTTTTCAGCTTCCTTTCGTTTTCTAGGATTTTTATCCTTAGAACCAACGGGTCTACCACGCTTTAAGCGTGTTCTAGACTCACGTGTATCCTCTGCACCTCCAATTTCTTTTGGAATTTCAATTCGTGCAGGAACATTTGCAGCTGGTATATGTGATTTAGTTACCGTTTTGGTATCTGTAAATGCATCAGGTAGTTGATTTGCTATACTCTGCAAATGCATAATCCGTCGAACTTCTAGTTCTGACTGTTTTGTAGGAGGATCAAGATATAACAAAGATGGCACACACCATTCTATATCCTTTCCTACTTGTTTATTTTCTCCCCTAGAACCGGGAATAATTTCTCATTGAAATGACAATCGGCAAATCGTGCCGTAAAAATGTCACCAGTCTGTGGTTCTAGGTATCGTATTATTGATGGAGAATCACAACCAACATATATTCCCAACCTTCTTTGTGGTCCCATCTTTGTACGTTGCGGTGGTGCTATAGGCACGTATACCGCACAACCAAAAATTCTTAGATGAGAAATGTTTGGTTCTCGACCAAATGCTAATTGTAATGGGAAATATTTATGATACGCACTTGGTCTTATCCGAATGAGTGCTTCTGCATGCAAAATGGCATGTCCCCATATAGAAGGTGGAAGTTTTGATTTCATTATCAATGGTCTTACAATTAGTTGCAGACGTTTAATTAATGATTCTGCCAAACCATTTTGAGTATGAACATGAGCTACAGAATGTTCAACTTCGATTCCCGTTACCATACAATAATCATTGAAGGCTTGGGATGTGAATTCACCAGCATTGTCTAGTCTAACTTTCTTAATGGGATAATCAGAGAACTGAGCTCTTAGTTTGATTATCTGAGTTAGAAATCTCGCAAATGCCATATTTCAAGATGATAATAGACAAACATGTGACCATCTGCTAGATGCATCAATTAATACCATAAAATAGTGGAATGGTCCACATGGTGGATGTATTGGTCCACAAATATCTCTTTGAATTCGTTCAAGGAATTTTGGTGATTCTTTATCAATTTTGGTTGGCGATGGCCTTATGATCAATTTTCCCAGAGAACATGCAGTACATGTCATTTTATTTCCCTGATATATCTCTTGGATTTTCAGCGGATGACCATGTGAGTTCTCAATGATTTTTCGCATCATCGTAGTGCCTGGATGACCGAGTCGATCATGCCATAATATAAAATCTTCTGGATTTCTTTTAATCACTAGATGCGATTCAATTGCACTTATATGAGTATAGTGCAATCCTGAAGGAAGTTTTGGAAATCTTTCCAATATAAGCCTTTTTCCTGATTTTTCAGAAGTTATATACATATACTTCTTTCCATTCTCAGTTGCAGACTGAGTATCATATCCTTGAAGGTATATGTCTTTGAAACTCAACAAATTCCTTTTAGAATTTGGAGAATATAAGGCATCATTTATGGAAAACTTGGTTCCATTAGGCAATACAAATGTGGCTTTGCCACTTCCTTCAATCAGGTCTGCAGGACCTGATATTGTATTGACAATAATGTTTGTCTTTTTTAGACTAGAGAAATAACTCTTTTGTCTCAGAATAGTGTGAGTTGTTCCACTATCTGGTATACAAATTTCTCTATCATTTTCTTTAGATATCGCTCCATTTCTATCGTTGTCCATTTCTGCAATTAAGATATTTATCAAGAGAATAAAGTAAACTTCATTTATATAGGATAACATAATAATTATACATTAGTTTATTTAAAATAATATTATTTTTCAAACAACAAAAACAAAAATATATAAAATTATATATGGCATAACTGGAGATTTATTCACGAGTCTCGTTACAAATATTTTAGTTATCCGCAAAAGCGGTCTTATCGAAGTCGTTTTCAAAATCGGGAGAATCGAGGTATGATGTACCCTCAAAGCGTTCTGTGAGATTCACTTCCTTTCCTTTTCCTTTTAGAGATTCTTTGTATAATTTACAAAGATGTTCAGGAGTACGATAAACATGGGTCCAATGCCCTTTTGATCCACATCTGTAACAGATGCTCTCACGTTTTTGAACGGTATTTCCTTGGGGTTCTTTCCCTTTTGGACCTTGTTCAGGTCTAACCCAATTGTAACACCTTATGCCTTGTGGGTTATAGGGTTTACCACGTCCCCGATTAAATCGTCGACCGCGACCATGGCCACGACCTCTATGGGTTTGACTTCCTCGCTCTGGATATTTTATATCTGATGCATCTATTGCATTTGCTTCAGGGAATGCTATGGTTCCCGTGGGGCGAGAATTATGATTTTGAATGAGAAGTTCACTATTCTTCTCCGCCAACATGAGTGTCACCATCAACTCAGAGAACCTTGTGTATTCGCGGCTCCTATAGAGTTCTTGTAGGAGGCGATGTTCTTTATGAAACGTTTGGTACGTTTTTTCGAGCATTTCTGCTTCGGTGACTGGTTTACCACAATATTTGAGTTGTGACACTATTCTTAAAATAGCGGAGTTGTACTCATTCACTTTTTTAAAATCCTGAAACCTCAGGTTTCTCCACTCTTCTAGAGCGTGAGGGAGTGTTATCTCTCTTTGGTTGTCAAACCTTTCTTTTAGAGATACCCATAATTCTGATGGGTCTTTTATGTGCGCATAGTCATGCGTCACATTCTCATCGAGATGTTTTTTCAGAAAAATTATCGCCTTTGCCTTATCTTTGGCAAGCGATTTATTTCCCACCTTTATGGTGTCGGAAATATCTAACATCTCTAGATGGAGCTCAACATCGGTTGTCCATGCAATATAATTTGCTCCAGTTATTTTGAGAGCTGGGAACTTAAGCTTCTCAATATTTGCCATTTGATTTCTAAAACAAAATAATAAAATTTTATTAATACGATGATATTACATTATTAAAGTAAAATAATACAAGCTGATTATAAATAATATAATTAGAAAAATGATTTAAATAAAGGAGGCACGGGAATAAAAAAATGATTACAAGAAATACAATTGCATAAAAAGTAAAATAAGAGCAAAAACAAATTCTTCGGGACTAAAATCTCCGACAAGTAATCCGTAAATAGAAGCGATTATTAAACCCGCGATAAACATTAAAAGAAGATGCGCCATTTTTCTTACAGAAATTAACGATTTTAGTGAGAGATTTAGAGAGATGGAAATTTTGAAGTGAGATGAAATGAGTGGAAATGAAAGTATTTATAGATTAAAAAAACACTATTTATTAACCGTTGGAAACAACGGTCGGAAACACTATTCTCAACTGTCGGATTTGAAAAGTTAAAAGAAATTTTTTTTTTTCCGACTGTTAATGAGAAAAATCAATCTAAAAAAAATAAAAATCAATCCGATAAAAGTTTACCAATTTCAGAAAAAAAAAATTTATAAAATAAATTTCATTTTGTCATATAATAATTTATTAAACAATAATATTATGGTGACAGGGTCATCCACCTCAGAACGATAAAATATGGTGGTGGCATAGCCTTCCGGAATTATGGTGCATGAGGCATCCATAAGACATAATATAAAACAGTAAATAAATTATAGCGTCTGAGACGTCCATTATTATGGTGTATAAACATCCATAATGTAAAAAATAGTAAATAAATTATTTCCATAAATAAAGAGTATAAGTCTATCATATTTGTGATACGTGGTTACTCTATTGAGAACGTATCAAAATCGATTTGGATGTCGATTTTTACCATACAGAGGTTCTGCCTGGATGATACTAGGGTCTCCCCTTCACTCCTGGGAGTTTTATACCGATATATCACATATATTTTATGGATCTGATTTTGTAAAGAAACTCAACCTTTTCGGTATATTGAAGGATCGGATGAATGATAATTTTTCGGCGGTGTTAATAGTAACTCCGGCGGTGAATAGTAACTTCCGGTGATGAATAGTAATTCCGGTGGAAATCGTTTAGATTTGATCGGAGTGATCGTGCTGATAACGTGTTGAAAACAAGAAAAATTATCTAGAGAGATAATGAGAAATGAGAGTTGAGAGAGAGTAAACAAGTTTTTATTTATTCTTGTTGATTTTGTGTGTCATTTACATCTTCCACATACATGTATTTATAGTAGAAATATAGTGGGGATAGTTGGTGAAACATAACACAAAAAACATGTGTGTTATAGATAATCACATTTTTCTAACAGTTTCAATATTCTGATTAGTAACCACAATTAAAGTGCAATATACTCTTAGGTCATGAATGTTTGATAGTTTTTTTAGTGGTTTTTGGCTTTTAGATTTTGGGTTTTAGTTTTTGGTTTTTGGTTTTTTTTTGTTTTTAATTTTCTGTAGATTTTAGTTTTTCAAAATCTCCTAAAAACTCTTATAAGTGAGATTGTGGATTTCTCTTCATAAATGTGGAAAAACCATCAAAATCCAGATTTCCAATTTTTTAGGAAATTCACTTTTTCTAAAATCATGAATGGCAATAAATTAGATTTTTGAAAAATCTAAAATAAAAAACCACTCTAAAAACTATTGTCATTCAAAACCTTAGTTTCTTCAATTTTTTTACTCTAAATAGCTAAATATAAAGGGTAACTTTTTTTTGGCTAAAATATAAAAGGTAACTAAAAACTAGAAAATCAATCAATTTTACTATTCAAAAAAAAAACAAATTAAGTGGTTACTATCTCTCAAATCAGTTTCAACTAAACTCGATAAATCATTTTTGAAAGATGTAAAAAGAAATGCATGAAAATTATAGTAAAAGAAAAAGGAGGCCAATCATTCCAAAATCTCTTTGAAATAGTAGATATAGCCTAGGTTGCATGGAATCAGAAGCGGGTACGCGGAAGCAGAAGCGTTTGAAAGCATAGAAGCGATTTTTTTAAAAAAATTAGGAAGCGGGTACGTGTTGGAAGCGTATACTCATACAACTATATATATATATATATACTTAAACATTATCAAATATTAAAAATTATTATTAATAACATAAATTCAATACATTTATATAATATATAATTAAAATTTTGCTATGAATAACATAAATTCAGTACTTCGTTTTTTACACTATTCAACTAAAATCATTTTAATTTGAGATCATCATATTCGTTACAATTCTATGTTTTCAAAATAAAAAGCGTCATACTCAAATTTTTTAAAAGAATGTTATTCAACTAATTAAATTAATCACTTTCAACATTTCGCATATAATTCAAATAATATTTTTAAGTTAAGTTATGCATAATCAAAAAATTACTATATTAGTTCTTGATTTTTTCAAATATAAAAAATAGTAGTTACTAAATCGGAAACGGAAGCGCAAGCTTTCAAAACGGAAGCGCAAGCTTCCAAAACGGAAGCGCAAGCTTCCAAAACGGAAGCGCAAGCTTCCAAAACGGAAGCGCAAGCTTCCAAAACGGAAGCGCAAGCTTCCAAAACGGAAGCGCAAGCTTCCAAAACGGAAGCGCAAGTTTCCAACACGTTTTTATAAAGATATTTTTGGAAGCGTCATAAAAGCGAGATTTTGAGAACTTCCGAGAGCTTCCGATTCCGATTCCGAAGCGGACGTTGAACAAAGCTTCTGTGCTACCTAGGATATAGCGGAAAACTTTCGATCTTCTATCTTGCATTTCCGGTGACCGCCGGTTATAAACACCACCGCGAGAGGGTTTTTCTTTTTCTTTTCTGTTTTGATGAGCTTCATCGGGTAGGTTAGACATCGTTTGTGGTGGTAGGTTCACATCTTCGTCTCCGGCTGTGCTGAGGTGTGGAGTAACCATCGGACGGAGCAGAGCTGGGTCTGGATATGGTTGTGGCGGAGGCGTCACCCCAGTTTGAATCCAGATTGAGGTCTGGTTTGGGGACGATGTTGACTTCTTTGGAGACCGTCTTGAAGCGTTGATGTTGTTTCTCCGGCTGAGCTCTATAGCGGAAGCTGTTCGACAGTTCCAGTAGGTTACACTGCTTATGGAGGAAGAACGGCGGCGGTTGTAGCGGGCGACTGCAGTAAGCTTTGGCGGTTTGGTTGTAGCGAGGGTGAGCCCGCCACTTACCTTCGCTTCCAATAGCTAGAGTATTCCTCTTTCACCGGATTGACAGAGAGCCGACTCTGGAGTGGTGATCTCGGTGGGCAGAGCGATTCCGGTGGCGGCGTAGGAGGTAGAGGATGCCTCTCTTTTAGCTGCTAGGGTTTTTGTTTAGGTCATTGATGTTCTAGTTATCTATGGTGTTTTGGAACCAAATTCGATTCTTGTAACTCTACCAAAATTTCCGGTTTAGGGATGGTTATCAATATAATATTATTATTAGAAAGAAGACATGCATGAACTATTCGTCAATTTCCTTTTACCTAATGATGATAAGTTGGACCATTAAAATGTCTTTTCCGCCTTTTTATTTCTTCTTTTACAAGTTATGGACTAATAAAAAGAAGAAATTAAATATATACGTATGAAAAGTTGATTGTAATTTGGAAAAATAAGACCAATAATTCTGGATTGATTAGCATTTGGGTCATCATTAGGAAAATAGTCGTTTTCGTGAATCTTCATCATTCACCTTTCATTACAAAAAAAAAAAAACTAATTGTATTAAATGAAGTAAGTCCTAGATTTATGATTGTTTAAGACTTTTAGCTACAAAATAACATTTATTAGATTTCAGAAAATTATGCGACTGCAAATGTTTTTTTCTTTTAAACACAATACATCATTTTTAGTCCGTGAATAATTTAATATCACACTATACAATATACATAAATAAATATACTAAGTGGGTATGGGAGAATCTTTGGTCACAAACTATGTGCTCGTGCGGAAGAGGATACTGACAAAATCGGTACTCAGCCCAACCCTACGACCCACGCGCGTCCAAACAGTTTCCGGCTTTTCATAAAACCACTTCTTATTTTAAGTGTCTTATTATCTAACCTATAGTATTAATAGTAAATTGATTTCCTAGGACCCTTGTCTTTTTCTGACCCTATTTTAAATTTCAAAATTTCGGACCCTATTGTCATTTACATAGGAACATAACACAAGCTAAATAATTTTAATGTTATACTTATTCTATGTGTATAAACTATGTTATATGTTAACTCTTCGAGAGTTTTGTTTGTTTTAACTATTTTCTTATCTATATAGCTCAATTTTACATGTGAATGTCATGGGCTTTTGAAACTAATGCTTTACTTAATATTTATTTATATAATATAATCATATTCAGGGCCGGTCCAATGAAAATGGTGATCCGAAAAAAAAAAAACTATTTTGTGGCTCTTTCTATATTTATTATTTAAAATTTTAACAAATATTAGCTTTGAAATAATATGAAACTGTATTAAATATTTTATAAAAAATAATTATTTAGTTAAAAACTAAAACTTTAACCTTTACCATATATACATTATCATACATATATAATTTTGATAGCCTAAAAAATATAAAATATTATGATGGTCCTAAGTAGTTGCTTGCACAATAGTTGCATATTAATCTATTATTTCATTATAGTTAGTTTTGCCTCATACTAGTTTTCTCTACCTATACATTAATGGTTAAAGAAAGCGAAGAGAAGAGAGATAGAGTTAGAAATATAAGAGAATGAGAGAGAGAGAATAGAAAAATAGAGAAGAAAGTTTTTTTCCAGTGAGTATTTTAGGGATTAGATTTTGGTATTTTTTCTAGTATTTTCAATAGATTAGTGGATTTTTAAGAGAGTTGATGAGATTTCTCCTTGTTTTAAATCTTGCTTTGCATCAGTCTAAAATTCTTGTTAAGGTTGCATTTTTAAGAGGCACTTTAAAAAATACGAACTTTGTCTTTCTTCGCCATCGTCGAGATTTACAAAACTTGAAATCTTGCTTTTCATCATATGTGTTTTTACATTGCATAAACTAAAACTTTAATCTTTACAATATATACATTATCATACAAATATAATTTTGGTGGCCTAAAAATATAAAATATTATGATGGTACTAAACGGTTGCTTAATCCGCTTGTCCTCCGGACCGGACCTGATCATATTTGGTTTATTATATTTTTATATGTAGATATTTGTGATATGGAAGGAAGAGTAAATAAGATGTTATTTAACATATATATAAGAATTTATATTCCAAAACTTATATATTAGCACTATTATTTTTGGATATCCACAATACTATAGATTTTTGTGGTATTTAGAATTGTTGTTTAACAAATGTTTTTTTTTTAATTCAAAATATAGCGCGAGCAAACACTATAATTCGACTTCGTCTATCTAATCGAAGTAACTGTGTAGGTTGCAAAAAGTTAAGACTTAAGCGGCAACTACATAAATAAAGAAAAAACTCGGGGCCACAACTAATAAACAAAAGGAAACGAGGACCGAAGGCAAATTAAGAACCATATTTTAAAACTCTTTTCAATTTTTAATAAGCTAGTGCTTCGTGCCGTGTAGGGTTAGAAAGTTGCATAAATGCGTAGAAACATACGAGAACTCAGGGAAAAAGTAAGCCTTTATCGTAATTATCGTCAAATTTATCATATTTTATTTTCTTTATATAGATTAGGGATTACTATTTATATGGGAACGAGAGACCTATATCTTATACTTGCCGAGTCATTCATCTAACCCCCAAAAAGTAAGATAAAGGCAGATAATTATTTATTAGGATCGAATCCAAGTGTTTGACTAAAAATCCCATTAAAGATTTGTTACCAACGGACAAAAGAGAAAACAAAAAAAAGCTGTTGTACATATTTACAGACTAGATGAAGTTTGTATTTTGGAGGTAACTCATTGTTTTTGTACTTAGTAGAATATGTACACTAAGCTAACTTTTGTAAAGCAGTAAAAATGAAACTCTAAATCAACTTGTGTAAATTCATTAGTGAAACATTAATTTTTTGATTAAATTAATGGAAGAAAATGAATTATTAGATAGAGATTATAAAGAGAAAATTAATCTTTAGTATCATGATTATGTTTTCTCTTCTATTTCTGTGGGATTATATGCTTCATTCTTCAATTATCTGCTTTTCCTTTTCTTGCCTTCTTTTTTTTCTCTTTGCCATTTTTTTTCCTTATTATTAAAATTTTGTTTTCTTGTTGCTTTTGCAATTTCCTCGGAAAGACCTTTGATATTTCTTTCCAAACAGAGACTAATAAACCATTAGCTCCTCAATTACGCAAAAGATAAAGAAAGAGAGCCTTTTATTTTCCGGGAGAATTCTTGATTTTCCAGGAAATTTTTTACTTTTTCTTTCTCTTTTGTTGGTGATGGTCGTGCTAAAAAAGATTCCTCTCTATGTAAGTACTCCTTTCTCATCTACGGAATCTTAAACCATCTGATTTTGGAAAGAAGAAAAAAAAAATCTAAACTTTGGTTGTTTTGAATCCGACCATCTCTGCAACATCGTACTTGAGCAGAAACAGTATCTAAAAACTATTTTTGTTGTCTTCTTCATAAGCAAAACTCTGTCTTTGTCTCTCTCTATCTCTCTCTTCTTCCGTCAACGTCACAGTCGTCTCGGTCAAACTTATTTTCTACTCTTTGCTTCTTCCTCTACGTCTTCTTCTTCTTCAACAAGGTTTCATATTTAGATTGAAAAAGATTGTTTCTTTGTTTCTTTTTCTGAAAGCTTACTCTGTTTTTTTTTTGTTCTTTGGTGTTTTTCAGAGGAGTTAAGCACAGTGGAGATTAGCTTTTGTTCCTTGATGTCCATAAAAGAAGATCCTTACTCCGTTGAGCTATTGAATTCAAACGCAGAAACTCAGAGCTTTGAGTTTCAACCTCTACAAGGCATTTAATCGAACACTTGGTGGGCCAATGAAGCAAAAATGGCTGTTAGTGTTGATACTCTGTTTCTTTGCGACTTCTCTTGTGATGGTTATTCATGGAAAAAGGCTAATGAACGACGACTTCAACGAAACTGCTCTGTTAATGGCGTTCAAGCAATTCTCTGTAAAATCTGATCCTAATAACGTTCTTGGTAACTGGAAATACGGGTCGGGTCGCGGCTTATGCTCTTGGCGAGGTGTTTCTTGCTCTGTCGATGGGCGAATCATTGGATTAGACCTCCGAAACGGTGGACTTACCGGAACACTAAACCTAGTTAACCTCACGGCGTTGCCTAATCTCCAGAATCTTTACCTGCAAGGAAATGATTTCTCTTCTTCTAAAGATTCGTCTGGTTCTGCTTCTTCTGGTTGTTATCTTCAAGCTCTGGATTTGTCTTCGAACTTGATTTCAGACTATTCAATGGTGGATTACGTTTTCTCAAGATGTTCGAATCTGGTTTCAGTGAATTTCTCGAACAACAAGCTCGTCGGAAAATTAGGTTTTGCTCCGTCTTCTCCGAGCTTGATGACTGTTGATCTCTCATACAATATCTTATCGGAAGAAATACCGGAGAAATTTATCGCGGATTTTCCGGCGTCGTTGAAGTATCTCGATCTGACTCACAACAACTTATCCGGCGATTTCTCCGATCTAAGCTTCGGGATTTGTGGGAATCTCAGCTTCCTCAGTCTATCACAGAACAATATCTCCGGCGATAAATTCCCAATTACTCTACCTAACTGCAAATTTCTCGAGACATTGAACATCTCTCGGAACAATCTCGCCGGTAAAATCCCCGGCGGATTATATTGGGGAAGTTTCCAGAATCTGAAACAGCTCTCTCTAGCTCACAACCGTTTCTCCGGCGAAATCCCACCGGAGCTTTCTCTACTCTGCAAAACACTAGAGATTCTTGATCTCTCCGGAAACGCTCTCTCCGGCGAACTCCCTCAACAATTCACCGCTTGCCTCTCGTTACAGAACCTTAACCTTGGAAACAACTTCCTCTCCGGCGATTTCTTAAGCACCGTCGTGAGTAAAATCACCGGAATCACTTATCTCTACGTGGCTTACAACAACATTTCAGGCTCTGTTCCAATTTCTCTCAACAACTGTTCAAATCTTCGTGTTCTTGATCTAAGCTCAAATGGTTTCACCGGAAATGTACCGTCTGGTTTCTGCTCTCTTCAAAGCTCGCCGGTTCTTGAAAAGATTCTCATAGCCAACAATTATCTCTCAGGAACAGTTCCTATGGAGCTTGGTAAATGTAAGAGCTTGAAGACGATTGATCTCAGCTTCAATGCTCTCACTGGTCCGATTCCAAAGGAGATATGGACGTTACCGAATCTTTCGGATTTGGTTATGTGGGCGAACAATCTCACTGGAACTATCCCAGAAGGTGTTTGTGTTAAAGGTGGAAACTTGGAAACTCTCATCCTCAACAACAATCTCTTAACCGGTTCGATCCCTGAGTCGATCTCAAAATGTACCAACATGATCTGGATCTCTCTTTCGAGTAATCGTTTGACCGGGAAAATCCCTAGCGGAATTGGTGATCTTTCCAAGTTAGCTATCTTGCAGCTTGGGAACAATTCTTTATCCGGGAACGTTCCACGCCAGCTTGGGAACTGTAAGAGCCTAATCTGGCTTGATCTGAACAGCAACAATCTAGACGGGGACCTCCCGGGGGAGCTAGCTAGTCAGGCCGGGCTAGTAATGCCTGGTAGCGTTTCAGGTAAACAGTTTGCGTTTGTGAGGAATGAAGGCGGGACAGACTGCAGAGGTGCAGGCGGATTAGTAGAGTTTGAAGGCATTCGTGCAGAACGACTAGAGCGGTTTCCAATGGTTCATTCGTGTCCTGCAACGAGAATATACTCAGGCATGGCAATGTACACTTTCTTAGCAAATGGAAGCATGATCTACTTCGACATCTCATACAACTCGGTATCCGGTTTTATACCTCCGGGTTATGGTAACATGGGGTATCTCCAGGTCTTGAATCTGGGACACAACCGGATAACGGGAACCATCCCGGACAGTCTTGGAGGGTTGAAAGCTATCGGTGTTCTTGATCTATCTCACAACAATCTTCAAGGGTACTTACCCGGATCGCTCGGATCGCTTTCTTTCCTCAGCGACCTCGATGTTTCTAACAACAACCTCACTGGTCCAATCCCATTTGGAGGTCAGCTTACAACATTCCCTGTCTCAAGATACGCAAATAACTCTGGCCTCTGTGGTGTTCCTTTGCGTCCCTGTGGTTCAGCTTCTAGACGGCCTATTACCTCCCACGTCCATGCCAAGAAGCAAACTCTTGCAACCGCTGTGATTGCTGGAATCACGTTTTCTTTCATGTGCTTAGTGATGCTAATCATGGCGCTTTACAAGGTGAGGAAAGTTCAGAAGAAGGAACAGAAGAGGGAGAAATACATTGAGAGCCTTCCAACTTCTGGTAGTTGCAGCTGGAAGCTCTCTAGCGTTCCTGAACCACTTAGCATTAACGTTGCTACGTTCGAGAAACCGCTGAGAAAGCTCACTTTCGCGCATCTTCTTGAAGCTACAAACGGGTTTAGCGCAGAGACTATGATTGGATCTGGTGGGTTTGGAGAAGTCTACAAGGCTCAACTCAGAGACGGATCTGTTGTAGCGATCAAGAAGTTGATTCGAATCACGGGACAAGGTGATAGAGAGTTCATGGCTGAGATGGAAACAATCGGAAAAATCAAACACAGAAACCTTGTTCCGCTTCTGGGATATTGCAAGATTGGTGAAGAGAGGCTTCTTGTATACGAGTACATGAAATGGGGAAGCTTAGAAACCGTTCTTCACGAGAAATCATCGAAACGAGGCGGAATCTTTCTGAATTGGGCCGCGAGGAAAAAGATCGCGATTGGAGCTGCAAGAGGGCTAGCGTTTCTGCACCATAGTTGCATTCCTCACATAATCCACAGAGACATGAAATCGAGCAATGTTCTTCTAGATGAAGATTTCGAAGCACGTGTCTCGGATTTCGGAATGGCAAGGCTGGTCAGTGCTCTAGACACGCATCTGAGCGTGAGCACACTCGCAGGTACTCCAGGATATGTTCCGCCAGAATATTACCAGAGTTTCCGATGTACAGCGAAAGGGGATGTTTACAGCTACGGAGTTATACTTCTTGAGCTTCTGTCTGGTAAGAAACCAATCGATCCAGGGGTGTTTGGAGAAGACAATAACCTCGTAGGGTGGGCGAAACAGCTCTATAGAGAGAAAAGAGGAGCTGAGATTCTTGATCCGGAGCTTGTAACCGAGAAATCAGGTGATGTTGAGCTGTTTCATTACTTGAAGATCGCATCTCAATGCTTGGATGATCGACAGTTTAAGCGGCCAACAATGATTCAAGTGATGGCTATGTTCAAAGAGCTTAAGGCTGATACAGAGGAAGACGAGAGTCTCGATGAGTTTTCGCTGAAGGAAACTCCGTTGGTGGAAGAATCACGAGATAAGGAGCCTTAAGAGGACTAAGAATGTTTTGTTACTTGTTCCAAATTTTGGTGTCACAGTGTATATAACAGACGAAGCTTCTGGTTTGGCTTGGAGGGTTTTCTCGTTGGTTAACTTGTCAAACACGGTAAGAGAAGTTCGTCTATGTAAACTTTTGTAAGTTCCCATTTAAGAAAATTTTCGAACATGGAGTTTATTTCCGGACTAAATTCTAGCTCATTTAGAAGAAGTTGATACCTTGTTTCGTTTTCTCTGTCGTTCCTTGTACATTGATTTCTTGAGCATGATTTCTACACTATTATTTTAACCAAATCTCAGGCATGTAAAAATCGCAGAGTACAATACGGCAAAGCAGCGTATAACAGATGTATAGCATATATTTTTCTTAGTCTTACAGAGTTGATGGAGCCTGGATGCTTATTAAATCACAAAAATGTGCTATGGATCTTCTTGATTTCCCTACCTTGCTTTTTGCTTTACTAACACTTTTCTATGATTGATGTCAAAATCATAGATTAGCAGACAATTTTATCATCTCCATTGTAGGAATGTGGCATAATAGATGCTTCGATCTTCTATGCTCTTAAGGTCGACTAAATGCATTCTACGTCTAATATTTTGTGTAGGTTGATATAATAGTTGTTAGACTTGGAAGTTCTTGTCTACTCTAGTACATAACATTATAATTCTTGCATATTTATTGTTGTTTGTTTTGTTTAAAATGGACAATTTGAATTTCGATGTTAATTTTGCTGATAAACAATGTTTTTTTTTAGTGTTTTGTTAGATTATAAGATCTGTATGGTGAATATCATTCTTTGGAAGATGTCAATTGACTCTTGCTTCTCTGAATTGTTAGCTTGGTAAATTGATCAAATTTTCTTGAGAATAGTTATTTTTGTATGTTTTATACAGAATTAAAGGTCCGTCAATGTCTTAAACAGCTATCTTCGGAACATTCCGTGATGTAGTATCCGTTAGATTCTAGAAACTTATTGCTTACATATCCATTGATAAACTTTGGGTATTGGTCGTATTGGAACATTACATTGTGTTTAAAATGCTTTTTATCTTTGTTTTGGTGCTTGTATGTATCAAAAGGTATTAAAGTCTCTCATTTCTTTAAACGGATGCATGTTGGACTTTCCTATAGATATTTGTTTTTAAAGTGAGACTCATGCAGTTTATGGTAGTAGTTTTCTTGAATCTCGAATGTATCATAAGGTCTCTCATATATTATCCCTGTTTTGGTGCTTGTATTTGTATGTATCATAAGGTTTCTCATTTTTTGAAATGGATGCTTCTTGAAGTCTCTTGTAGATAATTGAATGTAAGTGAGACTCTTAATTTTTGTTTTTAAGTATTGCATGAATGCTAATACCATTTTCTCCAATTATTCTCTTAATTTAACTCTTCTACTTGTAGCCATAGCTCTTACCACTAAGGTTTAATTAGATACTAAAGCACTAATTCATTCCTCAGTTTGCTATTCTTATGAAGCATTTTGCAACTAGACTCCTGCAGATTATGGTAGTAGTTTCTTTGAATCTCAAAAGTATTTGTTGTATGTTATGCTCTAAGCCTTTGGTGATTGTTCTAAACATTTGTTAGATTCAACAAATTGTACCCGTTGACTTGAAAATTTACAATACTACTGATTGAAAATATCTATGTTATGGTACCAAGTGTCTATCCTTTGGTCTCTTAGTCTTACAGAGTTGATGGCGCTTGGATATTTATTAAATCACAAGAATGTGCAATGGATCTTTCTTGAATTCGCTACCTTGCTTTTTGTTTTAATATCGTCTATAACTAAAGGAAGTCCAAAATCCGATAAAATCAGCCAACAAAAAACATAACAACAAGAAAGGAAAATCCGACATCTGCATAAAAATATATAGATGCTCGTTCTTTCTCAAAAAGATCATGAACCCATCTGATTTTTTTGTGATCTATTTTTTTTATCTGGATCAATAATTTTCCGATTCTTGATCAGTTTAGATATCAGTTAAATTTTCATGTGTCTAAAATTGGGTTCCAAGAGTAATTTATCTTCTCAGATCCAAGATCTGGACAAGAGCTCATCGGAACCAACAGCTTGAGTTTCATATTACCTGCCCGGAACAAAGGTTGGAGACCACCGAGATCTGTTCTTCGCGAAAGGGGAGAGAGAAGACGAGGAGTAAAAGAAAAAGTTTTTTTTTTAATTATATTAGACTGTTAATTAATATATTTGCTTTTAGTTAAGTTATTATGAATTAAATACTTAAAAACTAAATTTGAATTTTAATACTTGTGAATATACATTTTAAATGTTTATAAATCTAATGTATAAGTTAGTCAAAAATTAGTTAGAATAAATGGTCATATACAATTTCTATTATTTTTTTGGTTAGAAATTTTCGACCACTATTATTGGTCTGAAATTTTTGACAATCTTTTTTGGTAAATAATTTCTGACCAATTTTATAACCAAAATCTATTTACACCATCGATTTTCGACAAATTGATTAAGGTCAAAATTAATAATAATAAAAAAATTTGGAGACGGGTTGCATTCAAAACTATTGGAAGATTTGTGACTAAGCTTAGTTGATGATTTTGATTAGAGGGAGTGGAAACCTTCTTGGCAGAGTGAGAAGTGGTTATGAGTTGTGATTTAATGTTTCTACATAGGCAGTTGTAAAGACGCTGATAGCTTGAAAACCCTACAAGGGAAGATGTAGAGGGTGAGTGTAATGGTCCGAAGATAGATCTTTTCGTGATCATTTTTACAATAATACCATAGATCCACGTGATCAGCTATTAACTCACCGGATCGTGTACCGAACTCACCAAGAATTCGCTCATTCTTGTTGAGTTGTAGAAGACCTTTGTCGTCGTGCAGACGTTCAACTCTGAGAGCCATCTTATCGAATTTCCCCATTTCATGGCAAACCTAGACGCAATGCAAAGTTTTCAATGGCCGACTCTGTTTTAAATCATGGCTGCACGTCATGAAAACTCTGATCAATTAAGTTTTTATCTATTTTGATGAAGTCCGATCAATTAGGTTTTATGGTTTTGTTTTTGTTCTTGGAATTAATTAGTTGGTGACATAGATTAGTTGCTGACGTAGATGCAGAATAAGAGGTTTATGTGTCAAGTCAGGAGAGATCCATTCAACCATTATATATAAGATATGATAACATTTACTAGATTGATGTTCCGGATACGGTAACAGTGCTATATTAAATAATACAAATAAAATGAATAAATGTTTATGTGTCCCAAACGCCAATCTAATAAATGTTATTAATATAACAAAGCTAAATTAGATTGAATATTACTATGATCTTATTTTTATTTGATTAAATAGTCCAAAAACCAGAAAATATATAGATTCTACATACATTTATATAAAATTAAATAAGTAATCATACAAGACAAACTTTCACGATATTCCATAGACGAGTTCCATTTTTATAACTATTTGAACAATTGCTTGATTTAATGTAATATGTTTGATCTAATCTAATCTATTTGCTTACGATCAACGAGCTTCTATTTATTCTTGTAAGATATAAGTTTATGATGATAAAAAAAAATCATTGTTTTCAAATAGGATAACATTTTCCATATGATGAAAACATTTATTGTTCATCCAAAATTTCAACTCTTATTGTATTATATATTTCTCACATGTTGAAACATATCAATGATCTAAAAGAGAGCATATATCCAATTTTGTTTTTATAAATTTATCTTTTAACTAAAGATAAAGTTATATACTATATTAGATCATAAAACCAAACCGTAAATTTAATAATTGTTATCACAAAATATGTTTGTACCCTATGTCTAGCTCATAATTAATTCAAAAATATTAACATAGTCGCAAAAGTAAAATTTAAAAAATATAATCTATTAAATTGTTTATATTGTATCATGTCCGTCGCGATATTATGTATGTATATGTGTTTGCATTATTAGATAATTTTAAATACGGTATGATATAAAGCCTTATAACTGCAGCTTTTTAATTTTAAATTTCATACTATTTAACCTAGACCAATTTACATCTTAGAATAAACTCATAATATTTTTGAATTCATCATATAATAAAACTGTGTGGAATATAATATATCAAATATTTGAATTCATCGTACACATTTGAGAGAAAAACATTACAAAATCAAATTATTAAATTGTAAAGTTTATAAATATTTTTGTATATGCGCGTATGAATCCCCTAGTACAATAATATTACAGTCGAAAGGTTTTTCTTTTATCTATCTATAATACATGAATCGGTCGGAAAGAGAAGGAAATATATTCATAAATCTTCATGCTACTACTTTAGTTTTTGGTTGTGTGTAATGTTTTAACAGAATTATCAATGGTGAATGGTGAATGGCAATGGACATACCTATTAAGGCTATTAAAAAAGAAAAAATATTTCTTTTAGAATTGGGGTACTTGCCATATTCCCCGGTCAACATTCATCGGGTTATCATTTATGTTCTTTCCACATTTGTTGTTAACCATTAAACATAAAAGTCTTTTAAAACTGAACCAAAATGTTTTGGTCTACGAGGTCAAGATCAAATCGGTCGAACCGCCAACACTAAACTGATATGATCTTATTATTTTCAAATAACATTTACTAAGCAACACATTTTTGAGAATTTATTAGTATTTTAAATATTTATATTAAACTCGACTAAATTTGCTATGTCCGAATGAATTTTGAAAACACTAAAACAATCTGATAATGTAAATTGATAATGCTTCATTAATTTTTTTTTTGAAAAAACTGGTTATTTTAAAAATATAGATATTTAAAATTGACTAAAATGCGTATAACATATAGTTTTCTAGATTTTTTTGGGTATTGTTTTGACTGACCGAACCGAAGTAGAAACCTCTAAGAAAAAAACGAATTATAATTAAAACCTCTTCAGCATTGTTGGCACTTGGATAACCAAAGTTTGACCGGTTAAAATTGTTACCAAAATACAAATTTTACGAATTTTATTATGTAAGAACAATAGAACATATCTTCCTTCTATGCAACAGCATACATCCCCTCTGTCTTCTTCTTTGTTTTCGGCCCACTTCCTCTTAAGAAAAAGGTTTCTCCATTTACATCTATAAATTAAGTAGTTATTTCATTGATTCCCTCTCGTTTTTGAATTCTAAGTCTCCCAAAATTATGACTTTGACACCAAATCATTTTTATTTCAAAACATAGATTTTGTTTTTTGGTGTGTGTATCTTGACATCTCAGGGATTTCTCAAAAAATGAGTGATTTTGATGGAAGCTTAATGCAAACAACACTGTTTTGGGCTCCATCATCCAGTCCTAGCCCAAAAATGATATTGGCGATGCTGAATCAAACGGACAATGGTCTAAATCCGATCAATGAGATCTTCCCTCAAGCCAACTTATCAAAAGACCATAGGGATTGGTCTGAACAAAGACCTGGTCTCCGCGAGAGATTGGCTTCAAGAATAGGATTTAATCCTCCAACGCTCGACATTTGCTGCACTTTTCAGGAACCCAATTGTTCCTTTTGCTGCACTTTTCAGGAACCCGATTGTTCCTTCACCTGTTGCTCTAATTTCTCCAGGATTCAGTCCATCAATACTGTTGCAATCTTCCATGTTCTCCAATTCTTCACAGGTAAGTTTCAAAGTCTTCTGTACATTAATATGTATATGATATATAGTTATATGATAAACAGTTAATTGAATTTGTGATTGATGTTTTCATACCTATTAATTGGCATTTACAATACCCAAATGTTCTTACCATAATTTTTATTTAGTTTCATGACTGATTTTCACCGCCGAATAAAAACTTTACGTACGAATGATAAAACTATATTTTGATAGATCTTTAACTACTTTTCAACGTGGAATCCTTTCAAATTATCATTTTCAATCCGGACTAATTTATTTTGTTACGGTCGAATATATGAAGATTCTTATACCATATAGAAAGTTTTATAGCATTTCATATATCATAAGGTTTTGATTGTCTTTTTTTTTTTTTTTTTTTTTGTTGCTTACGTTTACATCTATATATTATACAGTATATGCGTTTTCCAAATAACCATAGGAATTTTAGCATTTTAAACATCACACAAGTATAAACGTATAAATTATGTTTAAAACTATCGGATCTTAGGCGTCAATCTTCTTTTCCATAGAAATATAAAGTCTCAATCATAAACCCTAATTAACTGTTATTGTCTTTGGTGACTTGTTTTTCCAGATTATCCCTCTACATCTTAACACCAATTACACACCTCCAAAGATGGTGGAAAGTTCCCATGAAGGCAATGCAGCGACGCTGATACTCAACAATGACCTTCCTCCTCGAGAAGGTAATAGATAGAGTTGCTTGCAAGTTTTTATCCGTTCTTTATTTTCCCGAATATTTTCTCATATTTGTTTCACATGTGAAACAGGCTTCCGTGATATTCCAACGGAAGAGTCTGTTAATATCCCATCAAATGAATCTCAAGTCAAGCCAATTGATGCTCCTTTAGTCAATTCTTTTGAATCTGAGGTCGTTGGCAAAGTCGACAATGAGCTTACTCATCATCCGATGAACATTGATGGGCCTCGTCAAGAAGGTATTAGAATAAAGTTTCTTGTGTGTCAAGTATAAATCTGTTATCTGTTTTTCTGAATCTTTTATCAGATTTTTCTTACACGTGAAACAGGCGTCTATAAAATTCCAACAGAAGAGTCTGTTTCTCTCCCATCTCATGTTGAGCCATTTGGTGCTCCTTTAGTCGCTTCCTTTGAATCTGACGCTGTAGACTGTAGGAACCGAGAAAATCGAATTGAGAAAAAATGAATTAAGAACAACGGAGTCGAGAATAATCTCTGTCCTTAATTCTGAAAATCGTCCGTAGTGTGACGGCTTGATGCGATTCCGAATCCCAGGATAAAACCGCGACTAACACTCGAAATCGAAGTCTAACAAAACCGTATATCTGAAGAGAATGGCGGGAGTCGGTTTTATAAAACCGAAAGGGTGCTTAGCCAAAAGTCGCAACTTTTGATTAATTGTTGGACCGAAATTTGATTAATTTTTGGGCCGAAATTTTGAATAAAAATTTACTCCAAAAAGAATAGTCTTGATGGACCTTTGGTCCAATTGCCCAAGCCCAAGCCCAGCCCAGCCCAGCCCAGCCCAGCGAGCGGCGGCGGCGCGCGTGTGTGGTTCTCATTTCTCATATGCCATATGCACCATGCTACTCATTTGTAAACATGATAAGGGAGGGTAATATATATACCACTCAAATATTTTCTCTCAAGCCCAGGCCCAGCCCAGCCCAGCCCAGCCGAGCCGAGCCGAGCGAGCGGCGGCGGCGCGCGTGTGTGGTTCCCATTTCTCATATGCCATATGCACCATGCTACTCATTTGTAAACATGATAAAGAAGGGTAATATATATACCACTCAAATATTTTCTCTCCAAGCAATGTGGGACATTAGTAACTAAGATTACTTTAATTGTAAACATCACACTTTGACCTCACATTTCTCATTCACTAATACTTCAATTTTAACTTATGAGCATTCCAAGTTGTAGTCTAAACTGCAAGCTTTCCAATGAACTCATAATCCGGTAATTCCGGGCAATGACCTTGCCGGAAAAGCTACCGGAAAAGTGACATAATTCACTTGTTAAAATTTAGTTCCAACAATCCCCCACATGAATAGAAATATTTTCTAAACATATGATGACTCGATAAACTCTAAGACTCTACTGATTAGACCAACTTAGTTGACTAGACAGACAGACGGACTTTTTGAGAGTATAGCGAAAAATTACTGTATCTGAGTTGGTAGCAATGTTTCAGCTTTGAACCACTCGTAGTTAGTAGCTGTCGGATTTACTTGGCCAGGAGGTGGACATGATGTCTTGAACCACCCGGATTTCGATGTAAACTTAGACAACAGCTATAACACAGCTTCATTTTCTCATAGAACTTTGTTCTCTATTGTGTTCATTTTGGCCTTGAACTTGCCTGGTTATCATGAGTGAACTTGGAGAATATAGCTTTTCCTTCATTCTCCTAGAAACGGCCCCATTTCACACTCACTAGGTGATCCAATATATGGAATCATTAAAAACCTAATGCTTGTCCTTATACATTCCAATGTAACACTGTATATCATCCTAGGAACTAGGTAGAGATAGTAATCTCACAGTGTTCTTCCATGTTAAGTTTGAATTCGTTGTCCCTTTGAATCTACTTCTTGGGATCTCCAGTCATGTAGGTGGGGTTTCCATCAAACTTCAACTTTATTCATAGGCTTTTAAACCCATTCCTCTTGATGATTTTTCTACTTGATCTCTTGCCAAACCTTTATTGAACGGATCAGCCAGGTTATCGGCAGATTTAATATAATCAATCGTGAGTACTCCTGTTGAGATCAAGTTTCTAATGGTTTTATGTCGTCTTCGTATGTGACGAGACTTGCCATTATAATTATTATTTAGTGCCCGAGAGATAGCCGATTGACTATCATAGTGTACACGTAAAGCTGGCACTGGTTTCTCCCACATTGGGATATTTTCCAAAAAAATTCGAAGGCACTATGCTTCTTGAGCAGTTATATCTAAAGCGACAAATTCAGATTCCATGGTTGATGTGGCTATCACGGTTTGTTTGGTAGATTTCCAGGACACTACTGCACCTCCTAGTGTAAATACATATCCACTTGTGGATTTTGAGTTTTTGGAGTCCGCGATCCAGTTCGCGTCACTGTATCCTTCCAAAACTCCTGGTTCTCTACCATAGTGTAGTCCATAATTTTTGGTATAACGTAGGTAATTCAATACTCTAGTTATAGCTTTCCAATGTTTATGTCCTGGATTACTAGTATAGCGACTTAGTATGTTTACTGCGTGCGCTAAGTCAGGTCTAGTACAATTTGTCAAGTACATTAGACTTCCGATTACTCGTGCATACTCTACCTGAGAAACTGCATCACCTGAGTTTTTAATCAGGTGAATATGTGGGTCGACTGGAGTTTTTGCAGTCCCACTTGAATAGTTTTTAAATCTATCAAGTATCTTTTGAGAATAATGTGATTGTGATAAGATGATTCTTCCAGCATGTCTGTGAATCTTAATACCAAGAATGACATCTACCAAACCCATGTTTTTCATGTCAAAGTTACTATGAAGTAAATTCTTAGTTTGATTAATCATGTCATTAGTGTTGCCAATAATGAGCATGTCATCAACATACAGACACAACAAAACATATCCGTGTGGGGTACATTTGATGTATATGCATTTATCACATTCGTTAATGCTAAAACCATTTGACATCATCATATTATCAAATTTTTCATGCCATTGTTTTGGAGCTTGCTTCAGTCCGTACAATGACTTGACAAGTCTACAGACTTTGTTTTCTTGTCCGGGAATAACAAAACCTTCAGGTTGTTTCATATAGATCTCTTCTTCTAAATCTCCATGTAGAAAAGCAGTTTTGACATCCATCTGATGTATTTCTAGGCCTCTTAATGCTGCGATACCAACCAAAAGTCTTTTTGTCTGAATCCTTGGACAACAAGCCTAGCCTTATATTTATCTACAGAACCATCAGTTTTCAGTTTTGTTGTGAAAATCCATTTACACCCTAGTGCTTTAAACCCTTCAGGTAGATCGGTAATCTCATATGTATGATGTTGCAATATAGAATCGATCTCACTATTGACAGCTTCCTTCCAATAAGGTGCGTCTGGTATAGACATGGCTTCTGAGTAAGTTCGTGGTTCGTTTTTTGTGAGAAAAACCATCATGAAATCATCCCCAAAAGATTTTTCCTTACGAGCTCTTTTGATGCGTCGAGGTTCATCTACTACATCTTCCACTTCAAGTGTTGAAGTTCTGGAAGTGCTTGCCCCATTTGTTGAGGAGCTTGTTTCTCTTTGTTCAAATGTCCTCTTCGGACGTTGTTTACAAGGAAAAATGTTTTCAAAGAAAGATGCATTCTGTGATTCCATTACTGTATTCACATGGATATCGGGTATATCTGATTTGTGGACCAGAAACCGATAAGCACTGTTGTTGTGTGCATATCCTATGAAAATACAATCCACTGTTTTAGGTCCAATTGTGACCTTTTTCGGAGGTGGTATTGCGACTTTTGCAAGGCACCCCCACACTTTCAGGTATTTGTACGAAGGTACAACACCTTTCCAAAGTTCATATGGCATTTTGCCAGTAACTTTATGTGGTATCTTGTTGAGGATATAGTTCGTAGTAAGCAAAGCCTCCCCCCACATTGACTGGGGTAACCCAGATTCCTGCAATATTGCATTCATCATTTTTTTCAGAGTTCAGTTTTTCCTTTCTGTAACTCCGTTAGACTCTGGGGAATAGGGAGCTATCGTTTGATGTATGATGCCATGTTGTTGACAAAAATCATTGAATGGACCATCATACTCACCTCCTCTATCACTTCGAACTATTTTAATAGTTTTACCTAGTTGGTTTTCAACTTCGAGTTTATACTCTTGAAATTTTGACAAGGCTTCATTTTTGCTATGTAACAAGTATACATAACAATATTTTGTGTGATCATCAATAAATGTCACAAAATACTTTTTACCACCTCTAGTTTGTATAAATTTCAGATCACATAAATCTGTGTGTATTAAACCTAGAGGTTATGTGGTTCTTTGAACTTGGGGAGAAGGAGTTTTTGTGAGTTTAGCCTGTACGCATACTTCACATTTTTCCTTGTTTACTTTGCATTTCGGAATTAGCTTCAAATTCATCAATCTTTGCATAGATTTATAATTGACATGTCCTAAACGTTCATGCCAAATATTAAACGACTCAACCAAATAAGCAACATAATTATTATTAGATGAATTGTCAGTAATTACAACATTAGCGTTATTAATCTTATCAGTACGAAGGACTGTCGAAACACACAACTTGACAAGTCCTCCTTTAGCATAACCCTTTCCCAAATACATCCCATTCTTTCTAAGGACCAATTTATCAGCTTCGAAGTTGACGCCGAATCCTGCCTTGCTCAAGAGAGTTCCCGAAACCAAGTTCTTCCTCATGTCCGGCACATGCTTCACATTGTTGAGTGAGAGTTCACGTCCTGACGTCAGCTTCAGAACCACTTTGACGTGACCTTCAATCTTCGAGTAAGCCGTGTTTCCCATGAACAGCTGCTCCTCAGATTTGCTCTTCTGATAAGTGGTGAACATCAACTTATCAGTGCAGATGTGGGTGGTTGCACCAGTGTCATACCACCACTCTTGTTGGTTGTCATCCACTATGTTTACTTCATTGACAACCGCACACATATCCTCTTCAGTGAGGTTAGCTTCAGCCTTTTTGTTACCCTTGGGTTGGCTCCTGCATACATCCGATTTGTGGCATACCTTGCCACAGTTGTGGCACTTTCCTTTAAACTTTTGTCCTGGTTTCGCAACCTTCTTGAAAATTTGCTGACGATCAGTTGTCATGTGTCGAAATTTCTCAATCCGTGTAGCGGATTTTTCAGAATTAAGATTGTAGGAACCGAGAAAATCGAATTGAGAAAAAATGAATTAAAAACAACGGAGTCGAGAATAATCTCTGTCCTTAATTCTGAAAATCGCCCGTAGTGTGACGGCTTGATGCGATTCTGAATCCCAGGATAAAACCGCGACTATCAACGATTCGCAATGGACCTTTGGTCCAAAAACCCAAGCCCAAGCCCAGATTCAGCCCAGCCGAGCGAGCGGCGGCAGCGCGCGTGTGTGGTTCCCATTTTTCATATGCCATATGCACCATGCTACTCATTTGTAAACATGATAAGGGAGGGTAATATATATACCACTCAAATATTTTCTCTCCAAGCAATGTGGGACATTAGTAACTAAGATTACTTTAATTGTAAACATCACACTTTGACCTCACATTTCTCATTCACTAATACTTCAATTTTAACTTATGAGCATTCCAAGTTATAGTCTAAACTGCAAGCTTTCCAATGAACTCATAATCCGGTAATTCCGGGCAATGACCTTGCCGGAAAAGCTATCGGAAAAGTGACATAATTCACTTGTTAAAATTTAGTTCCAACATAGACAAAGTCAATATAGAGGAGGAGAGCGAGAGCAAGGACGAAGAGGAAGAAGAAAATGGGAATCATGGCATGCTTCATATTGATGATTCAGATTTCAGATCTTCATCTTCAAATATAAGGTTCCAACAAAAGTTAACATCGCAAATATTATTAAACCACATCTTAATTGATGTTAAAATAACAAATGTCTTCAAAAAGTTAACCACTACATAAACTCTTGCAGGAAGGTTGAGGGATCAAACATGATCGGTGCCACAAGAACAAATAAGACACAAAGGGTCATAATTCAGATGGAATGCGAAGAAGACAATCCTGACGATGGTTTTCGCTGGAGAAAATACGGTCGGAAAGTTGTCAAAGGAAATCCTAATCCGAGGTTATTATGTCTCTTTTTTTTTCTAACCAATTCGTTTATTTTCCAATACACATTTATAAGCCTTTTTCTATACTTTTATCTGTGGTGGTTTTGTTCAAAAATCTTTACCAAAAGACATGATCACCTTAGATTAGTCTTGGATTAGCCAAACACATACAATATTAAATCAAAAACATAAAGTTAACGAATACATTTTTGAATATATGTTAATCGCAGGAGTTACTTCAAATGCACATCCACTGGGTGCAAAGTGAAGAAGCGTGTCGAGAGAGGAGCAGACGATAACAAGATATTGGTGACTACATACGATGGGATTCACGAGCATCATGCACCACCTGCACGCAGCTCTAGGGACTATCCTCGTTACAGGAATCGGTCTGATTCACCAATGTCTCAGAATCAGATTAATCGAACCACCAGTCAGTTAAGTGGGCCTTTATCTTTGTTGAGTCCACAAACTAATATGACAAGGTTCTATCTGACTGGACTTTCGATGATGCCGAGTTTACCAGTAAACCACCAGAATTCAGGTTTTATGTATCGGAATGAAGAACCAATGATTGATGTGATACCGGACGGTACAAGGGTATACAATGGGATTGTGGATCAGCTATATGCTAATTTTGGTATGAGACTTTAGACATTTTTGTGCTATACAATTATATACAAGGATTTAATTGTATAGAACATATATATATATGAACATCTCCTCTTATATAAGAACATCATATTCCTCCTAAGAACATCATCTTCCTCCTAAATAAAATGCTTACGAATTTTACTATATAAAATATATAGATATATATATATATATGAACATCTCCTCTGTCTTCCTATTTGTTTTCTGCTAGCTTCCTCTCAAGAAAAAGGTTTCTCCCTATACATCTATATATTAAGTAATCATTTCATTAATTTATTTTTTATTCTAAATCTCACAAATTCTCACTTTAACACAAGATAATTTTTAGTTCAAAACATAAATTTTGGGGGTTTTTTTTTTGTGTATCTTGACATCTCAGGGATTTTTCAAAACAACATGAGTGATTTTGATGGAAACTTCATGTGGACTCCACCGTCCAGTCCTACTCCAAGAACGACCATGTTAAATCAAACGAACAATGGTCCAAATCTGATGAATGAGATCTTTCCTCAAGCCATCTTATCAAGAGACCCTACTGATCAGTCTGAACAAAGACCTAGTCTCGGCGAGAGATTGGCTTCAAGAACGGGATTTAATCCTCCAACACTCGAAATAGAAAACATCAGTCCTTTTGTTAGTTTTTTCATGAACCAGACTATTCTTTCTCCTATCACTGCAATCTCTCCAGGATTCAGTCCATCAGCATTGTTGCAATCTCCCATGTTCTCCAATTCTTCACAAGTAAATTTTTCTTATAACATTTCATATATCATAAGGTTTCTATATTTTTTTTTTTTGCTTACGTTTACATGTATTATATATGTTTTCCAAATAAACCTAGGATCTTTAGCATTATTTTAAACAAAACGCAAATATAAACGCATAAACTACGTTTAAAACCAACATATCTAAGGTCTTAGTCTTCTTTCCGATAAAAACAAAATAAGATCTTCATCCTAAACCCTTACTGTTTTGGTGACTTGTTTTTCCAGATTATCCTTCCATATCTTAACACCAATTCCGGACCTCTGGACATAGTGGGAAGTTCCGATGAAGGCAATGAAACAACGCTGATATTCAACAATGATCTTCCTCATCAGCCGTTGAACGCCGATCTGCTTTCTCAAGAAGGTAGAAAATTTGTATGCGTCTGAGTTTAAATCTTTTCTTTATTTTCCCGAATCTTTTATCAATTTTTTCTTATATGTGTAACATGCTTTTATTATATCTCATCTCCAGAATCTAGTGTTGAGCCACTTAGTGCTCCTTTAGCCGCTTCTTTTGAACCGGATGCCGTTGACAAAACCCACACTGATTTTCCTCATCAGTCGTTGAATGGTTATTTGCCTCCTCAACAAGGTAATAGAGTTGCTTGCATCTCAAATTTAAATTTGTTTTCTATTTTCTGAATCTTTTATCAGATTTTGTTTACATATGAAACATGCTTCCATGAAATTCCAATGGAAGAGTCCGTTTATATCCCATCTGATACGAATTTTTCTAGAAGTCCTAGACCATGGATAGTTTATTCCCGAAAGAAGAAAAAGAGTAATCAAGAATAAGTCAAACTATGAAATGGAAAACTATCTATGCTTTCTATTTAGTTATTTAGAAAATTATCAATGATTTCCTTTTAATTATTTCCTTTTCTTAGATAATGCTTTCTTAACGTTTTCTTATAAATAAGGATGTAATCTCGTTTGTGAGAGGCATCCAAGCAATTGAGAGCTTTGGAGGTTTATCGGAATTATTCCGAGGGAAAGAGAATCTAGTTCTCTTTGTTTTGGTTAGGTTATTGTCTCTGTTTCAGTTTTAATAAAAGGAGTTTTGGTTTTACCTCTGGTTCTGGATTTATATCTCTAACAATTGGTCCGACCTAAAGACGAACGCCTAAAGAATGACGAAGACTAGACAAGAAGAACGTTTGGAAGAGTTAGAGAAGAATCACGAGGTTTTGACCACAAAGATGGATGGGCTGGCCTCCAAATTTGATGATCTGCAGGCAACTCTTAAGCAATTTATGGCAGCTTCTCAAGCAAAGAGTACAATAACCTCACCCTCTCACGATCTTTCAGCAATTTCCACATCTAAAAGTAAGGCTAAAGAGCAGCAAGTACCAGCGATAACGCCTCATGATGATAACCTATGTGCTGTGAGACGAGTCGAGATGCCGAGCTTCAATGGTGATGATCCATTGGGATGGTTAGCACGTGCAGAGCAATACTTTTCACTCCAACGCACAGATCCTGATAAGCAAGTCGATATTGCCTTCATGACTATGGAAGGTGACGCCCTACATTGGTTGCAGTGGCTTCGACAACAAAACCCAGCTCTAACTTGGCCAAATCTGAAAGTGGAGCTCATGGAACAGTTCGGGGGAGATATTACAGCATCTCCTTGTGAACAGTTAGCAGCACTACGTCAATATAACTCTGTTGATGACTTTGTCAACGAGTTTCGTGCTCGAGCTGCCCAAATTCCTAATCTTGATCCTCAACTTCAATTGGGAATTTTCTTGAATGGTCTTAAGGAGGATATTCGCGTTAAGATCAGACCTAATGAGGCAAGTGATTTGCGGACTGCTATTCATGTTACCAGATCTATCGAGAGAGAACTTGACTTCAGTACCGGAGGAAAGAAAAGTAACAGGGACGAAACATTTAAACGTTATTCCACTAACAATAACTACAACGGCAGCGGCATTACTTTTCAACGCACCAACCTTCTATCCACAGGTTCTGTTTCTACTACAAACTCTTTTGGAAAACCTGCAGATAAAGGCAAACCCAATTTAACGCAAAACAAGTCGTCGGGGTCTGCATTCTCTTCGACAAACAGCACAGGAAACAACATAGTTAGGCCTAGAGGGATACGACAGTATTCACACCAAGAGTTTTTGGAAATGAAAAACAAAGGGTTATGTTTCCGTTGCAAGCAACCATACTCTCCCCTTCATGATTGCCCCTATAAATCCATACGGGCTTTGATGTTAGCAGAAGATGAAAGTAGTGATGATGGTGAAATCAGAGTTCTGGACAGAGAGGATTATTCAATATCCGATCTTCCTCCTATCAACGAAGCACATTTTACATTCTTCCATCTTCCACTTAATACATTAAGCGGAATTGATAGTCCACAAACGATGAAATTTAAAGGAACTTTGGATGGTGAAACAGTTGTGATCATGGTGGATAGTGGAGCAAGTCATAACTTTATTTCTTCAAAATTAGCTCATAAGCTTCATCGAAAAATTGAACCAACAAAACGCTTTAAGGTTCGACTGGGTGATGGTCGAAAAGAAGACTCTGAAGGCAAATTCTCAGGTTTACCAATTCATATTGGTTCAGAACAGATTCTGGTTAACTGTTACTTATTTCCATTGGGTGGTATTGATATTATTTTTGGTGTTGAGTGGCTGGCTTCTTTGGGTGACGTTCAAGCAAACTGGACTAGTATGGTTTTAAGCTTCTCCAAAGGGGGTAAGAAAATCAAGTTATGTGGGGATCCTTCGTTGGCCCGCTCTGAAGTTTCAGTGAACGCTTTGAATAAGCTCCAAGAGGTTGATTTTTGTGTGTGGTTATGGCATATTGCAGATACACAGTTTGAGGGTAACTCACAGATTGAAATCACTACTCCAGATCACGTGAAGTTAGACAAACTTCTCACAGATTTTCAAGAAATTTTCGGTGATCCAACGGTGTTACCACCAGCTCGCTCTGGTGACCACCAGATCACGTTAAAACCATCTGCTGGGGCTGTCAATGTCAGACCATATAGATATGGTCACAACCAGAAAGATGAAATTGAACGACTTGTTAAAGAAATGTTAGCAGCAGGTATTATTCAGCATAGTAATAGTCCTTTCTCCAGCCCTGTACTCTTAGTTCGAAAAAAAGATGGGAGTTGGAGATTTTGTGTCGATTCCAGGGAGCTTAATAAAGTCACCATTCCAGATAAATATCCCATTCCAGTTATTCAAGAAATGCTCGATGAATTACATGGCACCAAGTTTTTACAAAGATTGATTTACGTTCTAGGTATCATCAAATAAGAGTAGCTGCCGATGATATTCCTAAAACAGCATTTCGTACTCATTCTGGTCACTATGAATTTCTCGTTATGCCATTTGGTCTCACAAATGCACAAGCAACCTTTCAAGGTATCATGAACGAGCTATTTCACCCTTATTTACGGAAATCAGTCCTTGTATTTTTTGATGATATTCTGGTTTATAACCCCTCATGGGACAGTCATTTGCGGCATTTACAACGGGTTTTAGAGATTTTGCATTCTCACCAATTCAAAGCTAACAAGAAGAAGTGTTCTTTCGGACAAATTTCTGTGGAATATCTTGGTCACATTGTGTCTCACACAGGTGTTGCAATGGACCCGACAAAAATCTCCAGCGTTTTACAATGGCCTACACCAAAATCTCTTAAAGCTGTTCGTGGGTTCCTTGGTCTAACGGGTTATTACCGTAGATTCATACAAAACTACGGTCTCATTGCTCGCCCTCTTACAAACCTACTTCGCAAAGATCAACCCTCTAAGTTTACTTGGTCTTCTGAGGCAGCAACCGCTTTTGAGAAACTCAGAAAGGCAGTCACCGAAGCTCCAGTATTAGTAATGCCAGATTTCTCGAAAACATTTGTTATAGAATGTGATGCATCGGGTGTTGGGATTGGAGTGGTTCTAATGCAAGCTAGCCAACCAATTGCATATTTCAGTAAAGCTTTATCTGAAAAATCACTCTCTAAATCAGCCTATGAAAAGGAACTCATGGCCATGGTTCTCTCGATTCAACATTGGAGGCCTTATCTTCTTGGTCGTCGTTTTACGGTTCGAACAGACCAAATCAGTTTGAAACATATTGTGCAGCAACGAATAACTACACCATCTCAACAAAACTGGGTTGCGAAATTATTAAGCTATGATTTTGACGTGGAATATAAAACAGGGGCAAGCAACCGTGTGGCTGACGCTTTATCTCGCCGTGATGATGTCTCTGATTTTTGCGCTTTATCTATACCAGTCTGGCTCGATTGGGATGCTTTAGAACAATCTGTAGCAGAGGACAACGAACTCAAAAAAATTATAGACCAGCTCCGCAACAATTCTGGGAACCCTTCACCATATTCTCTCGTCAATAATCGTTTGCTCTATAACAATCGAATTGTTCTTCCAGCTAAATCCCCTTGGATCCCTACTTTGCTAGAAGAGTTTCATTCTACACCTATGGGGGGACACTCAGGAGCATACCGTACATATAGAAGACTTGCAGCAAGTCTATATCGGAAAGGTATGATGAAACAAGTACAAAAATTTGTTGCAAACTGTTTAGTTTGTCAAAAGAATAAATATGATACAATGACACAGGCTGGTCTTCTGCAACCGTTGCCAATTCCCTCTGCAGTTTGGCAAGACATCTCTATGGATTTTATAACAGGTTTGCCACGTTCTCACGGTGTTGACTGTATTTGGGTAATTGTTGATCGTCTCTCTAAATATGCACATTTTATCGGTCTTCGACATCCGTTCACAGCAACGAGCTTGGCTGAAAAATTTATTAAAGAGGTTGTGCGCTTACATGGTGTACCTGAATCCATCGTGAGTGATCGTGATCCTATTTTTCTTAGCAATTTTTGGACAGAATTTTTTCGACAGATGGGAACTCGTCTTCGGTTAAGTAGTGCCTATCATCCACAAACCGATGGACAAACAGAAGTTTTAAATCGTTGTCTTGAGCAGTATCTGCGTTGTTTTACATCTGAACAACCAAAGCAGTGGGGTCGATATCTACATTGGGCTGAATATTCATATAATACCTCATTTCAATCGGCAGCTAAGCTCACACCATTTCATTCTCTATATGGCCGATCTCCCCCAACTCTTCACCAGTTCTTACCAGGAGAATTTCGTGTGCCTGCTGTAGCTGAGGAACATCAGAATCGCGATGAGCTTCTAAGACAATTAAATCACAATTTGCAGAGAGCCCAGATACAAATGCAATCTCAAGCCAATCGTAAGCGTCGTGATATTGAATTATCAGTGGGTGATCTAGTGTTGTTGAAACTACGACCTCATCGTCAAGTCTCCGTTCAGCAACGTTTGAATCAAAAGTTGGCTCCCCGTTACTTTGGACCATTTCAAATTATTAAGAAATTAAGCTCTGTGAGTTACAAATTAGCATTACCAGCTACATCAAAGATTCATCCCATTTTCCATATTTCTCAACTACGACCGGTGAGTGGAAATCATCAAGCTATTTCGGAAATTCCTGCAGATTTGGTAGTGGCTGAGGATAGTTTTATTCCCCGGGATATACTTGACATTCGTGTTGGGAATAATCCAGACGATCCGCAGATTCTGGTTGAATGGGAAGGACGAGTCAAAGAAGAGGCTACTTGGCTAGATCTGTCAGATTTTCGGGGTCAGTTCTCTGACTCCAGCCTTGTGGACAAGGCTGTTTCACTGGCGGGTGGCAATGATACGAATGTTTCTAGAAGTCCTAGACCATGGATAGTTTATTCTCGAAAGAAGAAAAAGAGTAATCAAGAATAAGTCAAACTATGAAATGGAAAACTATCTATGCTTTCTATTTAGTTATTTAGAAAATTATCAATGATTTCCTTTTAATTATTTCTTTTTCTTAGATAATGCTTTCTTAACGTTTTCTTATAAATAAGGATGTAATCTCGTTTGTGAGAGGCATCCAAGCAATTGAGAGCTTTGGAGGTTTATCGGAATTATTCCGAGGGAAAGAGAATCTAGTTCTCTTTGTTTTGGTTAGGTTATTGTCTCTGTTTCAGTTTTAATAAAAGGAGTTTTGGTTTTACCTCTGGTTCTGGATTTATATCTCTAACACCATCTCATGAATATCATGTTGAGCCATTTGTTGCTCCAATTAATAGTCGCTTCTTTTGAATATATTGATGTAGGCAATGACGATCTTACTAATCAGCCGATGAACTTTTATATGTCTTCTGAAGAAGGTAACAGAGTTGTTTGCGTCAAGTTTAAATCCATTTTCTATTTTTCTGAATCTTTTGTCATATGTCTTCCATGTGAAACAGACGACTTCTATTATATTCCATCCCCGGAATCTAATAGTGCTCCTTTACTCGCTTCTGTTGAAATTGCCATCGTTGACAACGCCAACAACGATGTTTCCCACCATGCGTTGAACGCTGATCTGCCTCCTCACGAAGGTAATAAAGTTGCATGAGTTTCAAATTTAAATCCATTCTCAATAATCTTTTATCAGATTTGTCTTACATGTGAACTAGGCCTCTATTATATTCCATCTGATGAATTTCGTGTAGAGCCATTAGGTGCCGATCAGCCGCTGAACATTAATCTGCCTAATCTGCCTTCTCAAGAAGGTAATAGATTGCATGAGTCTCAATAAGTATGTTCTCTATTTTGTAGAATCTCATGCTGAGCCATTTGTTACTCCTTTTGTTGCTTTTCAGAATCTGATGCCATTGACAAAGTCAATATTATCTCCATGGAAAAGGAGAGCAGGAGCGAGGAGGAAAAAGAAAATGATGTAGAAAAAGTTGAGGATCATGAAGTTATTGGTGTTTAGGCCTGGGCATTCGGGTATTCGGGTCGGGTTCGGGTAAGAACTGATCGGGTTCGGGTAGAGAGGTTTTGTACCTGTATGGGTATTATAGAATTTCGGGTCGGGTTCGGGTAGGAACCGATCGTGTTCGGGTCGGTTCGGATCCAAAAATCCAATACCCATAAAATCCCAAAAAAAAATCGGATCGGTTTCGGTTCGGATATTTTCGGGTATATTATACCCGAAATCGGTAAATTTTACCCGAAATACCCGAAAATACCAAAAAACCTGAAAATTTCACCCAAAATATCCGAAAATAAGCATATCCGTAAAAATAATTAATACCAAAATAATTAATGTTTCGGGTATTCGGGTACCCGATTGGGTATCGGGTAATACCCGTACCCGAACCGATACCCACAGGTATATGAATATAAGATCCAATGGGTAAAATGAGCATACCCGAACCCGAACCCGAACCATTTTTTCGGATCGGTTTCGGTTCGGTATTTCGGGTTCGGTTTTTTTGCCCAGGCCTATTGGTGTTGATGAACTAAATGTTGGATCTTCATCTTCAAACAAAAGGTTCCAACAAAAGTTAACATTGCAAATATTACTAAACCACATCTTATTTGATGTTAAAATAACAAATGTCTTCAAAAAGTTAACCACTACAGTAACTCTTTCAGGAAGTTTGAGGGAACAAACATGATTGGTACCACAAGAAAAAACAAGACACAAAGGGTCATACTTCAGATGGAAAGCGAAGAAGACAATCCTGATGATGGTTTTCGCTGGAGAAAATACGGTAACAAAGTTATCAAAGGAAATCCTAATGCGAGGTTGTTATATCACCGTTTTCTTTTTTTTTTAGCAGATTCATTTATTTCCAATATAAATAAGCTTCTTTCATATGCTTTATTAGTGGTGGTTTTTGTTCAAAACTCTTTACCAAAAGACCTGATCACCTTGGATTAGTCTTGGATTAGCCAAATACATACACTACATAAATTAATAAACCCTTTTTTGTATATATGTTAATCGCAGGAGTTACTACAAATGCCTTTCCGATGGATGCAAAGTGAAGAAGCGTATCTAGAGAGGAGCAGAAGATGATAGATTAGTCATTACTACATACGATGGGATTCACAATCATCCTACACCACCTATACGCACAAAGGGCTCAGTGTCTCTGAATCGGACTAATCGAGCCGCCAGTTCGTTAAGTAGACCTCCTTCTTCGTTTTTGACATCTACGGACATGAGTGCGCCTTCCTCTTCGTTGGGTCCACAAACTGATATGACAAAGCTCTATCTGACCGGACTCTCGAAGCTGCCGAGTTTACCAGTTAACCACCAGAATTCGGGTTTTACGTACCGGAATGAAGAACCAATGATTGATGGGATACCGAATTAATGGTACAGTGGTAAACAATAGGATTATCAGTCAGGTCTATGCTAATTTTGGTAAGAGACTTAGTTTAGATATGCTGTGATCTAAAATAATGTACAACTGGCTAAATCTCTCCCCCAAATGACAATGCACTTCTATAAGTTAAGAATCCCTTTTCTAAATTAAAAGTTAGATATCTTTCTCTAGTTCATTATGATTTTTTTTTTATATTACTGTGAAATTATGTCCATGGTTTAATATCTAGTATTAATTCTTGGAAGACACATATAAAGATATGAGAAATCTAGTTTTTTCTGTCAAAGTATTTTACTCAAAAAATCATTATGCTCCCTCTTTCTTGAAGTGAGTCATGAAATCTAAATGTTGTCTAAGAAATTTAAATCTGATTTTTATGAGCTAATTGAATGATTTATGATTAAAAAAAAAACCTTGAGAAAAATTAGTTCTTCTGATTTATTGGATTTTTTATTTGTTGGATTGTTATAGTTTACACTATTTTAAAGGTTTTGTCATTCTGTTTTTTTTTGGCAGAAATACTTTTGGAAAGTTGTTAGTTCTTGACAAAACTATAAGAATCATTTTCTTTGAAGCTATATTGCATGAAAATAAAAACGGATACATATAAGCGAAATGTATAGAAACAAGGAAATAATTTGTTTTTTTTAAAACTTTTAGGAAATAAGTACATTCTGGAAACATTAATATATAATTTAAAGTCTATAATAGAACACAAAAATCATATATTTTGGAAAACAATTTCTTGCAACAACTCAACTCTAATACATAAATTCTATGAATGAACTCTTATTGAAAGGAGAAGAAAATCAACATACTGCTTCGACTTCAATATATCAGTCGTCGACTTTAATTGGAAGATAATTAAATTAATTATGGCCTTAACTCGATTCTTCTTCTCTAGCTTTTTTAGGTTACGTTTAATTGTTAGAGAAAAATGAAACACGAGTAGTTTATATTCCTCTAATTAATTAGGATTTCTCTACCAAAATACCATATATATTCCCACGTTTTCAAGTTATTTACTTATTAATTTTTCAAATGAAAAAGCAAAATTTCATCGCGTTTCTAAAACACATTTTCGTCATGTTTCCAAATTAAAAATTTGAGGAATAATTTTTGCGCCGCATTTCCATGAACGTCTCCAAAAGGAAACGTACCTCGAGCATAATTTTCCTACGACCTTGCTTTGCAGATAAATTCAAAGTGAGAAAGCAGTATAAAAAAGAAAGTTATTCAATTACTTTGATGCTATAATTATTTTTCTTTATGTACTGTTGAATTTGACAACGATTATAGATTAAAATTGACATGTTAAGATATGATTTGGATAGAATTTTAAGTTTGAGGATTGCATACCGACTCTCACAATATTGAAAGACATTTATGAAACCAATTGCAGAAATTCAAAACTAGTCTTTTTATTACAACACCTTATTCTATAAGCATACTAACAAAAAAAGAGAAGCTATGCATAATATGTTAATTGATTTTCAGACAAAAGTCAAGGAAATAGTTCCGAAATTAGAAGGGAAAAAAAAAAGCAAATATAGGAGTAGATCACTCCTCATACTTCTCATAATTTAGTATTTATTATAGAGTTTAATTTAACTAAATAGTTTTCATAGTATAAGATCAATGAATTTTTGAATTTATCATACATGCTAACATGGAGCATCAAACTCCTTTACTCTTTCTATACGAAAAAAATGATCATAAACTAGTTATAGTAAACACAAGACAACGAGAAAAAAAAAAAAGGGTAAACACAAGACAACGTAACCGAAGGAGGATACAAAATCGACAAACGACTTGAATTGTGAAGAGCGTAGCAGTTAGAATCATGGATGGGTACAGATGCAGCAATTACAAAAGCTGCTGCATTTTCCAATAGATAAGATATTTCCAAAGCTCAAAATTTTGAAAGAGGGAAAATCACGAAAAGACATCATATTTGTCTTTTTGAAAAAGAAAAACAAAAAAAATGTAAACAATCAAACACTTCACTCGAAATAAATTATCTTAGATTATTGGTGATATTAATAACACAAACATGAGAGAAATATGAAAAGGGACGTTTTTGGGTGTTAGATTATATTGTGTACTTAACAACTTCAGAATGGTTATAGCTTAAAATTGATTAATGAAAATATGATTTGCATAGGATTGTATGTTTGAGAATTGCAAACCGACTCTCTCACAATATATTAATGAAATTAGGAGAAGAAAAAAACAAATAAAACAAAAGGCAAATATATATGAGTAGATCACTCCTCAATCTTTTCATCTTTAGTGTTCTTCTACTTAAATAATTTAGTGTTTGGTTTCTTTTTCGTTATAAAAACACATCATGTAAAAATGATGTGATGTCCTAAATTATACAATTATAAACGTGATTAAATAAATCAATCTAGAATCGAATTAAAAATTGTATAGAACCGCCGATCCATAAATCGGTTTGAATTAATTACTATTCATGAAAGAGAAAAAGATCAAACCGGGTCTGGTCTGAACATTCTTCTCCAATCAGCTATTTTGACCGAACATTTATCAAGCACAAACCGGATTCTACCAGGTTGGTTATCTAGTAGTATATTTTATTAAAACCGATCGTTAATGTTCGGACCGGACAAGTCGGTAAGGATAAGACTAATGCTGCGTCCAAACAATACTCCTCTGTCTTTTTCATTCATGTCAACGGCTCAAAAGGGGAAGAAGAACTAAAGAGATTCTGGAATTGGAATTGAAATTGAAATTGAATCGAAGAGGGAGAAGGAAGAGATCATTATTGACCATGGAGGAAGTGACAAGATCTGTGTTAGCGGAAGAAATACTTAAACGTTTAGATCTTGAAAATCTCTGTTCCGTCGCCTGCGTTTCAACTACCCTCCGCTCCGCCGTTGTCTCCGGCGTTCTCCCTTCTCTTACCTCTCTCGATCTCTCCGTGAGTTTCAAATTCAGCGGATTCTTCTTCAATTACTTATGGAAAAATATGAAATTTATCGAATTTTTTTTTTTTTTCGTTAGGTTTTTTCTCCGGATGAGGAAACACTGAATCACGTCCTTCGTGGTTGTATCGGACTCAGTAGCTTAACTCTGAATTGTCTCCGCCTTAACGCTGCTTCTGTGCGTGGAGTTCTCGGTCCACATCTCCGGGAACTTCACTTGCTTAGGTGTTCTCTTTTATCCTCCACCGTTCTCACTTCCATCGGCACCCTCTGCCCAAATCTCCGGTACCATTTCATAAACTTCGATAGGTTCCTTAGTAAATTCTCGTGCTTTTGATCGATATTTGATAAAAAGTCACATTTTTTTTATGAATTCTCGGATTAGCAATGGCGCTTTTGTCAATCACAAGAAGAATTGAGTTTCAAGTTATAGATTTGAAGTTGTGAAAGTGAGTAATTAAGAGTTTTTTTTTGGGGGTTAAATTATTTACAGAGTACTTACACTGGAAATGGCAGACTTGGATTCACCTGTTGTGTTTCAATCTAACCTGACGCAAATGCTTAACGGATGTCCATATCTGGAGGTAATTTGTTAAAAGCTTGCTGAGGCATTGGTCTGAAGAAGAGAGAAAGTGTGAAATTGAATTGGGTTTTTTTTATATTCTTGTGATGCTTGCAGTCTCTGCAACTAAATATCCGAGGTATCCTAGTTGATGCCACAGCTTTCCAGTCAGTTAGATTCTCATTGCCAGAAACTCTCAAAATTCTACGGTTACAGCCGCTTCTTGAGTCCGAGGCAATTCTTCTCATGAACAGATTCAGAGTCACTGGAACTTATTTATCTAAGGCTGATTATAATGCTTTGCTTTCTCCTTCACCTTCTTTTACATTGCAAAGCCTGTCTCTTGTGTTGGATTTGATATCTGACAGGCTAATCATAGCTATCACGGGTTCGCTTCCTCAACTTGTCAAACTAGACCTTGAAGACCGTCCTGAAAAAGAGCCGTTTCCCGATGGTGACTTGACTTATACTGGACTTCAGTCTTTGGGTTCTTGTCAGCAACTCACAAGCCTCTCTCTGGTTCGAACTTGTTACAACCGCAAGATATCATTCAAGAGAATAAACGACATGGGTATATTTCTTCTTTCTGAGGCTTGCAAGGGTTTAGAGTCAGTGAGGCTCGGTGGGTTCCCAAAAGTCAGTGATGCTGGTTTTGCATCGCTCCTTCACTCATGCCGGAACCTGAAAAGGTTTGAAGTACGAGGTGCCTTCCTGTTGTCTGATTTGGCGTTTCATGATGTTACAGGTTCTTCTTGTTCTCTTCAAGAGGTCAGACTCTCCATGTGCCCTCTCATAACCAGTGAAGCCGTGAAGAAACTGGGGTTGTGCGGCAATCTTGAGCTGCTCGACTTGGGCAGCTGCAAAAGTATATCAGATTCTTGCCTCAACTCTGTTTCAGCCCTGAGAAAGCTAACTTCTCTGAATCTCGCAGGAGCTGATGTAACCGATAGTGGCATGCTTGCGCTTGGTAAATCAGATGTTCCCATCACGCAACTGTCTCTCCGCGGCTGTAAGAGAGTCAGCGACAGAGGAATTTCAAATCTGTTGAACAATGAAGGAAGAATAAGCAAAACATTATCAACACTAGATCTTGGTCACATGCCAGGAATCTCAGACAGAGCTATCCACACAATCACGCGCTGTTGCAAGGCTTTGATAGAGCTGAGTCTCAGGAGTTGCTTTCACGTGACAGATTCTTCGATAGAGTCTCTTGCTACTAGGGAAAGACAAGCAGAGGGAGGTGGCAAACAATTGAGGAAGCTCAATGTCCATAACTGTGTGAGCTTAACGACCGGATCACTAAGTTGGCTGAGCAAGCCTTCTTTCGCGGGTCTGCATTGGCTTGGATTGGGACAGACACGGTTTGCTGGTCGAAAAGAGACGGTAACAGCTACGATTTGCGGGCAGAGGCCGTGGCTCACGTTGTGTTTCGATGGGTGTGAGCTTGGATGCTATGATGGTTGGGAATTCCACACGCCTCAACGCCTCTGAGGAACTCATCATCTCAATAGTTTATGTATTGTATAAAATCGTTCAAAAACATGATTCAGTAAAATGTGTCACTTATTTAAACCTTTGTATTGTAAACTAGTTTGAAATCAGGCAAGTTAAAGTTATAGCAATGCAGAAACAATTAACAGAATTGTATCTTGCCTTTACACTAATAATGTCAAAGATATATTTTCACTTTATTTTTTATATTCTTATAATTGATCACTGAAAACAATACTAACTGCAAACTTGCCATAGTAATTAGCAGAAAGTAATTACATCATATGTTTTATTAATAGTTTTAACGAAAACAATTAGTAAATGAAAAAAAAAAAACAATTAAAGTGCCTATATATTAGCCTGAGCAGGTGGCAACATACACTTAAAATCTGGAGCCAAGCTAAGCCAACTACAGAAGATTTGACTTGTGATTGATTAGTCAGTTCATTATGAAAAATAAAATACCCATTTTTTGTTATTTGATTACTTCCTCTATTTCACTTTATTTATAGTTTTAGGATTATTTTTTGTTACAAAATAAGTGTTGTTTTGGATTTCTAATGTAGTTTTTTGATAAAAATTTATATTTTTACCCTTAGTATTTAGTATAATAACCAATGAAAAAATTGGTTTGGTGTATTAATGAAGGATAAAATATAGAATTTTATTGTTTTCTTAAATAGTGTGCAAAACCCTAAAACAACAAATAAAATGAAACAGAGGGAGTAATTAAGAAGAGGCATTTACATATATTTACACATTAGCGACAAATGTAACCTGTAACAGCATCACGTGTCGGTTTCACAAACCAAACACCCGAAAACAAGAATGTTGTCTTCTCCTTTGCAATTCTTAAGGAGTTCCTATTAAAACATTCACTTTCTGTTAGTTCGTTAAAATATAGTCATTGACTCATCTATATTTTTTTCTTCAATACATAAGCTTTAGTCAAGTCACATCTCTTAATTAAATATTCACAAGTAAATCAATTTTTTCTTAAAATCTTAATATACGTAATTAATGATAATTTGCTTTTTCAACTTCTTTGTGTTAAGTAATTTAAAGGCTGTAGCAGAGATTCAACGTAATTAATATAAAGAATTAACCAGAAATATTCTTTAACCCAACAAAAAAAAAAGAACTGACCCGAAATATTTAGCAAAGAATATTATTTGACCTTAACCAATATATATATATAGATCACAAAACTTTGGAAAATATAAAAAGAGAGAAAAATTAAAAAAGGTCAAGAAAAATAGATTTAGATTGATGGATGGAAGTAAAAAGAGAGAGGCTGTGTGGAAGAGCATGAGGGATTGCTTCTGTCAGTAAGCATATGAAATATATATTTCACCTAAAACTCTAATTCTATATTTTCTCTTTTCTTTTAGAATTCTTTTTATAAGGTATTATTATCCATTAGGCCATGGGTGCTTCTTTTTTCTACATGATTTTCTCATATTTTATATATGTACATGACAACTTAATTTGTTGGGTGAAGTTTAGGTTTCTATCTACACGCAAAATTGCCTTTCAGCTCATGACGACGTACGTCACCTTCTTCCACCTTTGTTACATATTTCACCGTCTTGTCATAAGCAATTATTTGAGGTTTGATAGTTGAGTAAAAATTTCTAGGGTGATCATTTTTTCTTTAACAATCAAAATAGTGGTATTATCGATTCCCTAACATATGGGTGTATACTCATAATAGTATCACTAATGGCTTCTCCTCTATCAGTATATAATTTATAATTTATTAAAGAAACTTTTTCGACGAAGTAGTTTAAGTTTATAACATATATATATTTATAATTATACATATAGTAGAGCCTATATTGTATACATACATGAAATGCCGGTAAAAGTAAGATAAAATAAACAAGTTCTCAATTCATTACCATATGTTTGCGTATGTATATATGTATAGACGATGTATGATGTATCATGGTGCATATGGTTGATCAGAAAGATCGGATCCAAAAAAAAAAAGATCGGATCTAAATCTGATCATTGCATTTTGAATTCAGACATAACTAGACGCGTGTGTGTGTCTGTAGGTGTATAGATATGTGTGCAATGTTTTAATCGTATGTATGTACATATAAATCAGTAAATGTGTTAGGGCAAAGAGAGAACAAAAAGGTATGAGAAAAGGGAAGAGAAGGGATGCAACGAGACACGAGAGACGAGACAGATACCTATGAACCACGACTTGTGTGTTTGTGTTTCACTAATTAAAAATTATAACATAATTATAATATTAATATCATCCTTTTTATTGATTAAAATCTATAACATAAGTATAAATAATCACACCCTTTTGTTTTATTTTTGACAACTTTGATGCTTTTGTTTCACCCGACAAATCGGCACCTTTTAGGGTTTTCATTACTTGTTTCTTCCCCAAAGACAAATCCCTTTTTTACCCCATTAATTTACTATCTCTCGATATAAATATTACTCCCTCCGTTTCAGAATAGATGATGTTTTATCTACTTTATCTTGTTTCAGAAAGTTTGATGTTTTCATCTTTTTACTTTATTTTTATTGATAAATTGTAAATATCAAGATGTAATGATTGAAAAGAATTATGTTACTATTGGTTTATAATTATTAAAATAATTTTTGGTAAGAGAAAATAATATATATTAAAAAAATAATGATTATTTTCTTAATTTGTGTAAAATATCCTTAACATCATGTATTGTGAAACAGAGAGTAGTTACTTTGATTATAAATAATCGATCAGTACCTTTCTAGTAAATAACAAAAACCCATCATTTTTTACTCGACAAGGAAAAAACAATTTTTGGGAAACAGAGGAAGCCAGTGGTTGTTTGAATATTCCTCTAAGTTTTCTTCTGTCGACACTAACCCTAATTACTAAATAAACAAATGTTTTTCTTTTGGCATCCAAATGGTGGTTTTCGTTGTCCAAGTAAGGACTATGATAACTAGTGGTACAGATATTAATTAGTTTTACTTTATTTTGGTCAAAGAGTTGGCTTTTCTTTCATAGGAATATACTTAGAGACAAATATAAGTTTATTTTATATCAATCTTTAAGTAAGATTCTATGATTTTGTTCTTATTAAGATGCTGTCTATAAGAAGGTTATTAATAGTTCCGTAAATATTTGTAAGACGGATATTAAAACATTATTTATTATGACACTCATGAGTATTGGGTTAGCATGCGAATATACATTAAAAACATTCACAAAAGTTTATAAAGAAACAAGATATATATTGTCTTAGTGAGTTCAATTCGAGAGCTCCTCCCTTAACTCTGGACTAGTGTAAAACTAAATACAAACTCCTTCTATTTTGCCAAATCATCACTTATAAAGTTTTTCGATAAATGAATGTCGTCTTAGAATCATCACTTAGATACGGCTGAGTCTTTTTTTGAGAGTGTATTAAATGATTCTTTTTAACATTTGCGACTCTTGATTGAGGAGTTGTTTCCCGACGATCTTCATGATACTAACCATATATAACAATTAAAGTCAACTCGAAACTAACTGGCAGAGTTTGTGTGAAAGCATCAGCTGATTCAAATTTGGTTTAGAGTTCTTTTGAGACGTCGCATGATAGAACAATCATGATTTTTTTGCGAAGAATTATATAAGTTTCCAACTACACCAATTAGATAATTCATTGATAAATATACTTCTCATAAATTAGAGTTGATTTATATTTCGCTTCTGATGTTCGATCTTGACACCTTCTCAAAATGATTTTTTTCTTGATTCATCTCGAACTGACTTTCATTTTTTTATCGATTATATGTATATGTTTAATACTAATTTATTATAAATAGATTGATCGATGATTTTTATATCATAGTGTTAATCCTTTTTCATTTTTGACGTGAGAACTTAACAATATCTTTTGATCGTTTGGATTTTGACTAAATGGCTTGTAAAAGCTACAATGTTCCATTATAATCGAAAACTTTATAAGAATAACTAAAGTATATCTTATCAAAACAAAAAAAAACTAAAGTATAGACTTGTGTGACAAAGAGGACGGTCTCATATATATATTATCACCAGGCCTATCTATAAAGAAGTTGCTAAAGTAAATAGAAAAATAAAAGGGCATGAGAAAGTGGAATCTCTCAAAAGATCGAAGAGACAGATTAACAACTCTCTCGTGCAGATTATATTATTAAGCCGCTTGAGTCCAAAAAAGGCCATTTCCACAAATTTTAAGGTCTTTTAAAACTTTTAACTATGATGTGACTAATTTAAATCGGACGATTTCAATCAATTAGTTGATAAAACTCTCACCTACCATTAAAACTTATCATATATAAAAATGGTATACAATATAGAAACATCCACGAAATTTAAAATACATTTGAATCAGATTAGTGGATACATATAGTATTAAATCTTAAAATGCATCTAAATACTAGTTGATCGACTACTTGAATCAAATAAAAAGAAATGAGAAAAAATGGGATTATATATGTCAAAACGATACACCTAAGATTGAGTTTGACAAAAAATAGATTTTAGTAGGTTAAAACACAAAAGATTAGGTTGTCTCTTTGTTTGAGCTTCCCAAGAAACAATAAAAGGACACACATCCCAAGATTCCTCCGCCGTCGACAATCTTCGCCGGAGCCATCCTCCGTCAACTTTAAAATCATTTTATGCCCTAACACCAAAAATGATCGATCATTTTTTTCTCTCTATCATATTTGTACCTAAATTTAGATATATTTTTTGTCTCTTCTTTGAATCATTTCCACGATGACACGGAGAAGAGAAGACGATTTTGCCAACCGAGAAACAAAGAATTGTTGAGGAACTGAAGATTGTAACCTTCTGAAGGATAATGGAGTCTAAGAAGAAGCTTAGCTTGAGACAAAGCAAAGCTTCCTATTGGAACGTTAGCAAAACCAAATCTCTTCATCATCTCTTCCCAAATCTCAAACCTCCGATGTCTTTGCTTTCTCTCCGCCGCTTCTGCCGCCACAACATCCAAAATCTCTTTACCAAACCACCGTTGCTCTAGGGTTAGCCTCTCTCGGCTATTTGGCGGCAAAGTCGCTTCCAACGAATCAAAGATCGCCATGTAATGATCCACAGCCTCGGAGAATCTATTCAAGAACGAGTGATCTCCGTGATTCGCTTCTCTCTCCGCCATTGTCACGATTCTAGGGTTTAAGCTCTTGATCGCCGACAGAAAGTGACCGATCATATCTCCCTCGCCGTTAAAGAATTTGTAAAGGAAGTGAACGCAGTTGATGGCGATGGTCTCTCCTTGTACACTGGAAAGAGCTAACAATCGGATATGTAGCAAAAGTCCGGCTAGGTCTTCTTCTACGATCACTAGCGTGTGAAACTGAAATTGAAGACCTAGAGAGTTAGCGAACCGGGTTAACCGGTCTCCGGTTCGGTTTAATACTGTTACGTCTCGACCGCATCCGGTTATGCGTAGAGATGGAGGTTGATTGTTAGGGTTTGATGACCTCTCCGCTAGGGCTTGCATCAATGGAGGCCATTGAAGTCCTTGTGATATATCTAAATCGAGTATATGTAAAGGTCCGTTACCGTTTGTCTCCGTCGCGTCGAGTATCGCTTGGTTCGCCGTTAAATGACCGAACCGAATAAACGGCGTTAGTTGATTCAGCCAAAGATAGTAACAAGACTCGAAATCAGAATTGTTGTTCTTGGTTCGAAACAAGAACTGTTCTTTGCATACACTACTCGTAAACACCGTTGAGTTACTCATCGTCATTTCGTTCGTTGTCCACGTGGCAACCGTTTCAGCCGTAGGATCTTGTTGTTGACGGTTGATCCGTACGGACAAGGCTTTTGTGAAGAGATGTACGAGACGCTCGGTGGAGTCGCCGTAAGGAGAAGAGTTTACGGAGAGGATTGAAAGTAAGTTTTGAGCGGCGGTGAAGTTTGATTTGGAGACAAAATCTGCAGCGGTGAGAAGGAGACGACGGAGGTGATGGGAGGCGGAGGTTGTGGCGGAGGAGGAGGCGAGGGATAACGGAGGAGGATTCTCGGTGGTGGTGGCGGTGGCATCTTCGGAAGAGGAGCTAGAGGATTTGAAGGAAGTAAGCATTTGAAAAGATAGAAAGATGCTTTTAGTTCATATGATGATTCTTTTTCTCTCTCGATCAAATGAGTCTTTTTCAATGGGTAATAATAAATATTATTTCGCTTTACCTGAAGGTATATTGCTTGTATTATTATAATATTATAAAATATCCACAATAGCTATCGCTTGTGTACACATACATATTACATAATTTTAGGGATAGAGACGACGATGGACCGACCAAGCAATTCAAGGGTCCATGAGAATCATCAACCTTGTTTTGGATGTAATTAGAAAAAAGAATTCACTATTATCCCGTAGCTTAGTAAACTTTAATTAGTTTAAACTTTTATATTTCCGGTTCATAATCTAAGTTTATAACTCTTTAAAAAAAAAAAAACTGGTTTCAGAAAACGTGAAACATGAATGTTCTCCAAACATGACATTGCATTCCAACAAATTAGGTTGTAAACGATGCGGTTGGATTTTTTTATTATATATATATATATTTTTAATAATATATATATATATAATTTTAAATAAAATTTTTAAAATATAATAATTTTTTTTGAAATGTTATTTATATTTTAATTTATTTTATGTTGTTTTCTATAACATTATTTTACTATTCAACCGTTTGTTACTAATCATAACTATTATTTAACTGTTCATTTTAATTCGACCGTTTTTTTCTTCTGCTATCTATAGTTACTTTTTTTTTAACCGTTTCTTTTACAACCGCTAAAAAAATATTTAATCGCCATATTTAAACTATGTTACTAATCTTATCTTACATGTTAAAAAAAACTAAGACAAGGAATATGTGTTAATAATTTATGACCTCATGTAGTATAATTTATAATAATTTATTATCTCACTATCCTCTTGGATTTATATCTTTGCAGCCAAGGAATCTTTCATTTATTCATCGACGTGCACTAAAAAAAATCAATTACAATATGTCCCACAAACAATAAATGCTAATTAAATATAAACACTACAAAAATATACATTAAAACAGTTCTACATCAGTCGTATAAATTATATTTTCTGCATTCACACGTCTTCGTCGACAGGATATTATATACTTATGTGCGTATATATATTTATATCTGTGCAGTGGATCGTGGAGATGGCCCACTGTGCTAATTGATTATGGCGTTTGCAGGAATTATGCTCATAGGTTCCAATATTAGATGCGTAAAATGGGAATTCTCGTTGAGATTCTGATGCCGAGGATGCCAATTTACGAGATTAAAAAGAAATAAAAAACAATAATTTTGCTTCCAAATAAAATAAGACAATTATATTAGATGAAGGAATCTAAAAATCTTGGGATGTACAAAAAGAAAAGAGAAGTAGTTTTGCTTGCAAAATCGAAAAGCTAACCCCCAAATTGCTAATTATTACACTTTTTCACTTATTGGATTTACCAAAATGGAAATGCTGCAAAAAGATCTCTCCTTGACCCTTCAAGTGAAAGGCTTCTCTCTTAAGTGTATGCATGTGTGGGAGTGCCTACAATTAGAGCATCTATAATTGGATTGGAGACTTTATTGGTCATTTTCTCGTCTCTTCTTGTACTATAAATACGAAGCATCTTATCGCATGATAAATGCATTTACATACCTTTTTTAATATAAAATCTTACGTACATAGTTCCATCAAGGATAAAGATGCTTCCAAGTTTCAAGACTTAAAACCGTTTGGTGAGATGCTCAGTTAGTGGAAGTGTTCCTGAATTACTCATCGATCATCTTTTATTTACAGCTTTATGATGTGTGTTTCCGACAAATAAAACAATTTTCATCGAGAGAATGTGTGTATAATAATATATGTATGCTACTTGAAATTTTAATTCCCCTTGCTAAAAAGGAATTTTCATTTGTTTTTATATCATCTACAACTCATTTGGCAATACTACCAGATTTGGATTCGAGGTATAAGTCATAACAATTAAACTACAAGGTCCATTCTTAATTTGTTTAGGTGTCTTGAATTCGTAGGGGAATTATTATAAAGGGATGGGAAATGTCAAGTTGGATCCAAGTCAAATCAACTTAATACAAAGACTACAATATAAATTAATAAAATTAAATAGTGTCTACATTAAATAAATTATAATTAGGAGCTGGTAGAAGAGTAGGCGTCAATAAGGACAAAGGAGATGGATATGCTTTTTAGCCTGGATAACACATAGCCATCCCATACGTATTTGTTTGCACTAAAAATTAAGCACTTTCTTTTGACAAGTCTTTTCAGTTATGATGTAACATTACCATCAATCATCAACGTAAATCAATTTTAACCTCAACCCCAAAAGCAAAGCATTGTTTAACATGTATCCGACTATTTAAACCCATAGATGCTTTACAAATGATTTTTTAGATCAAAGATGCTACTCAAAATCTAGATGTTTTTTTAACTTTTTTTAGTAATTTTTTAAAAATTGTGGTGACCAAAAAAATGCAGTGATAAAACTATTAGATAATACGAGTGCATACAAATTTAACAATTTTTAAGTGGGAATAACAATATAAATCAAATTTAATGCTATTATTGGTTGTATATTTATATTTTATGAACAGCATCTTTTTATGAGTAAACATTAAAATGATTTTATCATACAATCATAATTAAATAGTACTAATAAAAAATAAAAATAAAAATAAAGAAGAATAGAAGAAGCACGCAATGAAATAAATGCGAGAAGGGAGAGGCAGGAAGTTTAACCCAAAAGATTGGACGAAAGGCTGACACTTTTGCTTTTCTCCCTTTGGTTTTTATTTATTTTATTTTTCAACTTCAATTAAATGATTTATTTTGTTATTTTATTTTTGTGTTTTGTTTACTGCCACGTTGGATGGGACATATTGGAATGAGACTTTTCCTTCCTACCCTCCTCTGCCATTTCTATAATTAATAACACTCGTACGAACATTCTTTCTGTTCCTAATTTAATGATTTGTTTGGACTTAAACAATTAGATTTTATGCATTTAGAAGATACTAGGAGTAGTAGTAGTTTAGTTTAGTTCCCAACAAACCATCCCTAACCATGTTACTAATTAAATAATTTGAGGTAAACTTTTTTTATTATAAGTTTATAACCAAAGAAAAATCCTTCAACGTCTACGAATTTACATATGTATATCATTAAATTAAAAACGGTTAAAACGCTGAAATTTGTGTGGTAGCTTGACGTTGAGAGATATATGTATCGCTCTATGGTTAGGAACTTAGGAAAAGGATCAAAGGGAGCCGTAGAAATAGTAAAAAAAGAAACGAAGAAGACATTGTTTTGTTTTTACCGTTTCACTTAATCTGTGTCGCACGCGACAGGCACATGCACGTCAAAATCCTTGTCAGCTCCCCTCTCAATTCTCACATATACATGTCCCTAACCTATTTGGCTATTTGCATATAAATTCCCTGAAAATTATTTAATTTTCTTTTTTATAGCATATCACGCTATTCTGTTTATATCCGTTTATTTCCCAAACGATAATCTCATACAATTCCTGTTTTATTTCTTTATTTATTTTTAGTCACATCTCATGCAATTTTGAAATATGTATGATTGAATATCATAGTGTGTTACTATGAGTGGCGGCTAAAGGCGCTATCGGATTGGTGGATTTTTGTTGTTTGTCGCAGTAGTTAACAGCAGATACATCTGAATCTGTAAAGGCTAATCTTGGAATCCGGCTGTTGAGGGTTGGTTTGAACCACCGCTTTTCTCATCTTCCAAAGTTTTGTTTTCGCTTGACCGGATCTGAAGTTCGTTGGTCTCGAAACAAGGAACGATGGTGGTTTGGCTCCGGAGGTTTAGTGTTAGAGATGATGATTTCTCTCTTTTTGCTAGATAGGGGACTAGAGAGGGATTGGGTATCAGATTTTCTGGTATTATGAGGTTTCATCGAGTGTTAGCTATATTTTGTAATCATACTCCAGGCCTAATCACGGCCCAGTTTAATCTGGCCCAACATCAATATTATGTACGTTGCCTTATTATTTAATTAAATCCTGCCACTCCTACTAACCATTTTTTGTTATTGCAATTTTCATTTTCAGTTTTTTTTTTCCAACATGGATGCGGGTGATGAATTGATGATACAACAACGAAATTAACACAATATATTATGTTATAAATTCTGATCAATTTTTAAAATTATTTTAAATAATTTTTAGCTAACATATATATTATTCAAAATTTTATTTTATATGATTATATATAAAAATTACAAGAACAATGGTATTTTAGCTACGATAATAGTCTACATAATAATATTTAAATTTTCTATTTTATTATATATTATTATTTGCAACGAATTAAGAATGGATTTGATCTTGTAATCAAACCCTGAATGTTTCGGCAGATCGGCTTGGTCGAATCTCCTGACCTTTCAGCTGGAAGCAACAAGTAAGTATTCATATATAAGGGAATGTGAGTTTTAATCTAGTATAAAATCATGTAATCAAACCCTGAATTATGCCAATGTCATTTTTCCATATAAAATATAATATTACCAAAATGGAAAAAAGTTTTTACAAGAGATTTAGGGGCAGTTTTGCTTCAAAGACCAAAAAAAAATAAATTTGAAAAGCCAACTGAAACTCGAACAACATGATATAGAGCTAGGCCATTACGACCGGACAAACCATTGGGATAGTAGACGACTGCAACCTTTGCGGTGGCGCCTACCTAGCAGAGTATCCTTGATACTTCTGTCAATCTTGGAGAAGACTGAAGAAAGAGTAATCGAAACCGAGTTATGCAGATGGTTGTTGCGTTCTCGCCAAATCAAGTAGATAGTGGCTTGAGCAGCAATACGCTTTAGAGTAGAAGAGACTGATGGTGTCCTTGAGGAGAGCCAAGTGATAGGAGATGACCAGTCAGCAAAAATGCAGCGGATAGAGGCAACCCTATGCAATATCTTACTCCATACATGTTCAGAGAAGGAGCAGTGCAAGAGAAGATGATCTCGAGTCTCTACCTGAGAGTGGCACAAGCAGCAGATTGGTGTGATTCCAGTTCCCCATGCAGCAAGTCTTGCTCTGACCGGTAACCTATCAAGGTTAGCAATCCAGAAGGTAAAAGCGTGCTTAGGGACTGAATGTTTTTCCCAAACTATAGAGGCCCAAGGTTTCTTATCCTTGGAAGGTCTTAGGAGGTTCCAAGTTGTATTAGCTGAGAAAAAGAGTTTCTTGTTGATATCAATTCCCCAAGTATACTCATCAGGTCCCTTTAGAGGGGATGAGATGTCCATTGCAAGCAAGGCAGTGCGCAGATCAGCTAGTTTTGGGTTTCTAGTTCTGATGGATGGTAAGTATCAGCCACTAGGTCCGCAAGCTTCAGCAACAGAGCTTGTATAAGAGATTCCCAGAGCCGCAGGGCCAATACAACCAATGTAATCTCAAAAAATTCCAAGAGAGGACTATTTATCGAACCAAAAGCTGGCCTTAGATCCATCTCTTAATAGGCAGCCCATCAGTGGCTTAGCAAGATGCCTAAGGGAAAACATAACTTTCCAGATCCAACTGGTGTTGTTCTTATCCTCAATTAACCAGAAATTAGAGTTACATATCTAGATATCCAAGCAACCCAGAGAGATAAAATTGTATTATGTAATGTCTAGATATCCAAGCAACCCAAAATGTCTATATTTTCTTATGTTTATAGTTTACTCATGTCTTTTTTTGATAATGATTTCTTATTAAAATTGTTTTAATACTATTCATTCAATCATAAGGATACTTTACATAACTTTTATAATCATGTTGAACTGGATTATGAGCTATGTTGATAGATGCTTTGTTGTCGTAATACAGCGTCATTTCCTTTGTTGGTGCAAACCAATTTCCATTATATAAAAAAAGGCTCTATAACTACAAGAATTCACATATTCTCTTTTCCATGAATATGTTAGATCGATGTGTTTTGTCAAATAGAAGCATTTAGTGCTTGGTCGGCTCTCAGGACTCAGGATGCCGTGACTATGGTTTTTCTGCCGGAAATGTTTCAAAAAAATGAGTTGTGTGAAGAGATGTGGAAAACGATCTTGAGTAACATATAAGAGATATAGGTTACTACATTCGTTGCTAATTGGTTTTGAGTTAGAAGTCCATAGAACTTAACATGGTATCAGAGCCCGAACACACGCTGCCCCACCAAACTGAAATCGATCTGGTCCATCGAAAAACGTCTAATCAATCTTAAACGATAAAACCTGAAATTAATCATATAGTGGGATATTGTCGAAATCAATGATTATAAAGACTATGATCTTGAGGGAACGTGTGAAGAATATCCCACATCGGATATGAAAAGTGATTTTGAATAACATATAAGGGATATGAGTCACTTCACTTATTATCAATTGGTTTTAAGTTAGAAACCCATAAAATTTAACAAGTGTGGAAATCGTCCGGAAGCTTCGTCGATCTTCTCCTGGTGCTACGTTCGGATTGGCACCAAGAAAAATCAACCTCAACAAGTTCACATATATATATATATATATATATATATATATATATATATGTGAAACGCTAGGAGCAGCTCTACTCAACAATAAAAAATAATAATAATGAAAAAAAAAGAGAATGTTTGTGAGAATGGGTTCTCATTTTAGAATCCCATGAGATACTACAATGCCAGATGTCTTTCTTAGTTGGGTTAGTTTATTTTTATAGCTTAAATTTTATTTATCCAATTAAACTAGATTAAACATATTATTATCATATATATGAGAGACCGTATAGAGTTTCTCACAGATGACTTTGCTCTAATTAACAAAAATTAAATAACCCATCGTTTAGAAGAGGAAGAAAAACTCAAAGGAATAAACATACATGCATGAATAACAATATCGTTTTAAGTCAAATTAATAACTTGAATTAAATAATTAAAAGACCCTAAAAACATAAAGTTAATCCGTTCGGTTCCAAACTGGTCTCAAACAAAAGAAAAACCAAACTTTTTTTTTTTGTTGTTAAATAAAATTAAGTCTCAAAAAATGAAATTAGGCTCCGGCATAAGGGTTAACTTTAGGTTTGCCCTTGACGAGACCACATTGGAGGCTTGTCTCCGGCATGTTGTATTCGTCCCGGAGAGACTTTTCCGGCGACAAGACGCTTGCGTAGAGTTGCTGTCCCAAGTAACGTCTCTCTGAATTCTCCGACCTAATGTTCCACATTCCACAATTGTCGAATGTGAGCATGATTGCGGCCCAACATTTGGGGAAGACTTGGACTGTGTGTCGGCTCACTGCGTCTAGAAGGTTGTAGTTCTTCCTCTTCTCCGGTGTCCATGTACCTGGCTCAACCCTTTTTTACAATGAAAGATATTTAAACTAGGGTTTATAAATTGATTGCTTGTGGTGCAAGAAAATAGATGTTAAGTGTTACTTACGCTACAGCAAAGAAGGAGTAGCCGTCCAAGTGCCAAGACTGGACACTCCTCTCGTGGTTCTCGAAAATGACTTCGATGAAGGTGCGGTGAGTGATGTTAAGAACATTGGGTTCGATCTTGATGTTCTTGATCTGATCGGGAGTCGGGTTATCAGAGATGGTGTCGTACTTGAAAACCTGATCAGCAACGCCAAAGTACTCAGCAAGCTTGAGGGGTGTCTCGGGGTCTGTGTGCGAGACCCCGCTCAAAGCGTACCTGAGCTTGCCATCGATCTTGCCCTGAGTGTTCACGAGCTTGATGGTGCGAGTGATGTTAATTTTTCCGTAGTGGTAGGAACCCTGTGGGTTTGGTCTAGCTGCACTGGCGGTCAAGTTCCACCTGAAAGAGCGGTATTGATTCAAAGACCAAGCCCAGCCGACAGGAGCCGCTGGTAGCTGAGAAGAGGCAGGACCATTGCCTCCCTCGTAACGTAGGACTCCCGTGGTAGTCAAAGCTTTCTTCAAGAACCGTGTAGAAGCTACCATGTAGTAATCCTTAGGTTCTTGGTTCGCCGTGACAATCACGCCAAAGCATTGACCGACGTGGACGTCCAAGGAGTCATAATCGTTTTGTAGAACGTGTGAGCCTTCCATCTCAACAAGCTTCATTTTGTGGTTCTGAATCCTGAAGTTTAGAGATGTCTTGAGACCCACGTTACAGATCCGGACTCTGTAGGTTTTCCCTTGCTTCAAGGTGAAAAGAGGCTGGTCAGAGCCGTCGCTTTTCCCAGATTTACCGTTGATGAGAATACCATCTGGACGGCCAAGAGCGCGACCACTGTCGAGGTACTTCTTGAGTTGTGTGTGGCTTTCGGTGTACCAGTCGTTGATAAGGACAGTGTAGTCATCTTCAGGGTCAGCGTATGGGACCGGGATCAAGAGACGACTGTTCACACGGAGGCCACCAAAGGCACCAGCGGCACGATGCATAGCCGTGCTGGGGTAGTAGAAGTAGCTACCGATCTGATCCTTTGGCTGGAAATGGTATGTGAAGTTCTGACCCGGAGGGATTGGACACATTGTTCCAGCTGTTCCATCTTGCCAACAGTTCTTTCTATGTTGGATTCCATTCCTGTATTTAAATTTTCCAAATAAAACCCGAATTATTGGTAGCGTTTGACATTTCAACCAAACCAAATTAATTTCTTAAAAGTTTTAAAAAGTGATTTTACTATTTTTTACCATTCATTATATTCGTCAAATTTATAAGGTTCACATTTTTTAAAATGACTCTGTGCTATATACTAGTAACGTGTTAAAAATATAACTTAAAACCACAAACCGTAGTTGATTTACTTTGTCTTTAGCAATTTTTGATTATTATGTAGACAACTCTATTTAATTACTACCATTTGATTATTCATTTGGCATACCGTCAAACTCATTAAAATTTAAACATAAACAAATTTAATAGCAAAATAACCAAATGTCTATCCCTAAGTAAAGATCCCGGTGTCTATATAGATACGTACCAAGTAATGAGAAAAGGCTCGTCGAGGTTGTTGAAGACATTAACGATGATGTTATTGTTGGAGGTTGAGTTGATGTTAGGACCAGGGAATTGGCCGTTGATGAGGATGACTTGTTGTGGAACACCGAGAGGAGATGCGGTTCCGTATGTCACGTTCCACACGTGGTGAAAGTAAGGGTCCTCGGCTTGGACCATTAGGACTGTCGCCGTGGCTACGAGGCACACGGCCAAGAGTTTAACCCCTCCCTTCATTTGTAATAAAGTCTATCTATTATTAAGTTTATGGATTTTTCTTTTCAAGTGGAGTTATTTTTGTATTTTTTTGTTTTATTATGTTTTTTTGGGAGGGTTTGAATATCGATTTTTTGTTTTCAAATGTTAAATGATGTTTTTATAGTTTAATAGAATTTACAGTTTCCTGATTTTTCTCGTTTCTATAGGTCCTCTCATTACGCTCTTCCTGTCGTCCATATTAGGAATATTCAATTTTGACCTCTCGCTAATTTTGGAGTACCATTTTTCTAGAAATTATTCTTTCCCCAAGTTCTTTGAGATTTTTGCTAATTTTGGAGAATATTTGTGTGTCTGTTCATTGTTCATACTTCATAGTCCATATACATGGTACCGGCCTATATAGTAATAACTCTATAGAAACAAATTTGGTTATGATTATTTTAACAAAATATTTGTGAGTCTGTTCACAATTCATACCTTATCGTCTATATAGTGCATGGTACCGGCCTATATAGTAATAACTCTATAGAAATAAATTTGGAATAGTAATAACTCTTAGTTTTAATGCTAAGTATGTTGAATAATAAAACTTAACAGAACCTCGTGATTCTTAAAACGTAAAAAATGCTTATTCATCAACGTTGAGTATATTATTGAAAATAGTTATACAAATGAGTGACCAGATTTGACGTGAGAATAACCAAGTACGAACTTAGAAGAATCACAAATACTAGTACAAGGAAATTTAATTCTTCCGACTTGGGTTAATTAGCATTTCAATGCTAATTCATACGACGACGAAATTAACTATACATTTTATTTTGGTCATAGTTTTGCCATGACATATTTTTCGGCAAACATAGTTTGACGCAGAAACAACTTCTTGACATCGTTAGGGACATTTCCAATATTAGAATACGATCTGAGTTGTATTCATTCAAAGTTGTGGAACCTTAAAATCAGAAAGAGAAAGAGAGAGAATTCTATTTGTTGCATTACCATGTTCACATATAGAAAATGAATTAGAGATGAAGCGTAAAAATTGGTAACGCTAACTTACAGAAGAAGTTATGTTTCCCCTTCATAAATACTTCAGATCATTAAGTTACCAGAGGAATCATCAAGGCAAAACTTGCTTTCGCCAAAAATTTATATATTTTTCTTTTTATTTTCTTTTTAGTAGGAAAGGGTTAATTATACGTAACACAGAAACATTTAATCTCTTTTTCCACTAGAAAAAGAGAAAAAAAAATATGGAGGGGAGGCTATTAACAATATTGGTTTGCCTTGTCTCTACGGCGGCGATAGTTAACGCCGGCGATCCTTACTTCTTCTATACATGGAACGTGACTTACGGAACCGCCTCACCCCTCGGTGTTCCTCAGAAAGTGATTCTCATCAACGGTCAATTTCCTGGTCCTAACCTTAACTCAACCTCTAACAACAACGTTGTCATCAATGTCTTCAACAACCTCGATGAGCCTTTCCTCTTGACCTGGTACTTATCCACATTCTTTATTTAGATACTTCTTCATCATGTGTTACTAGAAGAGTTTTCACGGGCTAGGCCCGCGACCGTTTAAGCACTGCCCGTTTTAATCCTCATTTATATGAATATTAATGATAGATTTATGGATGCAGGAACGGAATTCAACACAGGAAGAATTGCTGGCAAGATGGTGTGGCTGGGACTTCATGCCCTATCCCATCAGGACAGAACTATACTTACCATTTCCAACCTAAGGACCAGATTGGTTCCTACTTCTATTACCCAACCACTTCTCTCCACCGTTTTGCTGGTGGTTTTGGTGGTCTTCGTGTCAACAGTCGTCTTCTTATTCCTGTTCCTTATGCTGATCCTGAAGATGACTACACTGTCCTTCTTGGTGATTGGTACACAACTGGCCACACTGCTCTCAAGAACTTCCTTGACAGTGGACGCACCCTTGGATTACCTAACGGTGTTTTGATCAATGGAAAGTCTGGAAAGGTAGGAGGAAAGAACAAGCCTTTGTTCACAATGAAGCCTGGAAAGACTTACAAGTACAGGCTTTGCAATGTTGGGTTCAAATCTACACTTAACTTCAGGATCCAGAACCACAAGATGAAGCTTGTTGAGATGGAAGGCTCTCATGTTCTTCAAAACGACTACGACTCACTCGATGTCCATGTCGGTCAGTGCTTTTCAGTTCTTGTGACTGCTGATCAGGCAGCTAAGGATTACTACATGGTTGCATCGACTAGGTTCCTTAAGAAGGAGTTGAGCACTGTGGGTGTGACCCGGTACAAGGGGAGCAACATTCAGGCTTCAACTGAGCTCCCCAAGGCCCCAGTTGGCTGGGCTTGGTCTTTGAACCAGTTTAGGTCTTTCAGGTGGAACCTTACCGCTAGTGCTGCTAGGCCTAACCCACAAGGGTCATACCACTATGGAAGGATCAACATCACCCGTACCATCAAGCTTGTCAACTCTAAGAGTTTGGTTAACGGTAAAGTCAGGTTTGGTTTCAACGGTGTATCACACGTTGATACCGAGACTCCTTTGAAGCTCGCTGAGTATTTCCAAATGGCAGAGAAGGTGTTCAAGTACAATGTCATCAAGGACGAGCCAGCAGCCAAAATCACAGCATTGACCGTACAACCTAATGTTCTCAACATCACTTTCCGTACCTTTGTAGAGATCATCTTCGAGAACCATGAGAAGAGTATGCAATCATTCCATTTGGATGGTTACTCATTCTTCGCTGTTGCGTAAGCTCTTTGGTCCCTTCTCTCAATTCCTCTTTCTTTCTTTTCTAAACCATCTCTTCTAACTTTGTGTTGTTCCATGGACTTAATCAGCTCTGAGCCAGGGAGGTGGACACCTGAAAAGAGAGAGAACTACAACTTGCTTGATGCGGTTAGCAGACACACAGTTCAAGTCTACCCCAAGTCTTGGTCAGCTATCCTCTTGACATTCGACAATGCCGGTATGTGGAACATCAGGTCTGAGAACTTGGAGAGGAGATACCTTGGAGAGCAATTGTATGTGAGTGTTCTTTCACCGGAGAAATCACTAAGGGACGAGTACAACATTCCCCTCAACACTAACCTCTGTGGCATCGTCAAGGGCTTGCCATTGCCTGCACTCTACACCTAAAACTAATTAAGTTAAACTACTCTACCAGATGTGGAGTGCATTATTAATTTGATAATTAACCCTTTCCTAATATATAACTGTAATTTGTAAACCACACCATTTCCACTTCTTTCATATACTATCACCATTAACCACAATCACAGACCAAGTTTTGCTTCCTAAGTTCATACAAGAAACTGTTGTTCAATGGCCAAAAACACCATAACTTTGATTTATTGGTAACAAAATTAGCACAAGCAAACATTTCTTATAAACCTGTCAGCAATTATCCAAAGTAGTTACATAATTGAGATATAAAGATAAGAAGATACCTCAGAACAAAATGAGGCTTGAAGTTGACCAAAAACAGAACAGTAGCATATGAGAACTGAACAACAATTCTTGACTAATAACCTCGTTAGAAATGCTCAAGACCCAATAATGGGAGGATTATGGAGGACCTGTGAGAACAATAGACACGAATATACTCTAATGGATCAAACCAAAAACGTTTCCTCAGTGTTCTTGAGAGTTGATTTAGTTGTCTTCTCTTCTCTATCATTTCAACCAAGATGTTCCTCAAAGAAGCTAACCAAAAATCAATGATGGTGCCACCATGTCTACTAATAGATGCTTCTCACATCAGTGAAAAAGGCATCAGAAATTGAATTTCCAAGAGCTTTCTATAGTTATTACCACAAACACTATGAAAAAGGATACAATTCAACCTTCTAATGTCAAAACCACTTTACGTTACCAAATCCGAATAGAAAAGAAATCGAATATCTGAAGTTTCAAATACCTTCAAGAAGCGGTCTCTTCTGGGATCAAAGCTAACAAAAAAACTGGAAACAAGAATTAAAGAGTAGAAAACTCATAACTCATAAGCCACTTAGGGTTTACTCTCGGGGCCTATAAAATATCAATGGTGTCTTTAGGCCCCAATTGAGTATAAAAATTACAGTGAAGTCTTTAGGCCCCAACTGAGTCTCTATTCTGATTGATTTTTTTGTTTGTTTCATAAAAAAACTTATATGGTAACCAGAGACAACTTTTATGTCTAAAAGACATGTAAAGTCTTTTGCCTTTAACCAAAAAGAAAAAAGACATGGCAAGTTTTGTTTAATCAAAAAACAAAACTACAACTGCCTGTCTATTGAAAAACTATGAATCCAAAAACTAACTTTTATTAAAAAAATCCATAATTTTCTATTGGGAATAAAAAAACGAAACTTGCATCATTTGAGGATCAAAGACGAATTGAATCTGTTCTTGTCTTTACTTCGTTAACCCATTGAAGAAGTCATTGCCATAGCCGACATCAATAACTCCTAACCCCAGAAGAATTCGAAAGCATAAAGCCTGAAGTTTCTGCATAAACATACAACCTCCTACAACAAAACGCAACCAAGAACAAATATCTCAGGAAATAAACACAAAACTATTTGTGTTTGTAGAAAAAGATTTACGCCAAAACACAAATGTGACTCCAAATTGTTTACCTCTTTCTCTCAAGATTTCCTGTGGTCCAAGCAATGGTGGAGCTCCATCCTCCATGAACACCAAACCTCTCTGAGATTTCAGTTTGAGTGACTCATCCAAGCCCGTTCTAGGTAAAAGCTTTTTGACATCCGATTCACGTTCTAACAGCATGATCGAGGCTGGTGAATCTCGCTCCCAATCCGCAGTGTCATTGATTCCAAACCATTCATTTTCTATGTGTTGACTAAATCCATCATATCCTAAACTTGGAGGATAAAGAGATTCATCATCAGGGTTTTGGAATTTGGATAAAATCTGATCCTCTGCTTCAGAAGAACAGAGACATTGCAGCTCAAACAGATCTTTAAGCATAGGTGTAGGTTTAACCACTGTCTCCTCTGTTTTAAACTCTTCTATTTCTTCCAATTTCTCAAATGATTCATTGCCAGTGATCTTCTCCGTTGTAAAACTCTTTGCAGACGACTTCTCCAACGATCTGTTCCGGCTTAAACTGTGAAGTTTTTCTGAGACAGGAGTCGCAGGAAGTTGTTTCTTGTCAAGCACGTAACTCCTGTTCTCAGATTGTGAACGAAGCCAACTGTTAATCCTTGAAAACTCTGTTCCACCCACTTTCTGGCTCACATCTTTCTCGAAGCTACCGATCTTGGAACGAGCTTTTGTTGCAGATCCAGGCCCACACTGCAGTACTTTTGGCTTATGCTCAGAAACGACCAGCTTAATGTCACATTCAGAGATGTCCTGACTATAAACCGTTACATCATCTGCTGAGTTCAGACGCAAACCGTAAGTCGACTTCGAGACGCTCCTATCTGATGAGTCACAGACAGAATCAAATCCGTTCTTCTTCACCGGAAGATACACAGATTCAGCACGGACAGATGCCATCGAGTTCCTTCTTGACTTAAAGCCTGAACCGTTAGCCATAATGCTAAAATCAGCTCCGGATAATCTTCTGCTGCTGTTAGCTGTTGGCCTCATGAAGCTAGGAAACACATCTGAAGCACGTCTTGATTTGTTTCTTGGTTTCTTTGGAGTCATCTGTATCTCTTCTCTTATCACATCCTCCTCTTCTTCTTTTTCAATCACTTGAGGCTTGCCAGAGAATTTCTCTAATGTCTCGTTCAGCTTTCTCATCTCTCTTAAGGATACCTCACGCTCTTCTTCGATCATTTCCATTATCTTCTGCAGATTCATCATCTCCGCCTCTTTTTTCTCTTGTGCTTCCTACACATCAAAAGAATCTTTAACCAATCAGAAAGTGTAACACATTAATGTAATTGATGTGTTATGCAAATTATTAAATCCATTACCGTTGATTCATCCTGCCCTAAATGAATGTTCTTGGCCCTCGTTGCAAAGTTTAAAGAACATATTGTTTCACACAGATCATCTTCTTTCGGACTAATATGAACAAGCATCAACGTTTTCGAGTCTTGCCCTGAAAAAATCAAGAACTAAAGATTAACAAAGAGAAACATTTTTCAGTAAAGACCAAGATTTTTCACAAGAGCTTAGCTTACCGAGAGAGTCTTTCAGAACCTGTGTAAGCTTGCTGTTCCTGAAACACAAAAATACTCAAAAGTTTCAGAGATTGAGATCTCAAGGTTTACAAATTTTTTTGATATGTTTACCTGTAAGGAATGTGAGCATTCTTGCGTTGAAGAGAGTTTATGACATCTCCAAGAGCAGATAAAGAGAGATTAATAGCTTTGCCTTCATCAAAACGACGACCAGTGGCTCTGGTTTTCAATACACGCTCACTTCCTCCAAGATCCACTAACCAAATCTTGTTTGTTTCACGTCGTCTTTCAGGAGCTCCAAGACAAGTGATCGATACACGGATCATACTGTTTCATGATTTTAATCCATATATAAGAGATCAAAGAACATGATATAACACCAAAAAGGAGATCAAAGTTTTGATTTTTTTACCAGTGTGATCTGCTGGAAACAGAGTTAGAGTTAGTGGAGGCAGTTGCTCTGTTTCGACAACCTAATTTGTATAACTTGAAGACTTCATCAAAGTCACTCACTTTTCTATTCACCAAATGCTCAATATCGATCTCTCCCTTTTCGTTAGTGTTGATCGAAAGACTGAAACAGAGAAAGAAAAAATCATTGAGTTATATAGTCCAAACCTTTCAATAGAGATATATGCACATGTTATGAGTATTACCTTGGAGGTATTGGATCTTTGGGTTTAGTTGCTTGAGGTTTAATAAGCAAGTCTCTGAGATTTCCCATGTAAATCTCCAGCATGCTAAAGGTGATTCGAAACCTATGATTGATTTCCTCAACTTGCTTGAATAATCCCTGGATTGCTCGAGGAACCATACCCGGAGATCCTGGAAGACCCTCCTGCAAAAAATGATTCATCCCAATATTTCATATATCGACTTAAAGAGATTCAAGAAACACAATGAGACCAAAGAGAGGTTTTAACGTAATGATCTTTCTTACCATTGTAAATGTTTTTCCAGTACCGGTTTGTCCGTATGCGAAAATGCAAGCGTTGTAGCCATCAATAACCGATTTTATTACTGGTTCGATCTCTATGTAAACATCATCTGCAAATTTTTGAATATTATCAAGAACAGTTCCATAGTTTCATGTATGTGTGATCTATATAAGAAACTAAGCATTAACACGAAGTCGTTATGAGATTCAAACGATTTCCAAATTCTCAGAGAAGATCAAAGTCATTTACCTTGTGATGAATCAGGTTCGAAAACTCTGTCGAAGCTGTAAACTTTTCTATTAGTTTCTGTTAAATTTATGATTACGTTTCTTGTATCCGAAGAAACTGGTGGTCTTACTTTTTCGTCTTTTCCTAAGGGTTTGACACGACAAAACACACGAATGTTCCCTGACAAATTTCCAAATTGAAATCGATGATATTAGTCTCTTAGTTTAAAATTTTATAGAAGAAATCATAGTTCTTTTTACTCGATTACTAACCTTTAAGGTCCAAGAACTCATTAAGAATCTGTCTTCTTCTGTTGTTCTGCTCATTTACAAGAACTGTTAGTCCAGAGAGTTGATCTGTAGCCAATAACAGAGGAAACAGAGTAAGTAACCAAACATAAACAAAATTATCTGAATAAACATAGATTCGCATATTTAATTCTATATTATAAATACTAGCTTGACAATCTCTTCTCTTGACTATTAGTATAGTCCAACTGAAATCTTGACTACAGTTTTATCAATGTTATTATGCAATGCAACTAAATTAAGCCTAAAACCAAAAATTTAAAATAAAACCTCCAAAAGAACTTTAAATTAAGCGATTTTTTTGGAAGCAGACTTTTTCAGAAAAGACAACATACAGTAGCAAAAATTTCGAGAATTATGTGAGAAGAGAGGTTGAATTCCTGATTTAAATGAGCTGACTACACAATATCCATATTGTAAAAATGAGAAAAATGTGAAAACGAATTATCAAACAGCCGTTGGATGACTGACACGTCAATCTAATACAGTACGAGAGCAACTAATCTAACGGTTGATATGATTTGCATGTAGTAGGTATTCTCCACCAAAGGATTTTAATTTTCCACAAGAAAACAAGAATTTTATTCAGAAGAAAATTTAAGAACAAAAATCCAAAGAACGAAATAAATCTATTTTTTAAAAAAAAAGAAGAAAATCCGAAAGAAATATATAAAAAAAGAAGAAAATCCGAAAGAAATACCTCTAATGCTCTGTAAATCGACGTTAACAGAGTCATCATCTTCTTCCTTTGACGTTGAAGCAATCTCAGGAGAAGAAACGTTATTGGCGATGTTGCAAACAGATTTAATCCAATCTGAAGTCAAATGAGATTTCAAACCGAGCAAAGAATGGATTGTCTCGGGCAAATCTCGAACCGGTTTCGATCTTGTTCTCTCCATTTATTTTAATCCCAGGAAAACAAATCTTGATCTTGAATATTAGAAAACAGAGCAAAATTTCCAGGAATCAGATTTTGATTTCACTGAACTTTTGCCGAGAAAGTGAGAGGGAAGTAGTGAAAATTGGGGTCAGAGCTTATCAATGGCGGACGTTGGAGATTAGTTTATTTTCAAAGGACAAAAATACTGAAGAGAATGTTTTTCATGATCAAAATCTTTGAAGGTGTCTTATAATATATAACTACAGACCCTTTAAATGCAAATGTTTGTTTTTAAATTTTAACCTTTGAAGGGAGATAATTGTAGTTGAATTTGACATTTGTCACTAGTATGATGACCAAATGGAAAATTATAATTTCAAATAACTATTATTAAAATAAAAAAATTTATATTCCCTCTTTTCTATGAACAAATATTGAGAAAAAAATGTACTTAGAATTTAGCTAATAAGTGTTTAATGATTGTTTTTAATCTAATCACTCAACCAGGTTCAACGGTTATGGATGAATTCATCCCAATTATCAATTTTTAGTGATTTACAAGCTTTTTTGATCCCCCCCAAAAAGAAGTAATTTACAAGCTTTTTACTTATTTTTCTAAAATAATTACTTTATAACTTAATTTAGAGATTATGGTTTATTTCATATAAATAAATTAAAACTCCTACTCTTAATATCTATAAAAATTGAATAGAAAGCTATAAAATTAGTGCTTTATATATTTTTCTTATTTTATGTTTGACCAAAACAAGATGTCATTAATAACGAATACCGAATATTCGGGTATATTCGTACTTTTTTTACTAAAAATATATTATAATTTTACTGAATATAAAATTTATAAAATTAGTGATTTTATATATTTTTCCTATTTTATATTTGACCAAAAAAATTTTCATTAATAACGAAGACCGGATATTAGTCTGTATTCGGCATTTTCTATTTTTACTGAATACCGATGATTAGTTAGTAATATTTACGATTTATAGAAGTTATTATTAAAAAATGAATATATGACAATACTGATTATTAGTTTGTCATAAAGCATTAGTAAAATATAGACCATATTTTGATTCAATTCAATGTAAGAGAAAAACAAATGGGCAAATTTTTTACCTCCTTGGAGCATTTTTATGAATAAGTTTTTCATCATAGTTTATATGACTATTTACATTTAGCGGAGAATAGTAGAGAAATCTACACAAGAATTTATACATATTATATGAGTCTTTACATTTAGTGGAGAATAGTGGAGAAATTCACACGAGAATCTTTACATTAAAATTTTTTTGTGTAGGTTTTCTTAACTATTTGAGAAGCTAACATAATAATTTATTATTCTTTGTATATTTACTATTGAGAAACTATGGTAAACTATGATGAGAAACCTATTGATGAAGATGTTCTTAGTTGTTACTATCCAAATTTAAACGTACATGAATGTTGTGAAAAAGATATCAAATCAAATATATTCTACAAAGAAATGGAGTTATATTGGTCTAAAATTGGTCCAACGTCTATCACAAAGAGACTGTAAATTCCAAAAAAAGAATTTTTGTTTCTTCCAAAAAAGAAATTGGTCAGAAGAGAATGAGTAATAATGAATGTATATTTAATTTATATTTTTCATTATTTTCTTCAGATTTTTAATTTTCCTACTTTTGTTGTCTCATACCAAAGAATCAATCAAATATAACACTCGCGATGAAACTGTCATGTGACGACAACATGAAATAACACTTCATGATGATAACAATACATTATCTTAAAAAATTTCTTAAGCATTATTATATTTAACCAAAAAAAGCATTATATATTATATACATAAAGAGTTTGCATGTTTTCTATTTTTTTGGAATTTCGCTTCCAAATTTACTATACATTTTTGTTGATAGTTATTTTAACATGCAATAACAAAAAAATAACAATAATAATAATAATAATAATAATAATAATAATAATAATAATAATAATAATAATAATAATAATAATAATAATAATAATAATAATAATAATAATAAAGGTGAATATGGTGTATATATACAGAGGACTAGTCAATTCAATTTGTACTGAACGTTAATAATATTAATAAGGGTGAATAATAATAATGTTTTTTGGAAACGCTGCAACGTTATGCTATTTTTGTTGTTGTTGGCACTAATTAACATTCGTGATTCATCCGAAACGTAATTAACTCTATTGGTTAGATAAAAGTTTATAAACCTTACTATTAGATAAATAAATTATGTTATTAGATTCAAATATTTAAAAAAATGTGCTACGTAGTACTGTAAAAATTGTCTATGCAATCAAATGATATCACAAGATTCACAACATATTTAAACTTCTAATCTAACCCAAATAATTAACACTTTGCAGCTTAATAAAATAGTATAAACGCAATGAAGAGTTTACCTGTCACGGATGGATAACGCAATCTCAATTGTTATCGTCTATGGTTAGAGTAAAAGTCTCTTCAGTGTCTCTTTCTTACAATCTATCAAATTTTTGTTAGCAAAAAGATAAAGAAGAAATAATCTTAAAACAAATATTATCATGTTTTTGGAGAAATACGCCAACCTAGACCAATGGATGAACAGAAGATTTGTTATTTTTTCCCAATATAGGTTGACCCAAACATCTATGCAACTTTAGTACTGTCAAATAATTTTTATTTCCCATGAATAATTGAATATTGAATAGTGTTACTTTCCATAAATATAAATAAATATTCGAAAAGTACATATTAATATTTTTATATAGTTGGTGTACTGTGCTTCCGGTAGTGAAACAATTATATGTTTTTTGGGTATATATAATCCGACCAATGATCATGGTGAATTTTTATAAATCAGACTTCGAATTCAAACTGAACAGCGGTTGAAAAAAACTTTCTAATTGGTTACATTGTTAAAGTCAGTTGTAGTTTTTTTTTTTGTTTCGAAATATTCCATGCATTAAGAAAAACGTTATGGATGTGCATGAATGCTCTATTCCACTAAATATATATATATATATATATATATATATATTTGTTAAAAGGTTAATTAAAAAAAAAAAAATTCAGTGAATCAGTGAGTTATATATTGTATTTATTATTGAGTGTAATTTTTGATTACTTGTAAAAAGATAACACCATTTTGATCACGTATGTCGTACCACGTCGTTTTTCTCAGAGCTCCAACCAAATACTTGTATTTCATCTTCACTCATTCCTAGAGACCCGACTCATATAACTATTGAATCATGTGCAAAACAATTTTTGACTTAGATATGTGTTATACATCACATGAAAATTTGAAATGTCTTATTTTTCTACAACTTGAGCCCTAAAGTATAAAATGCTTTTAGTAAAAATCAATCATTTTTAAATCCATACTTGTATCCATAAATGAAAAAGTAAGAAAATGAACAAATTCATAGGTCAAGGAAATGTTGTTACTTGTTTCAGTTTTCCACTTCGTGTTGGTAAGGAAGGGTGATCGATAATAATGGGTCGCAACTCGCAAGACATGTATGGCTCTTCGTAATTAACACTCTGCAACAATAAATGCATTTCTTGTGGGGTCCATCCTAATATGCATATTGGTGTATGCATGATTTAATGACCCAAAAAACAGTAACGGTAACAGTTAAAAAAAAAAAAAGAAGTGAAGAACTTGAAGAAGTCTGAATTCTGAAGTGCAAATCAAAGTTTTAGCTTTTTTTTTCATTAAAAAAAATTGCAAAATCAAGTACGACATTTATACAAGTTTAACGTTTATATATATTTTGTATCAATAACATATGTGGTTGAATCCGAGTAATCACACAAAGATAACAACATAGACACAAATCGCTATATTATATGTTCTGGTCGCATATATATAACCAATTTGTTTGGATGATCATAATATATGTTAATATTCACTAATCATATCATTAACAAAAGAAAATGCCCGTAAAAAGCAAATTGATTTATTTATTATTTACCATAAAGTTCTTAACTATTCCGAACAATGGAGAAAAGAGATAAAAATACGACGACCCTTTCTAGTAAAAAGTAAAAAAAAAATACCAGTAGACTGAAAAATCTGGTAAAACTTGTGTGTTTGCTTCAATGTTCTCAATTATTAGAGGAACTACAAACATTTTCGATAAAGACAACACAGAAAGAGGTGAATAGATAATAATACAAAAAGGGGATTTTTCTATCACATGCACACTTCTTCAAGTATTGTAACAATCCACGTTTGAAAACCTTCACAACGCAATATCATCACAAGAAGGCAACGAGAGAGAGAGACAGGTGTGTGATTCATTAATTTTGAGTTTTAAGAATCTTGAGGAGTCTCGAATCTAGTCGGCGTGTCGATGCCTGCCATACAACAAAGTCCACTTATCAAGATGATAAGCAGAACGAGTCCCTGAAAAGAACAAAGACACAAGCTTCAAGCTAGAAGCATTAAGGATTAATGAATGTGTTATTAAAAGAAAATTGCTTACCACTAAGATACCCTCCAAGAGTGATGACTTAAATTTGCAGAGTTCATCACAGGTTGTAGTAGCTTTAGCTGTGGCGTTTCCTGTCGCGGTTTCAGCCAAAAACCTTTGGAGAGTTTGATATGAAGTGTACCAATAAGGATCAGAAACATAGAGAGCTGCGTATTTAGTTCCAGACTGCTCCACTGAACTAACAATCTCAGATATGATTTCACCTGCAGAAATGGTTCAACGGAAACTTGGTTAACGTAAAACGAGTACCTAAATGCTATACTTTTTCTGTAACCATGATCACTCCACTTACGATCTGAATGTGAGTGGTCAGATTGACTTGATGATTCAGATCCCTCAGAGCATAGCACAACCAAGTCGGTTTCTCCTTCTTTTCTCGTTTCTTTTCTAGCAACCAAATGATCCTGTGGATTATTTAGATGCAAAATTAGAAGGTTCAAGAGGAAAGGTGGGTAATATCATTGATCAATGAATGGGATTTGAGAAAGCATTAACATAAAAACAATCATATTACTTTGCAAGACTGCACACTTGATAGTTTCTGAATTGTCCCATCCTCAACAAAACATGAGTCCGAGAACACGATATTGCTGACTCCTACATTGTGAGCACAAGCTTCTTTCAGCCCTGAAAGCAACAGGTTTTCCATCCTTTCCTCTTCTGGTGCAGCAATATACGGGAATGCCAATGAGTAATTGGAAGCTGTATACAGATTCTGATTTTAAAAAATACACAAAAGAATTGAATGTCAAAATATTGTTAAGACTTGGAAGCATACCAATATGTGCTCTAGAATCTAAGTAAAACTACCTTACCTTCAACGTGTTAACAAGGGCGGGATCTGAGTTCCTAGTTGAAGAAACATCCGAAGACAGTAACTGTAAGCGGAAGAGAATAGTAAACTCACAGTAGGCAACGCTTAAAGACTCTCTAATTGTTAGAAGCTTCAGCTTCGCAAAAAAGATGCTCTTTGTTCTTGCAAGAACAACAAGTTTCTTCAAAAAACTAAAATCCTAAATTCTAATCTAAATCAAAGAATTTTTTTTGTATATTGTTAAACTATAGCCTGTTCATAGATACATAAACTCTTACCTCTCTGCCAATGAACACAAGTGCAACATCAACAGGTTGCTCAAGTTTTTTCTCCGAGCACTAAACAAAGGAGACAGTAAAATAGATATGAAATTAAACCATTGCGTTGAAAAATTGAGAATTGAAAGTATTTTGCTTGCGGACTAGACATGAGAACATACAAGAAAATTAGACCAGCCTCCTCGAGTGAAAACAGAATCTACTAGATCCTTTGCAGACATGATCTGATAATTAACTGCCTCATTCATTTCGCCATTAGCTGAACTGAAATTCATCAATGTGGAAAACCATATTAGCTAATGATACCTAGTAATCTTAGTCTCAAATCGACTAGTTTAAAGCACAATTCTTTACAGAAAAACCAGAGTACAAATCGGAGAAACACATTTAAAATCAATGGAAGTTCATAACTTTCCTCATGTAAGCCTTGAGAATGATAAAGAAAATGATCAAGAGAGAGCAACAGAGGCCTTACTGGAGATGCGGAGACCAGAGGAAAGCAGGAACAGTAGAAGGAGAAGCCATTCCAAAATCGACGTGAGACACCAACTCGAGGACTATCAAAATCGCCACTAGACCAATTCGCATTCTCATCATCTTCACCGTCGAAGATTTGCGATCAAACAACACAAATGGTCAAAATATTCGAGAGATTCATCTCCGATCCTCAAATCTGGTCTGTGTTGGCAGAAGACGGCAAGGAACAGAGACAAACGACGCCGTTTGGTGTTTAATTACCCGAAAAACCGAATCTGGTTTAGCAAGAAGAACCGGTCTGAATTTAACGGTCGGATTGAATGCCACTGCCACATAAGATTAACGACTACGTTTTGCTAATTGATAAACCCAAAATCTGAATCTGGTTAAATAAAGAGAACCCGTCTGGTATTAATTGTCAGGTAAGATCTATTGGGCCTATAGCACATTATGGCTCGGCCCAATTTAAATTGACAAACCCCTGAACCGTCATCGACTAATCGGGCAAAATATCGCCGGTACTTGTAATCGGACGCTCACTCTCGAGTCTCCGATTCGTCGACTTTCGTCCTCTCGCATTCCCGCCCAAAAAACCTCCGACTGTTCGGATTCAGCCATTGAAGTAGCTGCAAAAGACCTTGAGAAAATTTCCAAAGATGAGCAGAGTTGAGATTGAAGAAGAGGTGGAAGGAGATCGCGTCGAAAGTACCGATTACTACTTCGACAGAATCGGCGAACCTATCTGTATCAAAGAAGAAGACGCTCAATACAATCTTGAAAATCCTCCGTCACAGCCTCTCGCTATCTCCGAACGCCATGGCCTCGTTTTTGTTGCCCATTCCTCCGGTTAGTTTTTTCGTAATCGGCGATGATACAGGTTTTGCTCGTGCTATTTATGTATTATGACCGTTTTGTGTGAAAATTAGGGTTTTATGTTGGGAGGACTAAGGATGTAATTTCTGCATCCAAGAACAGTAACGGGAAAGATGGTAAGGTTTATATACAAGATTTGAGCATCGTGGATGTTCCTGTTAGGGATGTTCGTATATTGGCTCTCTCAGCGGATGATTCGATTCTAGCCGTCTCCGTCGTTACTGATATTCATTTCTTCTCTGTGGATTCACTTCTTAAGAAGGTATTACGTCTCACAAGTTTATTGTTGGGCTATTCCTAAGTTTTTTTGTCTATAACTTCTTTGCGAGGATGTTAAATCTATGTTGATTGATAGTTTATTTTTTTTTATCTGTTCTTTGGTGTAGGATGTGAATCCTTCCTTTTCATGTTCACCTGATGAGTCAGGCTTTGTTAAGGATTTTCGTTGGACAAGGAAAGATAAACATTCTTATCTTGTTCTTTTAAATACTGGGAAGCTCTTTCATGGGATTGACGATGCACCCCCTAGACATGTTATGGATGGTGTTGACGCTGGTTTGTTTTCTTATCTCTTGCTACTTCTTCAGCAATAAACCATGTTATTGGCAATTATTGAAGATCGACTCTGTAGGAATTTACTTGTTAAACTTTGTTGTTTGTCAGTTGAATGGAGTTCAAAAGGGAGTTATATTGCTGTGGCTCAAGATAATAGCCTGAGGATTCTGTCATCAAAATTTAATGAGAGGAGATGCATAGCACTATCATTTGACGCCTGGATTGGTGATTCCGATGAAAACTGTGTCGTGAAAGGTATGTTGCATGTTTTGGCCTTCTTATATCCTATCAGTATTTTCCGTTTTGTTTCAAATTTTATAGCCGTTGTATAGTATTTGAGGTGTTTTCTTATGGACTAAGTCGTACTGTATTTCGGTGCTTGGACATATGATCTATACAAACTGATCCTGTTTACAGTTCTCGTTTCTTGCTATCTCCCTTCTAAATCAATGGTTAAATCCCTATACTTCTGTATCTCTTAGACTGGCGTTGAAACTTCCCTGGTTCTGTGCACGCTTCCATTGAAAAGTTTCATAGATAGCTCTCAAGTTAAACCCTCTCAATGAATGACTGTTTACTCTGCAACAGTTGATTCTATCAGGTGGGTACACAACAACTGTATTCTTCTTGGATGCTTTCAGCTGATTGATGGCAGGGAAGAAAATTACCTTGTTCAGGTTATCAGGAGTCCAGATGGGAAGGTTATTGATGTGAGTAGTATTTCTTTTGTTTTGATTTTGGTGCTGAGGCTAGATACTGGTTTTTAATTTCTACAAAGGAATAACCAATTTTTATGGCTAGAATGAAAGTCTACTTATATATTTATCTGATCTTGTGCGGTTTTTGTGCTTCTTCTTTGCAGGGTTCGTCCAATCTGGTTGCTTTATCCTTCTCTGATTTGTTTCCATGTGCTATGGATGATCTTGTTCCGGTTGGTGTTGGACCTCATTTACTCTTTAGCTACATAGACCAATGGTAAGCTAATTTTATTGTTCTTTCTATTAATTTTATTTTGTTTTACTTTTTCTTTTCATAAATACTTCACTTTTCTTGCTCACTGCAAGCCGTTTGTCAATCTTCCCACTCTGGATTGAATATCCAATCTTAAAGTTTTTGTCCATCCGACTTGGAAGAGCTGTAATTACCAAGCATGTTTTAATGAGAATGGTCTTCAAATACATCTAATTATGGTACTTGTTTCCTTCATTTAATACTGGAAGTAAATTTGAGCTCATTTCATATTTTACCATCTTGGTTTGGAGATGCAATAGAGTCAGTTTAATTATTCCTGACTTTTCCTCTTTTCAAAATAATAAACATGGACGATATAACTACCATTATTTCCAATGTGAAGATGGTAACTGTTGCTATGTTTTCACCCTACAGCAAACTGGCGATCACAGCAAATAGAAAGAATATAGATGAACATATTGTTTTGCTTGATTGGTCACCTGGTGATGATAAAACTGCGGTTTCCATTGTTGATATTGATCGAGAGACCTTTTTGCCAAGGATTGGGCTCCAAGGTATGCAGTCCAGAGTTGCTGTATTGTGTGTTCTTTTCTCTACAGTTACATGTTTAATATAAAGAAGATCATTTTTTTTCTTCCAGAAAGTGGCGATGACAATATGATCATGGGACTCTGTATCGATAGGGTTTCTATTGAGGGGACTGTTAATGTTCGTTCTGGAGATGATGATGTTAAAGAACTCCGGCCATATTTTGTCCTAATGTGCCTCACTTTGGAAGGAAAGCTGGTCATGTTTAATGTTGCTAGGTAGGCTGTATTTCTCTCAGTGGGTTTAACTCATAGTCGTTGACAACATTACTTGAAACTTCAAAATTGTGTTCATCTACAGTGTTGCAGGATCCCCAGCTTCATCTGATGTTGATTCGGCCTCTTCTTCTGATATAGAAGATGCTTATGCCCCTATAATTAAAGATGATCTTTCTAAACAATCATCTGAAGAGCCTGATCAACATCAAAAGTTGAATGAAAATGAACAGAAACAGCTCTACTCAGAGAATTCGATTCCACTGTTCTCTACTGAACAAAGGTTCCCAAATGAAAATTTTTTTAGTAAGGAATTTGAGTCTGTAAAAAGTTCAGCGTCTGGAGACATCAACAAGAAGCAAGAACCATGTGCTGAAAAACCATTACAAGTTGCAGATGGTCAACAAAGCGTGATTCCTAGGAAGTTCGGAACAAGTTTTGGGCAACTACCTTTGCCCTTAGGATTTGACACCAACAAATTTTCAGGCTTCGGTCCTGTCCTCCCTGTTTCCGAAAAGCCTCAAAAAGACATATCTGCGCAGTCTAAGTCTATGCATTTGCAGGCCAATTTTGAGTCAAAACATACACCAGCTTCATTTGGATCTCCTGGCCTGCAGAACACAATTTTTCAGTCACCGAAAAATACACCAGCTCAGCCATGGTCAAGTGGGAAAGTCGTCTCACCTCCAGATTTTGTCTCCAGTCCCTTTCCTTCTGTGAAAGATTCTCAGCATAAGCAACCTGTACAGTCTGGAACTGGTTATGTGAATCCTCCTATGAACATCAAAGAGAAACCTGTACAAGGTATTGAGGCTGGTAGAGCATCAGCTCTGAGCAATTTAAGTCCTTCGCTAGGCCAAAATTGGGTTGCTAATGAAGGGGTAGAGAAAATTGAGCCAATACCTTCTATCCGTGCCTCTCAATTGTCTCAACAAGTGAAATCTTCCTTCGAAAAGTCCGCTAGTCATCAGCAGCACATAACTCCTCTCAATACTGGACCTGGTAGACTTGAGCATAACATGTTAAAGCAACCCAATAACGTAATGTTTACTCATAATACTAATTTCTGTACGATTTTATTCAAGTGGATATATATTCTAGGACAGGGTCATCTGACACTCATGCTTTCACATTCATGTCTTGCTCTAGTATTTAACATACTGACTAATATCTTTTCTTGTACCAGATAAATGAGATGGCCAGAGATATGGACACACTTTTACACTCCATTGAAGAACCGGGTGGTTTCAAGGATTCTTGCACTTTTTTACTGAAAAGCCATGTTGAAGAACTGGAGCAAGGACTTGAACGTCTTGCTGGCAAGTGCCAAACGTGGAAGGTGTGTTTTAAAAAGTTCACGTATTTTGTTGTTGGTTCATATTATTTTTGTTACCTCATTAAATATTTGACCAAACCACCTGCCAAGAAACAACAACTGTTATTTATTTTCTGGTCCTTTGTCTATATTGTTAACTTATTTGGTTTGGTGGTCTTCAGAGCACAATTCACGAGCAGCAAGCAGAGATCCAACATCTTCTTGACAAAACAATTCAAGGTGATCTATTTATTTTATCATCCCCTTAAGTAGCGCCAAAACATTGTAAGCAGGTAGGATTTTGGTTTACTTGAAAAGGTTTTTTAAAGCCGCGATGCTCGCATTAGGCAAACTAGGAATGTAGTAAATATATTTTGCTTCTAAGCACTGTCAATGATATCTAGGCTTAAAATCTATTTTGAGGCAAGTTTAACTTTAATCCCATTACCAGACTTCAAATCTCAACCTAAATTGAGAAGTTGAGGAGAGGGCAATGAATCCCGATAGAAATGTTCCCATTTGTTGGTATGTATATCCTTTTACTGGACACATGGTGATAAGTACACTATTATCATATCCAATATTTGGATATGATGGTGAAATAACATGGAGCTCCAGTATGATATTAGCTTAAGCGTGTGCTTGAGATGAGGTTCTTGCATTTTAACATATCTTTCTCTGGAAGTCCCTAGTCTAAAGTTTGTTCCTCATTCTTTCAGTCTTCCTGATTGTATTGAATATCGTTTCATATCTTACACTGGAATCTAGGCTGCAAATAAGCAGGTTGTTATTTTGTTTTCTTATTATTGTTTCATGTGGGGATTTCAGTGTTGGCAAAAAAGACATACATTGAAGGTATGTATAAGCAAACTTCTGATAACCAGTACTGGCAACTTTGGAACCGCCAGAAGTTGAATCCTGAGCTTGAGGCCAAGCGGCAGCATATTATGAAACTTAACAAGGTTGTGTATGTGTTAATATATCTCACTCATCTATCTGTTACTACTTTAAGCTCGCTTTTGTCATTTATCTTATACTTTTCCCATTCTAGGATTTGACTCATCAACTGATTGAACTAGAGAGATACTTTAATCGGCTTGAACTCGATCGCTACCATGAGGATGGTGGACTTCCTGTGGCCCGAAGAGGCGTCCCAAATAGGTCTGCTCCTTCAAGGTATTTTTTGTGGATCAGTTGTGAAATTTTTTAAGGAAAAAAAAACCATCACAAGAAATTGTTAAGTAGGTCCTAACCTCTCCTTTTCGGCCACTCATATTGGGTGAATTCTTTCTGCAGACGTGTGCAATCCCTTCACAGCCTTCATAACACAATGAGTTCCCAATTGGTAGCTGCTGAGCAACTCTCTGAGTGTCTCTCAAAACAAATGACATTTTTGAAAATCGACTCACCTGTAAAAAAGAATGTGAAGCAGGAGTTATTTGAGACAATTGGGATCCCTTATGATACTTCTTTCAGCTCACCAGATGCAGTAAAGGCTAAAAATGCATCTTCAGCAAAGAACCTATTACCGTCTTCTATTCCTGCAAGTATAAATGCACAGTCAAGACAATGTCAGTCATCTGCTATGAAAAGCTCTGACCCTGAAACTGCCAGGAGGAGGAGAGAATCACTAGACAGGGTAACTTCATAGGAAATCTTTGACACAGTGCTATCCCACATCATATATGCACTGTTTTTGGCTTTGTGATACTCCAGTTTTTTGCTAAACTATGAAGGATTTATATGCACTCTTTAATTAACTGGTGCACTTAATTTACGATGTGCCCTGACATCTGGCTCTACATTTTGTGATCTTTTTTACAGAATTGGGCTGCTTCTGAGCCTCCAAAAACAACTGTCAAAAGGATGCTTCTGCAGGAGCGACAGAAGACGGGTATGAACCAACAGACTGTCTTGAGTGAGAGACTACGGCCTGCGAATAATACACCAGAGCAATCACTGCTTCGCCTGAAAGATCATGCATCACCTGTAGTCTCCTCAAATAAGGGTGAGCTAAGATATACTGTGGGGTGCATTAATTTGATCTGGAAGAATGTCTTTGTGTTTTGGTTGTTATTTATTTATATTATTTATCGCTTCTCTGGTTTTATTGTGCAATTACTTTGAGCAGGTATTAGAGAATCATTCCAACAAGACACATCTGAAGCTCAATCAACCCCGTTCAAAATGAGGCCACCTATGCCACAATCTAACAGTCCCTTAACCATTTCCCCAATCTCTGCATCAAAACCAAATTTCAATTGGTCTGGAAATAATTCTAGCAGTACATCTTCTTATGCTGAGGAATCTGACCCGCTGGAGGTGAAGGATACAAGGACAGTTTCACAATCAGGAGGATCAAATTTTCTTCTGAAGCGACCAGTGGCCTCGACTGTATTTGAACAGACAGAAGAAATCAATAAATTTTATGAACGTAAGGCCAAAGCGTTTGTTGAAACAGCTGCTGGAAGTGTGCAGCGGCCTTCTACCACATCATCGGGATCCCATTCTGAATCTAGCAAATGTTTTGGCGCTCAACTTTCACCCATGTCTGCTAGTGCACCAGCATCTAGTTTCCCTTCAAAATCGTTGTTTGGTTTCAAAACCAATAGCAGTATCCCTGGTGATAAAGTAACTTTTCCTGTAACGGTATCGGTTTCATCTTCACCTTTGTCTAGCACGCCACTTGATTTTGCTTCCACCGTATTTACACCATCATCCTCTCCAGTGTCATCCTCTACACAAGATTCAGGTTTGTTTACTTTGACCTCTGTGTATTTCGTTTGATTCACATAACAGTCAACTATGGTAACTTTAATTCGTGTTTCAGTTCCAGCATCTATTCCCATCAGCTCAACACCAGTCCCACAAACGTTTTCAGTCACATCTACATCTAAAGCTTCAGCTACAGGGTTTAATGTTCCGTTTGGTAAATCGTTGACCAGTGCCAATGTAGATCTCAGTCAAGCAGCTACGTCAACACTTTCTCCATCACCTGGCCCCACAACTGGTTTCTCTTTTAAATTACCAGCTTTGACTCCATCGTCCCCTGAAATGGTCTCATCCTCAACAGGCCAATCTTCATTATTTCCACCATCTTCTACAGCATCGCAAGTGTCATCTAATCTGGTCTCTGCAAGCAGCTCCCTAACGGATACCAATCGTTTGTTTTCAGTAACTTCCTCATCTTCGACTCCACCTATTACTTCAACCCATCCTGATGCATTTCAGTCTCCTCAAGTTTCTACCCCGTCTTCTGTCGTATCCGCTACAGAGCCAGTTTCAGAATCTAAAAAACCAGAGGCTCAAAGTTCGTCAATTCTAAGTACGGAAAGTACTGTAGATTCTGCAGCAAATGCAACAAAAACACAGATTGAGCCGCTGTCGGTGAAAAGTGAGATTTCAAGCCCAGAGACTACAGTAACCCCTGTCGGTTCATCTGGGTTCCTGTCTGGATTTTCATCAGGGACACAGCCTAGTCTTGCAAACATGGCGCCTCCTTCATTCAGTTGGCCAGGTAGTTCTCAGCCACAACAGCTATCATCTATATCTGTCCCTTTCCCTGCATCCTCACCAACTTCTGCAAGTCCATTCGGTGAGAAGAAAGATACTGTAGATACACAGGAAGATGAAATGGACGAAGAAGCTCCAGAGGCTAACCAGACGACTGAACTTAGTATGGGAAGTTTTGGAGGTTTTGGGCTTGGGTCAACTCCAAACCCGGCTGCTCCTAAAGCAAATCCATTTGGTGGTCCCTTTGGTAATGCTACAACAACAACAAATAATCCATTCAATATGACAGTCCCCAATGGCGAGCTCTTCCGACCTGCATCATTCAGTTTTCAAAATCCTCAACCATCTCAACCGGCGGCAGGTTTTGGTGGGTTTTCTGCAACACCTTCTCAGACACCTGCTCAGAGCGGATTTGGCCAACCGTCACAGATTGGTGGGGGACAGCAAGCTCTAGGGTCGGTTCTTGGCTCCTTTGGGCAGTCGAGACAGATCGGTGCTGGTCTCCCAGGAGCTACGTTTGGTTCTCCTACTGGATTTGGTGGCTCTAACCCAGGAAGTGGCCTCCCAAATGCACCAGCATCTGGTGGCTTTGCTGCTGCTGGTTCTAGTGCCACTGGTGGCTTTGCAGCCATGGCTTCAGCTGGTAGAGGCTTTGCTGGTGCTTCTTCTAGTCCCACTGGTGGCTTCGCTGCCTTAGCCTCAGCTAGTGGAGGCTTTGCTGGTGCTGCTCCAGGAGCAGGAGGTGGTGGATTTGGTGGACTTGGTTCAGGATCTGGAGGTTTCGGAGGCTTTGGTCCCCCTGATAGTGGAGGTTTTGCCGGAGCAGCAGGAGGTAATAACACCTAAACATCGATTGACCTATACATCCACATTCAAGGTCATGCTCACACATTTTGACCATTGTCTTGTCGTGTGATTATATTATTATACAGGTAGCGGTTTTGGTGGTTTCGGTGGCCAAACTGGTGGTGGTGGTGGATTCTCAGGCTTTGGTGGCAACTCGGGAGCAACAGGAAAGCCACCGGAACTGTTCACACAGATGAGAAAGTGAAACCAATATGTTCAAATATCTCTACTACTTATGCTTTCTCATGAAATTTTTGGTCTTACCTAACTTAGAGGCTTAGACAGTTATAATCTATAATTCGATATAAATATATTGTGTTTGTGTACTTTTATAATGAGTTGTATATTTCCCATCTTGCCACTTCTCAATTTGAAGATTTATATAGAAACTGAGAAAGGAAAAAAAGGAGTGGGCCTAGTGGGAAAGGAGCAAAGACTGACGTTATTCCAGACAAGTCCTTGATTTTTTATTTTTATTTTTAATTATTTCGTTAGAGATTAAATTTTCGCCGGAGAATATAATTTCTTTTTTTCCTCATCTTCGATTCGATGTGATCCCGCCAAACAAACTCTTACTCTCTCCCCCTCCTCACGAAATTCTCCACCGTCGATTCTTCATCGTTCTCATTCTTTCCTCCTCCGTTGATCTGTGATGTACCGCCGGAAAATTTGGACATTAGAAGCTTCTTAATATTGTCTTTTATGAAGGGACATCGGAGTAGTGACGAGATTTATGATGCTTTGTGGTTCTTTACGAGATCGAATACATCCTTGGCTTCGCGACTATGTTAGGCTCCAATCTCTGGCCGTCCTCCTTATTTACGCTCAGGTTTTCGATTTTCCCTCTCTCTTCGTCGTTGATTCAAATCTCTTGGGGTCTAGGGTTCATGTCGATTTGAATTGGTCTCATCGCTCTGATTTCTGAAATGTTGTTTTTTCCGGTGATTTCAGATTGGGTGCGCACTAATCGGATCACTAGGAGCATTATACAATGGAGTTTTGCTGATAAACTTGGCGATTGCGTTGTTTGCGCTTGTTGCAATCGAGAGCAATAGCCAAAGTCTTGGCCGGACCTACGCGGTTCTTCTTTTCTGCGCTCTTCTTCTTGATATCTCATGGTTCATACTTTTCACACAAGAGATATGGTATTGCTCTTAACTCTTTAAAACCTTGTTTATGTATCGAAACTAAACTTTGTTTAATCTCCACACATAACTTTGTTTTTGGTTCATTCTGAAATGATTGATCATTATATTGTTCATTTTGATTGACAAAAGATTACATTGTTGATGCAGGAGTATTTCAGCTGAAATGTATGGAACCTTTTTCATATTTTCAGTCAAATTGACAATGGCGATGGAAATGATTGGCTTCTTTGTGAGGCTATCGTCCTCTCTCTTATGGTTTCAGATTTATATGCTGGGGGCTTCTATCGTCGACACTTCACTTCCTCGTGAAACAGATTCAGATTTACGAAATAGCTTCTTGAATCCACCAACTCCTGCTATAGCTAGACAATGTTCAGGTGCTGAAGAAATCTTGGGAGGTTCTATCTACGACCCTGCCTACTATACCTCTTTATTTGAAGATGGCCCAAGCAATATGAGTTCACCCAAGGCAATACAGGTTTTTTTTCTTATTTTTACTCTCTTAGCTTTCCGCTTGTTTGCAGTTTATATGTTTTCGATTTGGGTTTTTGTAATTCTATCACTCAGACTGTATTGCTACATGCCTGATTAATCTACCAACCTGTCCATCTTGAAAGTGTTTCTTAATTCTCGTTCGTTAACTGTTTGAGCTTTAATGGATGCAATGCAATATATCGAGGCTGAGATAGAGTAGCTACTATGATTCTCCTCTGCCTTTCTATGGTAGATGCAAAGAAGAAGATATCCCCTAGCAATGATTTTTTATATATTTAGGATACGGATAAGACACAGTAGATAGTGATAATAATGGGAAGTTTCATCTAACAGTTAGAAGAAGTTACTCATCCTTGAGTCTTTTGTAGGTGAATCATAATTCAGGTGGGAACAATGGATCACCATCTGCTGCAGAAGCCTCTCAGATTAAGTCTCCCATATGTAGATCCTTGCATGCAATTGATGTTAGTCTCCATTGTTATTGGTCGTATTGCTGCACTAAATATCTTGTGACTGTTGTGTTTTATTTTCTCGCATCACAACTGATAAGACAAATCTCGTTTCAATTGTTATATAGGAAGAGATGGGTTTGAAGAAACCAGGGATGGATTCAATATGAGCAAACTCCATTAACGAACAATTTGATGAGCATATAAGCAAATGAACTGTCTGCTTTGCATTAATTGAGGTTTAGTTATCGGAATTTGAAGCAGATACGAATGTTATTCAGCAGTTTTGTGCAAGCGAGTGAGAATCATGAAGTCTTCATGTCCTTACCAAAGTAGAGCAAGATTATATAAGGCCTAGGAGAAGATGATGAGATTTTATATGTTGGCGACAAGTAAGCACTGTTTCTACACTTTGCTTTATCATAATATATTTTGTATGAAAATATTATATTTTTGGGGGATCTGTGGTTAGAATAGAGTCAGAATCTACTTTGGTGCATCATCATATGATTCTTTTCAGAGTTTATTTTTCTGGTGTGTAAATGGAAATACTTTGTTTTATTTACTGGTTGCAAATGGAGATAGTATTACATTCCGGCGTTGATTTGTTTGTTCCTCGTTATAAAATGATCAGGACAGGTAACCAAATCACCCAGTCAGGTAATAGAATTCATTTTAATTTCCTTAATAGCCCTGGATCTTATATTATTCTATTCGCATTAACTCGTTGACAATACATAAACATGAAAAAGGCCCATCTAATAAATATAATCGAAAGCCCACGACTAAAAAGGAAAAAAAAAGAATCCAATGATATTCGTAGAAAAGTCAACTGAAATTAATTAAGACCCACAGAAAAACCCAGAAGGATCTGGAACAAGGATCATTTCTTCCCTTAACCCTCTTCGTTTAATCTCTCTCTCTACTTTTTCTAATTTCTCACGACAATTCTCCTCCTTTCGTATATAAACAATCCTCCAAATCTATCAAAAACATTTTTTTTCAAATTTTAAAAATTTAGAAATCTTCCTTATCGCTATTATTCATCTGTGCTTATCGGAGATTTAATCTGCTGTTGAAGAAGACTCAAAAGGTTTCTTCATTTCTGGACTTTTTTTTTTTTTTTTTGTTATCATTTGAACCGCTGATGAGGTTAAGAAATGGTTTATCGGTGAACGAAGATCCTAAATCGGAAGAAAAACCAAACATTCATTAAATGGATCCAAGACTTTGTTTTTAAACAGGTTTCGTCTGTTCTGATTGAAAATTTCAAAACCCCTTCTCCGAACTAGTTCCTCCATGTTGGATCATAATTACTTATCTTCTATTGCTAAATTTGAAATTATTTGGATTTTATCTGTGAGTTGACAATGTTAGACTGATTCTAGGTTTTCATGTTGCTTATTTGCTTATTCGCTCGCTCTTTTGGTTTCAAGGAAGTTTCTTAGCTGATTGATGTTAAAATTGGCAACAAGTTCTTATTTTTGTGTCTTTGGCCATTTCTAGTGTTACAAGTAGAAGAATCAGCTATGGAAGAAGCAATTGCAACGAGGTATTGGTGTCACATGTGTTCTCAAACAGTGAATCCAGTTATGGAAGCTGAAATCAAATGCCCCTTTTGTCAAAGTGGCTTTGTTGAAGAGATGGAAGACGATCAAGATTCTTCTGATACCAATGATGTTAGAGCAAACAATTCTCTTTGGGCTCCTATCTTGATGGAACTTATGAATGATCCCGTGCGCCGCACAAGAAACCAAAGTGTTGACTCTGTTGAAGATAACCAAAACGATACACAGACTGAGAATGAAACTGGAGACGGAGACGGTAGAGAGACTGATTTGGATTGGCAGCTGCAAGAGATTCTTAGGAGAAGGAGAACACATTCCGCTGCGGTTTTGCAGTTGCTTCAAGGGATACGAGCAGGGTTATCACTAGAATCTGAGACTAATGGTAATGGAGATAATAATAATCCGGAACGGGTTATCTTGATCAATCCCTTTACTCAAACTATCACGGTTCAAAACTCTGCTGATATGGAATCTGTACCTGCTGGTTCTTTAGGTGACTATTTCATCGGTCCTGGATTTGAAATGTTGCTTCAGCGTTTAGCTGAGAATGATCCCAATAGATATGGAACACCTCCAGCTCGAAAAGAAGCAATTGAGGCTTTGGCTACTGTGAAAATTGAAGAGACTCTGCAGTGTTCAGTGTGTTTAGATGATTTTGAGATTGGAACTGAGGCAAAACAGATGCCTTGTAAGCACAACTTTCATGGTGATTGTTTGTTTCCATGGCTTGAGCTTCACAGTTCATGCCCGGTTTGTAGACATCAGTTACCTGCAGATGAACCAAAGACTGACTCAGCAAGAACAGCAACAAATGATAACAATGGAGACAGTAGTGTTTCTGCTACAACCAGCCATGGAACTGTGAGCGGCGATGAAAACCGTCGAGAAGAAGATGAAGAAGAGGAGAATGAAGATGGTAATACAAGCGGATTCTCGATCCCGTGGCCATTTAGCACATTGTTCTCGTCGTCTCAAGATAGCAATGAATCAACGGGGTCGAGTTAAAACATGTTCCCATAGGCTTTTGAAGTGATCATGAAAACTTGGTTCTACGTAAAGCTGGTATTGTCTGTACATAAGTTTTTCAGATTTGGTTGAACGTTACATCTCTGGAAAACAAAAATCTTTCAGTTTGTGTTTTTTGTTGTTGTTGTTTTGAACAATCTTTTGCCGGATTTTGTAAGTCACTTCTTACCTTTAGTTTTTTTCAAAAAAATATTTGGCAAGTTAATGGTGGAAAAAAAAAAATAGTGTTTCTTGTGGTTAAAAATTCTTAATATTGTATGTTTATATTCGACCGAGTCATTTTTTTTTTTTTGGGCTCAAACATCAACTTTTCATTCACCTAAAAGGAGTTACATCAGTTCTTGTTCCACATAAGATTTAATCCAAACCGAATATAACTTAAGGACATAACTCGTAAAAGAGAGAGACTCCTTTGCTATTCGATCAGCTACTTCGTTTCTTCCTCGATTTGTAAACACAATCTTGGCCTCTTCATAGTGTTGTAGCAGATTTTTAATGTCTTGTGAAATTGGTCTGAGATGTGGCCAGTCCTTATCTTCCCTGATAAGTGAGACAAGCTGCTGTGAATCAGTTTCAAAGATGATTTTCTTGTAATCGAATCTGATCAACATCGACATTGCCCATCTTAGAGTTTCTGCTTCCACTTCCAACACTGTTTTCACTTTGGGCATAACCATCGCTCCCATCCATAGCATTCTTCCTTCATGATTCCTAACAATCCAACCAACGCCACACTTATCTCCAGTCTTTGGCCATGCTCCATGATCAGTGTTGCATTTTATCCAGCCTTGTAATGGTTGAGTCCATTTGACCTGTAGTCTTTCATGTCTGGTTGGTTGTTGTTCCTGTGGGATTCCCTCAAGGCGGCTTGCCCATTCCTCAGACTCTTCCTTTGCTTTTGCAACCAAACTTTGAGCATCTAATTCCTTTCCATTATAAACCAGCTCATTCCTATTTTTCCAGAGTCTCCATAACAACCAAGGAATCACTTTACCATTGATTGTTCCTTGGGACTGTGACTTATGTATTGTGAAGACTCGGTGGAGGTTGGTGTATATCGAATCCGCCCATTCACCCCCTGGTGGTGCTGGAATTGATGAGATCGCCCAAACCTGTCTAGCAAATGAGCATTTAAATAAAAGATGGTTAGTGGACTCCTTCTCTGTTGGGCACCTAATATATGCAGCATCTCGTGATAAATGTCTATAGGTTAAATTTCCAGCCACAGAGATACTGTTACTCAAACATTTCCATAAGAAATGTTGAATTTTGGGTGTGGAGTCCAACTGCCAAATCTGTTGATACAAGGGTTTTAGGCTCAGCTCGTTCACTTCCTAGGGTTGGTTTTTCTTGTCCAAAATCTAAGACAATACCCAATACCCTGACTTCGCACTATAGTGGCCTGATTTAGAGTAGTCCCAATTATAGTTGTCCTTAATATTTATTCCTCCTGGTCTCACTTCCACTATACTTCTCTTATCCTCTTCATTGAAGACTATAGCCAACAGATCTGTATTCCATTCTCTGCCAGTAGGGTCCAATAGATCTTTAACATGTAACAATGTGGATATACTTCTTTGACGGATTGGATTTGGACGTACCATTTTAACCTCTTTAATCGCTCAGGCTGGTTTTGTACTCAGCCAAGGATGCTGCCATATATTGATGGAATCTCCATTTCCCACAACAGCCCTCACTCCTTGTTTGATAAGCTCTTGGCTTGCATGTATGCTTCTCCATGCATATGATGGTCTTGAACCTAGAGGGGCCGAAAGTGGATCGGATTTGCTGAAGTATCTACTCTTGAATATCCTGGCTAAAAGTGTATTCTCCTGTGTAAGCATACGCCAAAGTTGTTTCCCCAGCAGAGCCAGATTAAAGGTTTCTAGGTCTTTGAAACCTTAACCTCCTTCAGCCTTTGTTTTAGTAAGATATTCCCAGGATTTCCAATGCATACCCTTATTATCCTCTTTATTCTTCCACTAGTAATCAGCCATTACTCCAACTATTTGTTTACAAATCTCTTTTGGAAGTTTAAAGCATGCCATGGTGTATGTAGGCAGGGCCAATGCCACCGCCTTCAATAAAACCTCTTTGCCTCCAGGTGAAAGGAAATTTGATTGCCAACCTGTTACCTTTTGATTTAGCCTCTCATTTAGATAACTTAGGGTGACCACTTTTGATTCTCCAAAGGATTCCGGGAGCCCTAGGTAAATTGCCTTCACCACCTTCTTGCCCAATATCCAACTTCCGCTTTACTTGCTCTCTCCTTTCTTCTGAGATTTGTTTCCCAAAGCTGATACTAGACTTCTGATAATTTACCCTTTGGCTTGAAGCTAAGCTGTACTCTTCAATTATTTGTACAATCTGATTCAGTTCCTCCTCTTTTTCCCGACAGTAGAACATATTATCATCAGCAAATAGAAGATGAGTAACTGGTGGTGCTTCTCTTGCAACTTTCAGTCCTGTTATTTTCCCCTCAGCTTCAGCCCTGTTCAGCATTTTCACCAAGTCATTTAAAATGTCATTTTCCAGTAAACTAAAATATCTCTGTCTTTTCTAAATTTTACTTAAGGGAATAGTCGTTTCTTATTTAATCCATTATTACGCTACTATTTGTTTACGCTTCAAGAATAGTCTGAAATTTTAAGAGCTATAATAATTATATTTCACACTTCACGTGTGTAAAATGTGAATTTCCGACCAAGGTGCGGTATTAACGAAAAATGTTACAAAAAAGAAAATAAAAAATTGAGTTCACATGTGTAAAAATTAACCAAAGCTCCGACCAAGGTGTAGTATTAACGCTACACCAAAACTCCTCCATATAAATATACATTAACTTATAATATTACCTCTCAGATTAGTCTCACACGGATAGGGGAGACCTGAGAATACTACTCTTTGATGAGAAAGACCTTTGTGTCTGTATCGCTCCATTCTGAGTTATAACAATGCCACATACCTTATGATTCTCTCATTCTCTGACTGATTGGTGTCATTCGTAGATGTAGTCACAGAACACAGAACCAAATGCAGACAATGCTGGCTCTTCAGCACCTACAGCATGTGGTGATGAAACAAACACAGATGATCCAACCATGGAATCAGTTGAATCTAGGCCTGGGCTTGAGGACTTGATACTCGCATGAAGTGGATCAGGTATGTTACTGGAAATTCTTATTTGAAGGAGGTTTTTGGAGTTGGTTTAATGATTAGGAAGATGAGTTTGAACAAGATTGATCCAAATCAAAAAGCAATGGCTGTTAAGATGAAAGCTAAGTTTGATAAATATTGGGGAGATTTAAATAGCATGAACTTGGTGATTTTTGTTGCTTGTGTTATTGATCCACTTCATGCTTTGTACCAATATACTAGTGTAAAAATTGAGAGCATTAGACTTTTTGCACTCAATTTTTATTGCATTCACTCCAAAAAAGAAGCTATTGTAGTCTAGTGCTACCTAACTTCCTCGAGCAGAGATATAACATCTCATTTTCTTGCATGGCACAATAGCTTAATTTGTATTGTTTTTCTTTCTGGGGTTTGCCAAGAGTGGAGATAATAGATTATGCTACGCATAATTCTTTGAAGCCAAGCTTTTTGAATTGAGACCTGAAATGATTTTTGCCTTCTACACATGCTTCAAGAAAGATAGGAGCTTTCTATTTGATAGAAACACTTCTCACAGGCATATTTTATTCACACCAGTTATTGTTTCTCCTCATGGCAGCCTCACTGGGTTTTGTCCCAATGACCTTGTCAAGCAAGTCTACTTCAGGTGCAATTCATACCTTTGGTTTCCAGTGTTCAAGTTGACATTTTTTTTAAGTGCAAGGCTGTTAGTCTGATAAAACCAGTTTCCTCAACTAATATTAGATTTTTTTCTCACACAGTTCTGGAAATTTAAGGAGTTCGAGTGGATATATTGGTCTCCCTTCTCATATTGGGCGTGGGTCTCGTCTGATAAATGGCAATCATTGCTACGTGGAAGTTACACTTGGTTGCTGCCAAAATGTAAATGACAACACAAGTCAATCTAATTCTACCTTTGGAGTTAACTTGCCCCATAGTCAGTCTCCTGAACCATGATCAGTTGGGAGTAAAGATCGCAGGAAAGGACAACCAGATCTCTTATCAGTGTGTGAAAAAAAGTTCATATATCCAGCTAATGCAGTGCTTGTGCCAATTTTACAGTCGGCATTTGCTAAATTTTCTTTGAAAAGGTAAACCGTCAGGGTGAGGAGGTTATTTAGAATTTGTTGAGTACTTAGTGGTAAGATCCAAAATGGCTATATGGAGACTTTATATCGTTTCTGTTGAATTTCATGAATGTAGTCAGACAAATTGACTTTGTAGGATCGTAGTGAAAGGGCTTTTAGGAAATGTTTAAGACCCATGTTACAGAGCATCAACTTGATTGTAATACTTGCGATCTTTCCTCAGCTTGGAGCTGATGCAAGGTGAAATCATACTTGCAGATTTTGGCTTCAAAAGTGGATAGGACCGTCACTGGCAGGCTCATCGTTATTTATGCACTGGTGAGTCTTTTTCTTCTATCTCGTCTACATTTTGAACATCAAAAGAAACTCACAAACAGAGGTCTGGAAATGCCCCAACTTTTCTGAGAAACTGAATATTGTGTAATCCTCATGATTTGAAGCTCTGAGATCTGTGGCATTTCTGTGTGTTTGTTTGAATATTATGCTTAGCGATTTTCTTTTATAACAGTCTCTTCATGATCCCTGGACATTTATACTTTATTTTATGCAGGGCTGGTGATTTTGACTTCCTTGGAGCGTCTGGAAATAAGAGTGATGGGTTTTATGACAAAAATGGTTACAATAGCAGTGGTAGTGGCCGTAATAGCAGCATTAGTTCAACAAGTAGCGCTTCTAGCGGGAGTGGCTGGAGGATTACTTCAAGAAATGATGACCTTGACGCTGATGTAGATTCTTTGACGTGTAGGCAATCTGGTGTAACTTGTAATGATGATCGCCCAAAAATGGTATGGCTTTTATCTATGGCAAGGCGTATGGTGCTGATAAGGAAATTGAATTGTTGGTTGTAGGAGTAATGTGCTCGTTACAATAAATCAACATTGTATACTCTCTTTTTCCTAATATCATGAGCATAATCAATAAGTAACATATCTTTTGCAGGGTTCCAAGTGACCACAAACAGGGATGGCAGAGTCATTTGGTCAAGTAGGTACTGCTAATATTTACACAAACCCTAAAATTTCTGCTACGAACAACAACAAACAAAAACTTGTAAATCAAAACGGATTTTTACCTTGATTGGAGCTGCGTTTGAAAGGTTTAATAATGTTTTGAAAGAAATTCATGGACTTTGTCATGCCCACGTTGCTCTTTTGTGAATTCTTACTTTCATAGTGACCATCCCATGAAAAAGCAATAAAAAGATCAGAGATTAGGGACATTATTCTCTGATAATTCTTACTTTTACAGGTATTGTTCTCTGATATGAGCACTTGTGAGGTTTGTAATTGATGATTATGATGGAACATTGAGAAAACATTATTCTGTGTGCATTTCATCTGTTGCTTACTGATTCGCATAGGCATTTATGCTTAGTTTTGTATTGTGTGTTCTCTGCTTGCATGTTTTGAATCATAAGGTATATAGGCTGGAAACTCACACGGATAGGGGAGACCTGAAAATACTACTCTTTGATGAGAAAGACCTTCGTGTCTGTATCGCTCCATTCTGAGTTATAACAACGCCACATACCTTATGATTCTCTCATTCTCTGACTGATTGGTGTCATACTTCCTTGTATCTGATTGGTATCATTTTTCCTTGTTTAATTTATGTATAACTATCTGTTCTTGTTCTTGTTTTTGCTGAAGCTGTAGTGGTCGTTTCTATATGTAGATTTAGTTTGATTCAAAAATTGTCATGACCTTTAATTGATATGTATGGAACTTGTACTGATGTTTAGTGATGTTTCATACGTTCTATTGTTTACTCATGGTTCAGTTGTTCCTTGTTCGTTTGTTCATGAGAGAATCATAAGGTATGTAGGCTGGAAACTCACACGGATAGGGGAGACCTGAGAATACTACTCTTTGATGAGAAAGACCTTCGTGTCTGTATCGCTCTATTCTAAGTTATAACAACGCCACGGACCTTATGATTCTCTCATTCTCTGACTGATTGGTGTCATTCGCTGGCTCTTCGAGTACACAGAACTTAGACCTAACGGTTAAAACAGACAATCCTATGGCTAGCGCGAGGCTCAAAACCGGAATCTTATGTCCTCCATCGAGTATTTGATTGGAGTTTTCGGATGAAGAGGATCCCGGTGCTTGCAATTCATCAACTGATCTCTGTAGGAGAAGCAAGTAGAGAAATCCCATAGTTTCGCCTAGTGAGAAGGAAAAGACCGAACTTCCAAAAAGAATAAGAATTGCATCATAGAGAAGCAGAGATAGTTTCAAGTTTGTGTATTCTTCCATGCTTTCCTCGTTGGAAACGATAGTACGGTCAAGATCCAGAGCTGAAGACGAAGATTGAATTGGATGGGGACTTTGGCTAAACTTATATGGGTACAACATCTAGTTATAACTAAAGTTTCGAACATGCCCTCATTGCTTTCACTTATCCCATCTCTCATTGTCTCTTATACTCATTATCTATTATTTGGTGTCTTCTTCTTCTGTCTTCATCTTCCCTTCTGTCTCTTTCATTTCTTCTCCCTACTCACACCATCATCATACAAAAGATGATTGACTTAAATCCTCTGCATAGTCTACAAAAGTGTAAACTTTACCACCATTCTCAAACGCTTCAGGACCTTGGATTTCAATGCCTTGTAGAGTGTTCCTTTCGGGATCCAAGTAGTAAACTATAAATGGTTTGATAAATAAAAATTCCATGGCAAAAACAATAAATGGTTTTTATAAGCGTAGACAGATTTGGACCATTCCTGTTTCTCGACACTAACGCAACTCAGTGGTATTATTGCAAGAGTATTCCAAAACAATCCCACCTAATTTACCCTTATAGTTTATCAAATCACCATAATAGCATTCTACGTCCATAAGCTTGAATTTCTCAGACCTAACATCAAAGCAAACTATCACATGATCATCATCAAAGTAATACAATACATATCTCTTTACCCAAACAAATACGTCTGTATTAAGGTAACATACTGCCCCGTGATAGGGTTATATATTATAGGCAGGTTATCTTGACGTGATGAGGTGCAACTAAAATTAGGGAAATAGACCAAACCAAACGCATGGCTACAATCATTTTCTAGAACCTTCAGTCCATGGAATTTTGTATGATAATCAGCGGCTACTACAGGAGACTACGACTTCTCATATGGATTCTGAGGCTGAGGCCACGAGTATGAGAGCCACTCATAGTCACCCTCTCCTTCAAACACAAATAAGAGACGTCGACGAGCTCAAGACCTGGTCATGAACAACTCGTTGAAACCTAGCGGTTGACTTTGACGGCAATCTGGAGAATATATCCATAATGTCATCAGTTGGGATGAGTTCCAAGTAGTTTATACTTCTTTTCATGGAATTCGATGAACGGCATTTCATGGATTTCCTGATCTCACACATGGTTGCCTTGCGTTGTAAGCAACCTTGTTTTAATTGATTAATACCGGATCGAGGGGAGGAGAAGAATACAAAACTAGGGTTCAAGATTGTGCCAAGGATGAGCAAAACAAGTGACATAATAAGTTTATATACTAGTTAAGAACGAACAAAATCAGAAAAGGAAATTATGTAAATTTACAATTATCTTCTACTTGCTCTAGCTATCTTTTGTTTGCCATTTAATTAATAAAGAAATTAGTTCATTCCATTATTATTTTTGACATATTTGATTTAGGAAGCTTTACGGAACAAATTACTTGGAAAAATCAAAATTAAACAGAGAAAATCACAAAGATAAAATGACAAAACATTTTTCTCTGTTTAATTTTGATTTTCCAAGTAATTTGTTCCGAAAACCTAATTAGTCTATTTTCAAAAATGTAAAATCACCGAATTATGTTTTTCGGCTAAAACTGCAAAATCTCAAAGTTATAATTTTCACCAAAACCGTGAAATCACAATTTTTACAAAAAAATTGCAAAATAACGTTTTTCCGCCAAAACCGAAAAGCGTAGAAATATATTTTCTACCAAAACCGCAAAATCTCGGAATCACACTTTTCACCCAAATCATGAAATCGAGTGATTTTATTTTTGCTGGAATATCGTAAAATAACGTTTGATGGAAATAGGTTTTTGTGATAAAACCATAAAATCTCGGAATGATATTAACACTTGTCGAATGGGGAGCTCAGCTTACCATTATGGAACAAGCTTGCCTGGACGCAGAAAAGGTTTCCGCTTTATCTTTCAAGTGGATGATGATTGGTTCGCAGGTCTTGAGTTTTTGCAGGAAGGAATATCATGTGAACTGATAGATCTCAAAACTCTACTGCCTTGGGACAAAGAAACCGTCGAGGCCTCGGTTAAAAATGCCGGCAGAACTTTTAAGCAATCTTAATTCACAGTTTCATGTTTTGTTTTGTCTGGTCGGTCTTATAGATTGCTTTGCTTGTGCTTGGGGTTGGGGTTGCAAAACTCAGTTTCTTACCAATCTTGTGTGGTGCAGATATTTGACGCAATCAAATCAACTGTGAATTACTAGCTGTTCGATCTGTTTCTTCGGTGAACTAAGAACTGTAGTTTACTCTTTACACTAGGACTTGACCCCAAGATATCAGTAAAAAAATATGTAACCATCAACTCATTATCTACAAATGTAAACACGTTCTACTTTGATATAACAATCCATTAATTTAGTTAACTTCCGCCTGATTCCACCAACATCTTTTTCAATCAGATTCTGCCGTTGATTAACATTTCAGTTCTAAGAAACATGTTATGATAGTACCATTTTTCAGGTTTTGCTATTGAAAGATAAAGCTATGAACTATGATGATCCAAACATTTGACACACTAAAGCTGCAAATTGCTTAAAAGAGTATATTGAAGAAAAAAGAGACTTGGTTGTCTTATTACAGAGTTAGCAGAGAACTAGGTTACTCTTTAACGGTTTGGGTATTGCTCATTGAAACAAACAGAACAGGAAACAAAGATACTTAGGAACACATTTAGAACAAAAACGAAAGAGATTTCTTGGCACCTCCATTCTGTATTTACAATTTCTGGTTTTGAATCTGAATCATCAAACAAGCTCTTGTCCAAGGATAATAACCTCACCAAGCGCTTGCACCACCGAGATCTCTACTTCATGGCAATCCAAACTTCAATATGGTTTTTTGCTTGAATCAAAAGAATCATAATCAAAACATTGATTGATTAATAGGTATTAAAGAAATGTAAATGGGATACTTACATACTATTATTGCTGGATCTTCCTGAATTCTGTAAGAACTGGGTAGATATTCTCAAATGCAGTGTAAGTCTCGTCTCTCATCTGATAGTGTAACCTCAGAGGATTTCATCAGATGACAAAAGTATTTTCAAGGCAAAATTTGTAATCATTTGAGAGAGAGAGAGAGAGAGAATTATATTACCTTGGCTCCAGTTATAACAATCTTTCCTGACACAAATATAAGTAGTACAATCTTTGGTTGTTTCATCCTATATATCAGTCCTGGAAATAGCTCAGGCTCGTACTGGCATCAGTTATAAGAGAGGTACGAATCATCAGTCTGATGATTATCATCTTACAACTAACTATATATGATTACAATGCTTGATATCACTTACACTTGAGAAAGCACTATGAGAGTATGCAAGACCTTCAAGCCTAATGGGGAATTTGACATCACAGGATCCTACAATGTTCTGAATCTTGAAATCCTGCAAAACGTAATTAGCAATTTTATTACTAGACTGTACACATAGTTTCTTCTTCCAATAAAGAAAACAAACAAATTGCTGATTGAAGTAAAAAAGAATAATACAAAGGACCAGGGATAGACATGAGTACCTTGAACTTTGCGGGAAAGCCAAGCTTTTGAACAATCCGAGCGTACTGAACAACAAAAAGGTATTGTTTTAACATAAAAGAAATCAAACACTTACTAGAATCACATATCAAGTTTCTAACTACAGTGTTGTGAGAAGAAGAACATCAGACGGTATTGAGAGGAGCTAGTTACCTTTCTAGCAGCCAGCTTTGAAAGACGTTCACTCTTAGCTCCGGTACACACCTAAAATTGGACAAGATATATGCTACGTTAAAACAAGAACATATGAGAAAAAGCGACCAAACAAGCTATAAGCATATAATACATACCATTTTCCCAGAAGCAAAAATCAACGCTGTAGTCTTTGGCTCTCTTATCCTCATGATTACAGCAGCGAAACGCTGGAACATGAAATACTTAAGATCAAACCAGCTACGAGAATTCGAACCATAGTATAAGTTACTATAGCCAATCATATTTCACAAAAACTAGATAACTTTGGCATAAGTGTAAATATTTTTGCAAATCATTTATAAATACAGAAATGGAGACTTTCAATTCTATTCCAATCAATATGATCTATTACTAAAAGAAAGAAAGCAAACCTTAGGGTTATATTCAGCATTCCGAGCCTGCAAAGCTATGGCTTTAAGATCAAGCTTGCAGTCTAAGTTCACTGTTGAGACAATATTTCTGAAACCCAAAAAAAAATAAAATCAAAGCTTGTCATCCACACAGCACAAACTCAAAATCTAAAACGGAGAAACACAGACTCAATTAAGAACTCACTGAAGAGTTGGAATAATCCCTGAAGGATGTTTAGTAAGGTCAACTGGCTGGCTCCCTTCCATTCCTTGATCGGCCATTCTCTAACTTACACAAATCATAAACACACATCTATTAAATCTCGTTTTAAGCAAGAAAAATACAAAATTCATGTGGATCTAAACCAACAAGCATCAAAGAGAAAGTTTTTATTTTCTTTTAAGTTTCACCAGTCGAATTACCAAATCAGGTTGTCTTAAAAGGGGTTTTTCGTTATTGAATTCTACAAACGTTGTTTCACAATCAATCAAACAACGAAAAGCTATGAAACACAACTTCAGAACATGAGATCCAATTCGTAAATAAGAGGGTACGAAGAAACTGAAATCAAATCCAAGTAATTGAAGCCATTAGAAACAGAGGGTAAGAGACAAAATCAGACCTTTCGCTAGTTATGAATCCGGAATTTCGAAATCTAGGGTTTCGTAACCCCAAACGGTTGTCAGAAATTCCACAAAAAGGCGAAAGGAAGGAGAAAGATTTAAAGAAGGCCTCGGCTTTTTATATCAAAAAGATGAAAGATTTTCGAGAGGGAAAGAGATTTGTAAATTGGGGATTTATAAAGGGAGATTTCAATATCGCTCTCTCTGGGTTCTCTCTCTCTCCGGGGATGAGATTTGATCTCACAACTCTTACAAATCGCGTTTTGGATCTGAGGAGCTTATGGACTCTTTCTTACCTATATATAATTTCCTAAACTACCCTTTACTCTCTTTGTCGGACGAGGCTAATTCGGGGAAATCAGCTCGTTTGATCTAATGTTACGGTCTTTGCTGGAATTTTAGGGGAACGTCCACTCTTTGTCTGCCACGTATCATATTACAGAAATTTGTGGTCGTGCGAATTCTTATTCTAAGTTATCCTAAGTTTAATAATGCTCTTGTACATAATTTTTTTTTTTCTATATATTTGAATCGAGCTATGCCACAACCACGATATTAGAATAAAGTAAACAAGTTGGCTATAAATTCCGGTCGCTTACATATACCCAATTTTATTTTTTATTTTCTTATATAAGCATAAGTGTGACTCAAAACTTTATTTTATATAAAAAGAAAAAAAAAACTCAAAACTATATTATAAATAGAGAGGAATTCGTGAAGGTCCAAAAACTTCCAAGAGATCAATGTTGAGGCCCTTTCTTATGAGTACGTGACGATTCACTCTGAGAGACACCAATTTTAAAATTTTCAAATTGTTGTGCTCCATTTCCTTCCCCTTAATTATCAAAAAAAAAAATACAAATGAGATAGAGAATTGAATATGAATTTTGTTTGATGAGTGAAATTTATATATATTTAATTATTATAAGATAAGACTGTCACTTACTCGGCAAGGTTCGGGCCATAGTTGTGTTGTGCGCTGAGAGTAAGAGAAGAATCAAAGTGATTAAGAAAAATAACTCACGATTCATTTTTTTTTTTCGGTTAAGACTTGAAAACAAATTTCTTCTTTAGCTTTTTATCAAGACTTCACAACAAGAAATCGTAAATCTATTAAACAAAAGAGAAACTAATTTTATAGCTTTATCTTTGGATCATCATAGTTCATAGCTTTATCTTTCAATAGATGAATAACCTGAAAATGGTACTATCATAACATGTTTTTCCTTTGTCTTGAAAAAGAGTTTGATTATGTTGTTTATACATTTTGTATCACATTATCTCTTACTTACCATTGAAATGTTAACTGCAGAATCTGAATGAAAATGATGTAGATGGAATTAGGTGGAAGTTAACTAAATTAATGGATTGTTATGTCAAAGTAGAAAGTGTATACATTTGTAGAAAATGAGTTGGTAGTTACATAGCACAATTGATAACAGAAGCATGCAATTATATATTTTTACTGATCTCATGGGGTCAAGTCCTAGTGTAAAGAGTAAACTACAGTTCTTAGTTCTCCGAAGAAACAGATCGAATGGCTAGTAATTCACAGTTGATTTGATTGCGTCCAATATCTGCATCACACAAGATTGGTAATAAACTGAGTTTTGGGTCGGAACAGAGGAGTGATAAGAGAAGAGGAACTTGCCTTGTTCTTGGTGGGCATGTAGAATGGCTCAAACACAAGAGGAAATGGAGTATCCAGACCACAAACTCTGCTTACTGGAGCTTCTAACTGTACACGAAACGACATTTAGTAAAACCAATAAAGCCTCTGTTGTTGTGGCAGATGGGTTCGTCTTCTAGACAAGCGGTGATCCAACGGAGGCATACGAAGAGAAGAAGACAAAGCAAGGCACTGGAGATTCCTATGGAGTTCCTTACGATATTGCCTGATGAAATTCAAATGCGTCTCAAAGCTTTGGGCATCGCTCATCAGCTCTCGCTACTTCATCAACCGATTCCTTACAGTCCCATCCCCGCCTCGTCTTTACATGTCTTTAGTGGAGGATCTTACTGACTACCGTAACTCTGTAATACTAACATTGGCTCTAGATACTGCTACTCCTTCTTCCTTTGTAGTTGACCACAATCTGACCTACTTGAAGTAATCCCTTTCTACCTCTCTAATGTATGCTCTTTTTGTGTGTTTCAACTAAGAACACAGTTGAGTTATTTTATTATTGTTACTGATTTTATGATTTTAATCGTGTTAAGAATTACACCTTGTCAAAACGCACACCAAATAATTATTTGATCATATAATTTAAAGGACAGTCTCTCTATTCAAAAGTTTGATCTATCATTTGTCAACACACACACCAAATAAGTCTTTCATATAATTTAAATAATTGTTACGATTGGAGATTTTGATCTTAGGGCATCTCCAATAGGGATCTTCATTTTGAGAGGAGTGCATTTTTAAAATGAGGATTTGAGCTTGTAATTGCTCCAATGACAAATCCTTAAACCCATATCTACAGTTTTTTATTATATGGACGCAACAGAAATGAAACCTGTGCCCTTTTACAAACCGACAACAAAATTATTGGGCCTAGTGTTTGATGATACCTTGGTACCAACGGTAACTGAGATTGTTAAATCCAATTAAAATTCTCCCTCTCCCTCATTTTTCAATAATTAGTGCCTCCGTAACATTCAAGAATCTCTTTTTTTTTTTCACGATGGCTCGCTGGATTCAAAACTATTCATCGGAGCATAAGATTCTCCTTGTCGGAGAAGGTGACTTCTCGTTTTCGAGTTGCCTGGCTACTGCGTTTGATTCTGCAAGTAATATATACACATGCACCTTAGATTCCTTCGGTAAGTGTTTGAGATTACTTTAAGATTTGAATGTGTCTTTCTATTTTCACTTTTTCAAGATTTGTTGTTCTCTTCTTTAGGTGACGTGAGGATGAAGTATGTCGACTCAATAATACATATGAATAATCTGAAAGATCGTGGATCTAATGTGTACGAAAACATGGATGCTACCCAGTTTTACAAGCATAGTTACATTGGATAACAACGCTTTGATCGAGTAATCTATAATTTCCCTCATGTGGGTTTTTATGGTCCAGAGTCTGATTCACGGGTTATAAGATAATGTTTGTCTATCTTAGATTTTGTGATTTTCTTTATTTTGATTTTGTTAAGTTCACTACTCCAATCTTCTTCTCTGTAACTCAGATGCAATGTAAAACTCTGTATATGTATTGATATCGAATCTGTAGTACAATCCCTATCACGATTTCATAGCAATCGCCATAGCAAGACTCATAACGTCTCTCTGATTCTGTTACAACAAACTCGATACTCATTACTTTCCCCTTTTACAGTATTTATACCATGAAAATACAACAGACAACAAAATAATGAAACCCTCCAAATGAAAACAAGTCTTCAAAGTTAACTCTCATTGTTGACCGACTCTGTTTCTCCTTCTTTTGTCATCTGATTCTTCTTCCTCACGTAGACTTGCTTGATCCTATCAGATTTCTATTACGTTGTTTTCTCTGTCTTACAGAATTCATGTAAAACTATTGGATGGATTCTTTAGAAACGCCCGTAAAATGTTAAAGAAGCATGGGGAAGTGCATGTTGCACATAAGACGACAGGCCCATTTCTTAAATGGAATCTAGAGAGGATTGCTAGCAAACACTATCTTAAATTGAGCAAAATGGTTCCCTTTAACAAGGAGAACTATCCAGGCTACAATAACAAACGAGGTAGTGGGGAAAGGTGTGATGAGTCATTTCATAAGAACCATAATCAGTTTCTCGCGTTATCACTCTCTTTTTGATATAATGTGAAGCATATTTACCAGTCTACAAAACAAATATGTCCATGGATGATAATGCATTGCATCTTCTTTGTTGCATATTGTCCCAGAGACTATTTATGAGTCGAAGTGATCGTGCAACTTCTCTTTGAAGCTAATTTTTAAGGGGAATTGTTTGTACAAGAACTGCATTATTCAGAGTAAATATGATCTTTTGAGATTTAAAAAAAAAAAGTGATTGATCCTATCGTCTGCACTAAAATAAAATCCAAATACCTACTCACATTTGAGTTCGTTTTAAACATTAACGAAGACATTCACATATGATGATTCTTCTTAATTAATACCTTAAATTAAAATGTTCATGTATGCTTATTCTTATACACGGAGAAATTTTTATCCCAATTTTATTTTCTTAGTTCAGATTTTTTTTTCATGATTATAGTTTAACTTCTTTTATTGACATCATATTTTTTTTTCTTAATTAACTATTTTATACTACCAAAATATCATAATTCAAACCCCTAAAGAATTTAGAAGATATTCATAAAAACTTCATCACTTAAAAAAGCACAAACTATGGGCTTAGAACCGTTGTTCGGTTTGAAAACAAAGAGGGTATGAAAATTGTAAAAGTCCCTAAAGCTCTAAAATTATAACAGTCACAAACATCGGCTTAAAAGCATTCTTTTGGTTCAATAATTAAAGGGATATGAGAATTGTATAAGCTCTCTAAAGCTTAACATATACGCATGAAGGTGTTAAAAGAGTCTGATGGGAGTTGCTTAATGATAACAAAAAGAGAAAATGAGAACATCAAAAATAAAGTTCAAGCTTTAGAGCATACTAAAGAGTCTGATGGGAGTTGCATACTAACACACATGAATATGGGAGTTTCCTAAACTGATAACACATAACAGTGGCTTAAAGTTGATTCTTTAGTTTCAAAACAGGGAGGATATGGGAATTATAAAAGTCTCTAAAATCCTTGAGCTCATACACACAAACCAACGTTGGCGTAAAACTAATTTTCGATATCAAAACAACGGGATAAATGGAATTACAAAAGCCCTAAGAGCTTACAGTATAAGAGCTCATAAACACTAACACAAACACAAGCACTTTAATTAGAACTGTCGTTGGAAGGTTGCCTAAATGGATTACACAAACCAGTGGCTTTAAATCTCTTTCTCAGTTTGAAAACAGAGGGGACATGCGAATTTCAATAGCCCCCAAAGCTCTAAAATAATAACAGTCCCATTGGAGTTGCCTTATGGTATTCGAAAACAAACAGGGTATGTGAATTGTAAAAGTCCCTAAAACTCTAAAATTATAACAGTCCCATCAGAGTTGCCTAATGATAATCTAAAACCAGTGGCTTAAAACCGCTTTTTGGTTCGAAAACAAAGAGAATATTGGAATTGCAAAAAACCCTAAAGCTCTAAAATTATAACAGTCTCATTGGTATTGCCCCAAAGGTATCACAAACATCAGCTTAAAACCGTTGTTCGGTTCAAAAAAAAGTTAAGTATGAAAAGTGCAAATCGAAACAAAAAGGGTATGAGAATTAAAAAGGCCCTAAAGTAGTCTTCATCTTTGAAAAAGGAAATGAGCATTGTAGAAACCTCAAGCCAGCTTCTAGTTCTAAAACTTATACACAGTGAAATAATTAAAATCTCTAATAAAAACGGTCGCTATGGGATGTTTAAAAACACTCTAATAAAATCTCTAATAATACCAGCCTAATAAAATCTCTAATAAAAACAGCTACTTAAAGCTGATTCTTTGGTTTTAAAACTAAGAGGATATAAGAATTGTAGAAACCTCTAAAAGCCTTTAGTGGTAGAGCACATAGACACAAACATACTTAATGTGTGAGCCTCTTTTGATTAGAATAACCAATGGGAGAGTTGCCTAAATTGATTAAGCAAACCAACGACTTGATTCATGGGAGTGTGACAATTGAAACCCCCCCCCCCCCTTTCCAACTTCAAGAACTTGCTTCATGTCATCAGTTGATCTTCACACACACTACTCGTATCAGGTAACAAACTTGCCCTTTCAATATTTCTATGCTAATCACGTATGATGCCATTATCTATATCTGTTTTACCATTAGTACATTAAATGCAACCCTCTCAAGTAAGTAAACAGTTTAAAAATTTTGTTAATCGTTGTACTTGTTGTAGATTGGATATATGATTACCGCATAGTTTATGATTTAAACCCATGACTTGAATTCTTTTGATTGTTGGTTGGTCTATGCTTTGATGTTATTGTTTGAATATATTAATTGTTACGTGGTCTATACTTTAAGCTATAACTTGAATATGTTTTTGAGTGTTGTGGTTTTTGCTTATATGAATCTGTGTTGTGTGGTATAGTGTTAACTTGAATATGTTGGTTACTTGCATGATCGATGCATTGAATTTATGGCTTGAATCTTTCGGTTGTTGTGTGGTATTTGCTTAACGTGAATATTTTGGCTTTTGTGTGAACTAATGCTAAATTGAATTTGCTAGTTGCTTGCGTGGTCAATGATTTGAACCATGGTATGAATCTATTGGTTGTTTTTATCTATATTTTTAATTGAACTCAATAAAATTCTTTAGGCTCGAGTTATAATGTTGATCAAGTGGTTATCACCGTCGACGTGCTCTTAAGTCGAAACCACACAAATCATCCATTTTTTTCTTTTGGGTTCTTCAGTATCATGTATGCACTTGATTCTCGATTTATTTGTTATAAGGATAGGAGAATTGTTTTCTTTGTTTTTTCTTAATCTTGCGTGCCACATAACAAGAAGATCAAATGCAACAAACTTTATCAACAGAGGACAAATGGAAAACGAAAGACGAAAACAAATCTCAGATTAGAACCAAAATCAACAGAGTCATGTTCAAACCAAAATGAAAACCTATCTATGCTAAAACGAAAACAGACCCTGCCCTGATTTTACTACTTCATCTCTCTTAAAAGAATGCCTTCTTAGAAGGTTGAAGATTCTTGTGATACTGCCGTGAGCACGCATAGTAAAACTTAGCAACCATTTGGAATCACACCGACCAACTTGTCGCAATTTGAAGGATTCGTTGTCTTAGCAACATTGGGATCGACTGTAGGCTGAGTAGCTGAACCTGATTCCTTTGCTAAATCACAAGTACCAACAGTTTCTGTTTTCTCATCATTGGTTTTTCCTTCCCGGACCTTTTAAAAGATATGGTGCATTTCGATGTTAGAGAAGAAAAATGTAAACGCAACTTCTAAAATTTATGGAACTAACTCGTTTCTAGTCTTGCCTGCTTTTGGGATTGTTGCTGCTTAGCTTTCTTCTCCAAAATAGTCTTTTGTCGAACCTCGTAGAACAAGAAATCATCCAATATGCATGTCTTACTGTTATGCTCCTTGAAAATTTGTACAACCTTCAAACCATGCTCCAACTTAACCTACACGATCCCAAAGAGAGTATCAACATTAGAAAGCGCAAAATACGGCTGGTAGATCAAGAAAAGTAAATACTTACCTCTTGTGTGTCTCTACTGTTGGTAACAGGCTTGTTCTCGTTGTTCTCAAGTTTAATATGCTTCAGAAAACTGTTGGGCACATCCTTCACAATATGCCACTTGAGAGGAAAAGAGCCAGTCCACTTATCCTGTTGCCAGCACTCAACATTTTTGTTGAAATCAACTGGTCCTATCATTTCCGCAAGTCCAACAAATTGTCCACTTGCGTTAACCTGGAGACAAACGAGGTACATAAAGCTCAGCATAACGTAACAAAACATGAAAACAAATACACAACATAAACTGACTTAAAACTTAGGTACAAACCGAGAAGAAGAGAAACACAGGGCAGCCGCCAGATTTCTGCTGAGCCTCCTGATATGCAGCATCAAGCCTTTTGTTTCCATTTAGAGTGCTAGCCCAAACATTATACTTGATACTCTTATGCACATCATCTTCACTGTACGACTTGATGATAAAGAACTTAGCATCCTTAGCATCATTTAGAGAATCTTCTCTGTTGCACTCTTCTCTATCTTGAACAACGCATGTTACAGTCGTCTCAGTCCCTGTTGTTATATTTGATTTATCACCTGTTTGCTCTTTCACCTCCTCTAAGCTAGCTTCTAAGGTGTCCTTCTGGTTCTTCGTACCCATGGCTCTAGGGCCTCTGTTGAGTTCATTCAAGACATCAAGGTTCTCACTTCCATAGAAATAGTTGTCAACCCTTCCTCCGTTTCTATATTTGTTGTCTGTAGTCCCCCATTCTCTTTCATTTGTTCTTGAATAAAATCCAGAAGAACCATAACCCATACCAGATTTCACCGTGCTACCATACTGACCATATAACTTGTTTTGGTACTCTCTGTTGTAGTAAGCCTGACCTGTGTTACCTGAGATCTGCAGTAGATTGAGGCTATCAATTCTAGAGATTAAATACTTCTCTGCACCTAACTCAATCAGAACAAGAACCAGTTTATAAAACTGACTTCCATAACAGAAAATTTTGTTGGATAAATGATAGTCCACTTTTGATCCTTAATGTATAGAGACAATCAAACTCATAAACATAACATACCATGCAATCCGAATTGGAGCGATAATTCTGATTCCTTGAAGCAGGAACATTGTTGTTAGCCTCAAACCTGGGATGCTGATAACCAGCAGCAATACCACTTTCAAGAGCACTGTTTCCATACAAATGGCTGGAGGTGTTGAGTGTACTCTGATTCAATGGTTTAACAGGAGCAGATACATTAATTCCTTTCCGGATACCACCCTTTGAAGCACCAGCAGATGCAGAAGCAGGACTATTGCTTTCTACAGAGAGCGTCTTCATGTTGGCATCCTTGTTTATAGATAGCTTGCTCTGGGTAGACGCAGGAATAGTTGAAGTGAAAGACCCATTTCTGGTAGTGGGAGCAAAGTAGGGAGGATACTGGTACTGCTGAGCACCATACAAATGTCCATCACCACCATCTTGTGGAGAAGGGCTAGTTTCTGGTGAGTAAGGATACGCTGCATACCCATATCCCAGTGGATAAACAAGAGATGCATCCTGATCAAGCAGGGAAAAAGGTAAGGAGAATGAAGGCTAAATAGTTTGAAAACGAGGTGGTCATAAGAAAAGATGAGACACTTACTGATGTCAAGTCAGGACTCTCGGAATTGGTATAACCTGTGTATTCACTCCCATAACCTGAAAGATTATATAAAAGGTTGTGTTATTGATATAAATATGACAACAATTGTAGACTGTAGAAGGTTAAATACATGGACATGGAGCTTACCACCATAATAGTAGTGTAGATATCTACTAGGAACATAACAAATTGAAGGATCCAGGGCAGCGCTGGGTAGTATTGGTGTCAAAGATCGATAAAAAGAAGGAACTTTAGCATTCGAATCCAAAGCTTCATACTTGTAAACAGCGGCCTGCAAAAGATACTAGAATGAGAACCCTGCTTGGAGTAACAAAATCTGCAGAGAGATGAAAAAAAGTTGATGATGTTTCTTTACCTTGTTAGTTGGCTTGGGGATCTCCAAAGCACTTACCTTTGAGTCTAAAGACAGTTTCTCCAATAGATCAGCTGCTTCTGAAAACAAAAGTTTAAGTCAAGGAAACAAATAGGTTTCTTTGCCACTGATATCAACAAGACAAACAACAAGAAGAAAAAAACCACAAGGAAAAGGATACGATGAGCCGGAGGAGCGACGGTAGTAGACATGTGAACAGACTTTGTAGAGAAGATTGATAGATCCTTCTTCTAGGATAAGGAGATGTAGCCAACAGGGAGACAGAGAGATGAACAAAAAAGATGTAGAGAAAAAAACCACAAGGAATCTAGGGTTTTATAAGAGATGAATCGAGCAGAGAAATGGCTTTGGGAAGAGAGGAAGGGTTTTTGTACGGGGAAGAGGCAAAAGTGGTTTTGTTCGTTCCCATCGATTCATTTCAAATACTTCCAATTTCCTTTTTTTTGTTTTTTTTTCTTTTTCACCTTTTTAAAATTAATAATTAATAATACCTCCTTTATTCCAGCCACATTATTATCAATTTATCACTATCGAAATATCCCACAAAATAATAATTTATTGCTGTCAGTAATTCTAGTTTTGTTGGGCCAAGAATTAAGGCCCAATAAGACAAGGAAAAAGATACAAGATCCGGAGTGTTGAATTTAACGGCCAAGATTAACTCAAAGCTTGAAGAGGTAAGGGAACGTTAAAAGCAACCTCCAAACGAGAGTAAGCAGATAAAGTAAACCTACCTTCCTGCTTCAGCTCCCCTTTTCTTATCCGGAACACTCCCTTCCGGTGAAAAAGCTTCCTAATTCCTTCCTCCTCTCTGTTAGTTTCTTAACCCGTACTCTTTTTGTCAGCTAAGCTTCTTCATTTTTAATGGCACAGTTTTTCTGTTTGCGTGTTGTTATGTTGTTGGATAAGAATTTAGCTTAAAACTCTTCCTGATAAGTATTAATTCATTTCTCCTATGATTTTGTTTATTTTGTATATGGAGGAGTGTTTCCTCAGACTTTCAATTGTGTTCTTACTCGGCTCTACTTTGAAATGTGTCGCCTTTCTTCTATTTTCTCTGATTTTTTTTGCGATTTTTCATTTTTTAAGCTTACCTTGTTGGTTGTTGTGATTATGTTAACCATGTATTGACGAAAAGAAGAGCTTTTTTATAACCTTAGAATTCTTATCTAACTTTTGAATTTTGTCTGTGTTTGAAGTGATAAAAATGGCATCAACTTTCACTGCCACGTCTTCCATTGGTTCAATGGTTGCCCCAAATGCTCACAAATCTGATAAGAAACTGTCTTCAAGCTCATTTGGAAGGAGGCAAAGTGTGTGCCCTAGACCCAGAAGATCCAGTTCTGCCATTGTCTGTGCAGCCAAAGAATTGCATTTCAACAAAGATGGGACTACCATAAGGAAACTTCAAGTGAGTATCTGTCTTTTTTTTTTTTTACTGCTGGTGCTAAAGGTTTGTATTTTCTCTGGTTTCTAATTATGTGTTGTACTAGGCTGGTGTCAACAAGCTCGCAGACCTAGTTGGTGTTACTCTTGGACCAAAAGGACGAAATGTTGTTCTTGAGAGCAAGTATGGATCACCAAGAATTGTTAATGATGGTGTGACTGTTGCAAGAGAGGTATGGAATTGTAACCCCTCTTCATAATGATGTTTATTTTCATTCAAGTGAGTCTTATAATTTCGAATTTTCTTCTGTAGGTTGAGTTGGAAGACCCGGTTGAGAACATTGGCGCTAAGCTTGTGAGGCAAGCAGCTGCCAAGACCAATGACTTGGCTGGTGATGGTACAACAACATCTGTTGTTCTAGCACAAGGTTTTATTGCTGAGGGTGTCAAGGTCTGTGTAACGTTCTTCTTTCATATTTCTCTTTCATGAAACTCAAAAAATTAGTTGTACTAATCTTAAGATGATATCATTCAGGTGGTAGCTGCTGGTGCAAACCCTGTATTGATTACCAGAGGTATTGAGAAGACAGCAAAGGCTTTGGTTACCGAGCTCAAGAAAATGTCTAAGGAGGTAATCATATTCATTCATAGAACTCTCTTTCTTTGAATATGTGAAGAGTCAATATCAAAAGGTTCTGAGAGTATGTCATGTTGATGTAGGTTGAAGACAGTGAACTTGCAGATGTTGCAGCTGTTAGTGCCGGTAACAACGAAGAGATTGGAAATATGATTGCTGAAGCAATGAGCAAAGTGGGCAGGAAGGGTGTGGTGACCCTTGAGGAGGGTAAAAGTGCCGAGAACAACCTCTACGTAGTTGAAGGGATGCAATTTGATCGTGGTTATATCTCCCCGTACTTTGTGACAGACAGCGAGAAAATGTCAGTTGAGTTTGACAATTGCAAGGTAGATGTTTCTTGATTCTGAGCTCACTCCATCAAATGTTTCAGCGGATGAATGTTCTGGGCAAAAAATTTAGCCATTACAGATAATTATACATGAGTATAACAAAGATCTTTAATGTATTGTATGTTTGCAGTTGCTTCTTGTTGACAAGAAAATTACCAATGCAAGGGATCTTGTCGGTGTTTTGGAGGATGCAATTAGAGGTGGATACCCAATATTAATCATTGCAGAAGACATTGAACAAGAAGCTTTAGCGACTCTTGTTGTTAACAAGCTTAGAGGCACATTGAAGATTGCAGCTCTCAGAGCTCCAGGATTTGGAGAGCGCAAGAGCCAATACCTTGACGATATTGCCATTCTAACTGGAGGTAAGTTCTATGTCCATTGATGAGCCATGTGTTGAGGCAAATGTTTTGTAGTTTTAATCTTGTCATATATTTCTATCTGCGCTTGCAGCAACTGTGATTCGAGAGGAAGTTGGTCTTTCACTTGAAAAAGCTGGAAAAGAGGTTCTTGGTAATGCCTCAAAGGTCGTCCTCACGAAGGAGACTTCGACCATAGTGGGTGATGGAAGCACACAGGATGCAGTGCAAAAGCGTGTTTCACAGATTAAGAATCTTATTGAGGTATGAAGTAGTAGAAAAGGAGTAGAGAAAATATGGGATCTATACTACGTATGTCGATAGTGTAGTTACAGTAACATGGTAATTGGTCTGTGCAGCAAGCGGAGCAAGATTATGAAAAGGAAAAACTGAATGAGAGAATTGCCAAGCTCTCTGGTGGAGTTGCTGTAATTCAGGTAAATTACAAACCCATTGCCATTGGTACCCTTTGTCTGATTCAGCTCTGTCCCAGAGATATTAAGTTAAGCTCTTTATGTATTGGTTTAAGGTTGGAGCACAAACTGAGACAGAACTCAAAGAGAAGAAGTTGAGAGTTGAAGATGCTCTTAATGCTACAAAGGTAAATTTTTTTCTGAGGCTTTGGAAGGGAGCTACTTGTGTACTCGTGACCTTTAACTGATCAGGATTTTGCTTCTACAGGCTGCTGTTGAGGAAGGTATTGTCGTTGGTGGAGGTTGCACTCTACTTCGTCTTGCTTCCAAGGTTGATGCCATTAAAGCCACTCTTGACAATGATGAAGAAAAGGTAAATCAATCAAGCTTTCGGTTTCCAACTCCTAAACATTACATTTTTATAACTTCTGCTGATGATTGCCTTACTTCAGGTTGGAGCGGATATTGTTAAAAGAGCACTGAGTTATCCCCTAAAACTGATCGCCAAGAATGCTGGTGTTAATGGAAGTGTAGTTAGTGAGAAGGTAGTAACAACAGAAAACCTCCATAATCTTTTTAACCTCTAGATTTTAAGTCAGATGGTTGAAAAGATGTCTTTATTCATTGGCAGGTGCTTTCCAACGATAACGTGAAATACGGTTACAATGCTGCAACCGGCAAGTACGAGGATTTAATGGCTGCAGGAATCATCGATCCAACAAAGGTCATTTTTTTTTGCAGACATAAACAGTCTTTGCTAGCTAAATTGGTCATTAAAGATCCATGAACCTGAGTGGCTTTATCTTGATTTTAGGTTGTGAGATGTTGCTTGGAACACGCAGCATCGGTTGCAAAGACGTTTTTGATGTCTGACTGTGTAGTTGTTGAGATCAAGGAACCTGAACCAGCTCCCGTCGGCAACCCAATGGACAACTCAGGTTTGTTCAGACATTCAAATACTCATCTCCGGTAAAGCTCCACCATATTCATGACCCATGGCTGAATCTGTTTACTTTCTTGTTTTCAGGATATGGATACTGAGAAGAGATAGGCCAATATTGAAACGGATTTACCTTAGCTTGCAAGTGTAATGATTTTGAACAAGAGAATGTGCCATGTGAAACTGAAATTTTGAATCACTCATGAATAAATCATGATTCCTTACTGCTTAGAAATATCTTGAAATCGTCAAATTGAGACACATTACACATAATCCAATATTTTTCATGATTTATTGTCATTTCATGTGAATTTTTTTTATAATTGGCTGAATTAGTAAGATAAATTCATGTGTAAAAAATAACACCTTTACGATCACATACAATTCCTCACAAGTATGTATATAGCCAAGAAGAGAAGAGAAAGCTATGGACAGATCACATCAAAAGATATAAACTTTTAAGTGAACTATTTCTTGTTAAAGCCAAACAAGGACTTGATGGCGTTAATGGCACCCTCGTTGATAAAAGATTCGTCAAATTGCTTCAGGAGTGGATCAAAATCCTCCGACTTCCTCACATTTTCCAGGTCTGGATCCGTTCTGATTCTCTGCAAACAAAACAATTACACAGCTTCAAGCCTTCAACAAACAACACCATCTCTGTCTCTCTCTCTCTCAGCTAAAACATTACACAACTCCTTGGACTTACCTTAAAATCTTCATATCCTGACTTCAATGCTTCTTCCAAAGCCGAGAGACCAGCTTGAACCTATCAAAACAACTCTATGAATACCACAAGTCAAAATACAAATATCTGAAAGATTAAAAGAATATTTACTTGATTAAGCTTTGAGTAGCAACAAGCAACATTGTAACTTGCAACAGATGCTTCATCTGGTGTTGGTTTAGAACCTAACACAGACTCAAACCTCTCCAATGCTTCCTCATACTTACCATTCCTACATCAAAATTACATATGTCAATGCAAACTTTCCGGTTTCCATAAACCTTTTGGTGACTCAGTGAGGAATTTACTTGGAAAATTGCAGCCCTTCACGAAGATCCTTCTCCCGTTGAGCTTTCTGTTCTTTCTTTCTCAAATAGTTTTGCATCTACAGTTTTTAAATAAACCCAAAAGCTCACTCACAAGCCAAAAACTCAATACTTTTAAGGAAGTTTTCAAGAGAGCTCACCTGAATTTCCCTCAATCTACTGCTAATGAATCCAGCATTCCTCTCAGCTCTTATTATCTCCTTCTCTGTTAACTCACCAGACTCATCCACCTTACCTGCAAGAGAAGAAGACACAACACAAAGTTTAACTAAACATATAATCAAACCCAAAATTGGACTTTGTTACAGAGAGAAATGAATAGATAATAATAACACAAAACAGAGCTGGAATTGGGAATTTCAACAAACCATTTCTCTTCTCCATTTGCATAAGCAAAGGACCAATTCTCTGACGGATTGTGTACATTGTCCTACCGTATTCAGCTGCAGGCCAAATCTCTGTCCCAAACACTGCACTGCAATCTCAATTTTCAAGGCTCCAGTCAAAATTTTCACAGTCTCTCAAAGCTAATCCCATTGGAACAATGAGAAAGAAAGAACAAACCTTGTGGCAATAACTCTATCGCCAACGGTGAATTTTCCGGTTTTGTCAGCTGATCCACCAGGTAAGATAGCATCAATGTAAGTCCCACCATCTCTTCCTTTCCTGAATTTCAAACCATAAGGCTGCTCCACTTCAACTTCATATGTTTCATACGTTTCCTTTTCTTTTCCTTCTCCTTCTCCTCCTGCTTCAGTTTTAGCCGTAGACTCTGTCTCCGACGCCTTCAGAGCTAAATTCCGGCGATTTGCCATATGGGTATTGCATAAAGATGTCGAATTGCTCAAAAGGAAGAGACTTTTTGCGGAAATGAAACTGGATTGAGTGATCAAACTAGGGTTTTGCTTGGCCTGCTGTGTTCTTGGCAGTGAAGGAGATGAATACAGAGATGGATAACTGCTCGGAGCTAAAGACATGTTCGAGCTCAGACACAAGCCAGAGAGACAAGAGGATGATTAGTTGGATTTTGTCAGTTGGAGGAGCCGATTATGAGACGTTGGTTGGTTCTTCTCAAAAGCTTCAAAGTTTCGGATTACACAAGTTTGCATGATTTAGTGGCTATGCTTCAGTCTTGGTGTTCTGCCACGTGTCATTTTGTAATGGTATCATAAGTTTGATCCTTTTTCTTCTCCATAAATTCGCATCTCCCCTCACTTGGATTCGTTTATTACTACAAACAATTGAGTTTTGACTCTAAACAATGACCAATTCTGCAAGAAGACAAGACAACATGACAGACGTGGTAATGTTCGGAGAAAGTGTCAATGTGTCATTGACTCTCAAAAGAACCAATCTTTCTGGAGAAACAGAGGAGATTTTAGTCTCATGATTCTTATTAACTCCTGAAAATACAAATCAAGAATGTACCCGCCTCTTCCTCTTGGATTTGTATAAAATTGATTGAGCGGCTACAAATTCTCGAGTTTTTCAATAGTTGAGTTTTCAGGCAGTTCTTGAGTGTTACAAACTTCCTCCAAGAACATACATGTGGACTGCAAATCTATTCACATTCATTATGGAATTCACTGAGCTCAAAGCCTAAGCCTGAGCATTTATACTCTGCACTACTAGACCAATCAAACTTGCTGTTTTTACATCCAAATATGATAAACATTTTATCCTAGCTTTGACAAAATTATACACAATTTAAGGCTGTGTGAAAGACAAGAAGCCACTGAAGCTTTTCTAAGTTGTCACTTTGACATTAATTAATCCAACATAGGGATGTTTACATTCATATGAACTAAATCCCAAAACTAGATAATCAATGTACATAGTGATTGTTAAATTTATTACTTGCTCCAGAATCTGAATGAGAAAGAACTTTCATTAAATGTTAAAGAAACAAATGAAGTTAAAAACCTATACTTAAAGCATATCTAAAGAAGAAGAAAAAAGAATGCTTTCCGTGTTGAATCAGGAATCATCAAATGACTTCAAGCGAGCAAACTTCCATATGTATCTTCATGTATGTAAACAGATTTTAATGCTGAAGCCACCAACTTTGTCCTTTGCCTTAGATAAGTGGAAGGATCACAAGATAACACAAACACAGGTTTTTCCACGATCAGAGTCATATTCATCTTCTTCACTGCAAGAAAATCAAAGGATCACATCATTCCAGAGTCCATCAAAATCTCCATAAAAAAAGTATAAATGTATGCTTATACTAGTTTGAAAAACTCAATTCTTTAAAAGAAACCTTATGACCAAACTAATTGTCCTAAATTTTTAAAGAATCTCAATTTTCAACAAGAGAAGACCAACCTAAGTTGGAATTCTCGAATCTCAGCAAGTTCTTTCCCTATCATATCCACCCATTGTACTTTCTTCTTCTCCCTATTCTCATCCTTTCTAAGACTGCTTTTCAGAGTGAGACTGTCATCACCACCAATTTGACTTGCCTCTTCCTTTGCATCCACCATACCATCTTCTTGTTCTTCTCTAACCTCATGACCATCCACATGATCAACAACCTCTTTATGATGATGATCATCATCATCACTAGTGGCTGAAACAAGAGTTTTCAAAGACGCGTGAGGGGTTTTCTCCAATTTCAGCGTACTTGCCGCGTATTTGTGAGAGAAGGGATTAGAGAAACAGATTAAAGGGCAGTGGATCTTACAGAGCAAAACACTCATCAAAACATGTATTGAGCCTTTTAAACAGTTGATCATCAATGAAGAATTTCTTAAACCTCTTTTGTCCGATTTTAGCCCATTTGGTGATCCCAGATGGAGTAAAGATACAAACTTTAAGCGACAGAACTAGTTTGATTTCTTGATTAGAAGAAGAAAACAAACCTCAGGAAAAGAGTTTCGAGGAATAAACTAAAATCTGTAAAAAATCCTCCTTTAAGAGAATGAAAGAAGCATAGATGAGGAAACGGACAAAGACTAAGCGATGCTGATGCTAATTGAAAAAGTAGAGATTCCTTTAGAGAACAATCACCGATGATAACGCAAAGATCGAAGGGGAATGAATTTAAAAAGGCAGATACTTTTCTGATTTGAGAGGGACAACGAAAAGAGAGAGAGAATTTAAAAACCCTCGATTTCCCTGTGAATAAGGAAATAGATGAAGAAGAAAGATCAGGTCGTGGACTCGTAAGACTTGTAGACTAGTGTTGTTAATTTATTCCCTTTTATTTATTTTGGAATTCTGATGGTAAGGAACCGTTAATAGAAGGGATTATGGATATTTTTAAGGTTTTTGCGGCAGGTGCAGGTTTATCTATCAGTCTGGAAAAGTCTATATTATTTACGGTTGACATTACTCAGGCGGTTAAGGACCATGTACTTGATTTTTTCTCATTTGACAGTGGGTTTCTACCAGTTCGATATTTGGGGTTGCCGTTGATGACAAAGAGAATGTCACTAACAGATTGTATGCCATTGTTGGAGAAGATTAGGGCGAGAATAAACTCATGGAAAAACAGGTTTTTATCTTATGCTGGTAGACTTCAATTGATAACCTCAGTCATTGCAAGTCTAACTAACTTTTGGATATATCCGCATTTCGACTCTCGAGTGCTTGTGTAAAAGAGATTGAGAGTATTTGTTCAGCGTTTCTCTGGTCAGGGCCGGATCTTAATAAAAGAAAATCAAAAGTCTCTTGGCAAGAAGTCTGTCGACCTAAGAAGGAAGGGGGTCTGGGGGTGAAATCTCTTGCTGAGGCTAATAGGGTAAGTTGTTATAAGTTGATACAGCGTATTGTTTCAGGCACAAACTCCTTATGGGTGAATTGGGTAACGAGATATCTCATTCGTGCTGGGTCTTTTTGGTCGGTAAGGGATACTTCTTCTTTGGGTTCTTGGATGTGGAAGAAACTACTCAAGTATCGACCACAAGTCAAAGAATTCCATCGTAAGGAAATTAAAAGTGGGATGCAATCTTCTTTCTGGTTCAATAGTTGGTGCTCCCTTGGACAAATACATGACCTCTTGGGTGATCGAGGATATATTGATCTAGGAATAAATACATCGGCAACTGTAGCAGATGCTTTGGCTATGCACCGTTGGAGGCGTCATAGACAGGAGGTCCTTAATAATGTTGAAGCAGAGTTGGAAAATCTCAGACCTATTGGCTCCCGTCAAGGTACCGATTTATCTTTATGGCGTGGTAAGGGAGGAAACTTCACATCGAAATTCTCTTCAAAGGAGACATGGGATCAGGTACGTGAAGTGACTCAGGCAAAGGAGTGGTACAAGGGAGTGTGGTTTCCTAATGCAACACCCAAGTACTCTTTTATTGTTTGGTTGACGGCGCATGATCGACTTACAACAGGAGATATGATGCTGGCTTGGAATGTGGGAGCTGACCCAAAATGTGTGTTTTGCCAGACTCCAACGGAAACGCGTGATCATATTTTTTTTAGTTGTCCTATTTCATCACAGATTTGGGAATGGTTAACTAGAAGACTCCTTGACAGCCGATACACATGCAGATTTACAGATATTCTCTTAATCCTCTCTGGCTCCATTCTGAAAGGTACATCACGGTTTCTCATGATGTATGTATTCCAAGTCTCTATCCATACCATTTGGCGAGAACGCAATCGAAGAAGGCATGGGGAAATGCATACTCAGGTAAGCAGTCTCCGAAAGACAATAGACCACATTGTTCGCAATCGTCTATCCTCACTTCGGGCACCACTTTCAACAGAATCAAGTGAAGGTCTACAGCTTTGGTTTGCTTCTAGGAGTTAATGTCGTATGCAATGGATTCTCACCAACTTCAGCCATCTGCTTCTTCAGCACTTTTTCTTTGGAATCTTCTTTCACATTTTCTACTCTATTGGTGATGGCTTGTACTCTTTTTCCCAAATCCGGTTTTGTCCCAAATGGGTTTTCCGGATTTGAGTTTTAACGAGGCAACCATCACCAATGTTTCAATTATAGAGCTTTGTTATTCATGTTCAACAAACTGTCAAATTTATTGTAAAAAAGTTGTTTTTTTTTAATATAATTTAACATAATATTCAAAAAAAAAAAAAGAACCAACCAAACTTTATACATAGTGGACCAACGAAAAAAAATAAAAGGTTGCTTTTTCAGTTGCCTCCTAAAGGAATGCTTTTTAAGACTTGTGGATAATTTGCCTCCTGCCCAATATATATTTGTATTAAATTTCCATTATTTTAGTTTAACCTATTAAATTAAGAGTTTGACACCTTCAAGTTTCAATTTTTGTATTGTTCATAGTCTCCTACATTTATTGAAAAATTCTGTGATTAGTTAGATACCCAAATTTATGAACATGTTTAGGTAAATACTTTCAATGGTAAAATCGTACATAAAAGAAACTCAACCCTTTTATATGTTTTGACTAAAAGTTTGTTGTATTCGCATCTTGTACTATCGAAGAGGATGCAAAATATAAGAGTATAGAATAGCTTGTTAAGGATGATGCATTTTGTATGAACAACAAGAACAGAGAACAATATTATAGATATATTGGTTTTGAGGCTATTCATCAGGAATCAGGATGCTTCAAACCCATCATCTTCAACCTCTAAGATGCAACCTACAAAGAGAATGAAACAGAAGAAACCAAAAGCCAGAATCTTTTGAACACATTGTTTCATAGTAACAGTGAATGTCTGAGACTTACTTTCAGAAAGAAAAAAAGCTTCAAGCAAAAATACAAGACATTGTAAAACCTGATATGGTCTATAGTAATCTCTATGCAAGTTTGCAAATGTCCTCGTATTCAATAGACTTTATGACTCTTCCATCATAGACACCTTTCTCAATTTGCACTTTAGCACAAAACTTCTCAGTATCCACACCCAACAACCTTGCATTCGAACCACGATATGCCCCATTCACTATCTTCACTATCCCTCCTATCTGTGGAAGCACAGTCTCTAGCTCCTCCTGATCAACTCTCAACACATGCTTAGAATCAACCATTTCGATCTCTCCAACATAGTTATCAATCACTTTCCTCACAACACCTTTTTGCTTATAATAACCTTTCTCTGCCAAAGCTTTACTCATCACCTTCACAATTATCCCCTCAAACAACCAGTAATCTTTACGATTCATCCTCTCCTTCTTCTTCTCTTCTTCCTTCATCAACTCATCCAAAGCTGATATTTTCTCCTTCTCGCTCCTCCCCGAATCCCCACTCTTTTTCCTCTTCTCCCCTCTCTCAACCTTCTCATTCTCTTCATCTTCAAACACGACTTTCGAACTCTCCACTCTCTCTTTATCCGTAGTAACTTGTTTAACCGCACCAGCAAGAGCAAAACCAACCTTAACACCACTCTTCAACCGTAACTCTTCATCTTTCTTTTTCTCATTATCATCCTCTACAACTTCTTTACCACTAGTTTCACCTTCATTCAATTTCTCAGCAGCTCTCTCAATCTGTTTCTCCTCTTCAGCTAAATCACTCTTTACTCTCTTATTCTTCAATCTTTCTTTAAACAAAGTCTCAGAATCTCTATCTATATAAGTAATAAACCAACCTTTAGGAGTTTCTTCAACCTTACACTTACCATTTTTGCCTAAATACTTGATGAACTCCGTTAATGTCGCCCACTGAGTCGAATTCATATGAACATGATGTCTATCATTAATATACTCATTGTAGACAACAGTGGCGACGATACGAGAGAAACGGTGGCTCCGCCGCATCAGATCGAGAAACGTCTGCTCGAATTCTTCAGAGTATCCATCGACAACACGATTTGGATTTTGGCCAAAAACTTGCATCTGTCTCTGGTGAGATTCGCTCATACAATGACACTTGAATCCATTCTCGTCTTGGCATTGTTTCTGACACATCTGACAATACCATCGAAGCTTTTGAAGACCTTTGGCTTTGCTTCGATTCGCAATTGCCTTTGGGGTTAGAAAATCGTTCTTACAAAATCGATTCGAATTGGGTTTTTCGAAGAAATTAGGGTTTCTGGTAACCCTAGTGATCAATTCAGGCGACAAAATTCTCGGAAAAGATCTGGAGAGCAGAGACCTGACCAGATCGAGAATGACAAAGATTCAATAGGGGATTGAAGAATCAAGTCTTCGATGCGAGTTTTATCGTTTGATGATTTAAGGTCGATTGGTTCAAGTGTAGTCGGCGATAAGCGAAACTCATATCTTTCAAGGCCCATATTGTTATTCTTATCAAGGCCCATAAATATAACTGCGTACATAATTGGGCCTGCCAGAAAATTCAAATACTATCACTGACTCTGAGCCCATATGCTTACGTTGCAAATAAATATCATTGAAGTTTTTTTTTACTCAATTTAAATGAATCAGAGCTATTAAAGTCACAAAACAGAGCTTTGACCAACAACAAGAAAAAATCACAAAACAGAGCATGAGTGATTAGTGATTAGTGATTACAGTGGGTACAAAATACTATTGAAGTTTTTTATTAATGGAAATTCATTTAAAAATTCACTATTTTTGCATATAATAATATAAACCTTTTTTAAAGGAGCTTTTGGACAAACTAATAGTGAATGTGGTTTTTAAATAGACACGAATATGAATGTAACTATGTAGTTAGGAGTCATAAAAAAAGTACTATTTATTTGGAGTTAGGACTATTTGTTATTTTTTTCCTAGAAACTGTGAAAAATCCATGGAAATTCAAATTATGAGAATAATGGTGATTTTGATAGTTATTTTATAAAGAAAACTGATAGAAATGTTTTTTTATATTATTATTACTGATAGATATGTTGAGCGGTAGGTTTTAAGATATTAATTCAGACAGATCATAAGTTGTGATATACAAGAAAGGTCAACTATATACAACCGAGAGTGGGAAAACAAAGGCAATAAATTCAAATGGTTTTAGAATATTAGACCAAGTTGGGGGGTCAGAAGAAAGACTCGTCGCCAGATCTGACTTAGTAATATTGACTTGGTCCCATTCTTCCCATCTACGGCAAATGTCAGTATATAACAGATCTCAAATATCATTACAGAGATAAACCAAGAACAAGAACAAGACCAAGAAGAAGAAGAAGAAAACAGAGAAAAAGCAATGACTGCTTTGTCGGAGAAACTAGCCGATGCTTACTTGAACGCAAGGCCAAAATATCCGATCGATTGGTTCACGAAACTTGCTGCTCGAACCGGTCAACACAAATTGGCTTGGGATGTCGGTACTGGAAATGGTCAAGCTGCTACTGGTGTAAGCTTCTTCATCTTATTCCAAAAGTTTCCTTTTTCTTTTGTTCAGTAGATCCCTAAACGACATCGCTTTTTTGTAGTTAAAGAACAATATTATGGATATAGATTGCTTCTTTCTTATGATTTGATGATTTAATCGGAGCATCATTTGATCATAAAATTATCATCTAATGTTCGTGATCGAATGATATACCAATTATTCAGATTTTCACATTTTGAGAACATGATTTCTCTAGTATTTGTTTTATTTCTTTTAATCATTTGTAACATTTACTGAATTCTTATGTTTTAGACAAATTATTTCACTACTCTCTTATAACTGAGAAAATAAAATTTATTGATCTAGTAAAACTAGCTCGTTCATAATTATTCAACAAAAAATTTGTTTGGTTCAAATTTTAATGTTATTCACCTAAAATGCTACTCATCACGTACCGTGTTTTAATTGCAGCTTGCAGTGTATTTTGAGAAAGTTGTGGCCACGGACATAAACGAAGCACAACTAAAACGAGCGGTGAAACACGAAAGAATCAGTTACCATCACACTCCGACAACAATGACTGAGGACCAAATGGTTGCCCTAATCGGAGGAGATAACTCCGTTGATCTGATCGTTGCAGCACAAGCCGTTCACTACTTCGATCTCTCACCATTCTACAACATAGCAAAACGTGTTCTTCGTAGACAAGGAGGGTTAATCGCAGTTTGGGTCTACAACGATCTAATCATCTCCCCTGAAGTTGATTCACTCATGAAACGTCTTGTAGACTCCACGTTTCCGTTTAGAACTCCGATCATGAATCTTGCTTTCGACGGTTACACGACGATGCCGTTTCCGTTTGAAGGTATAGGGATGGGAGTCGAAGGGAAGCCTATAATGCTTGATATTCCTCATAAGCTTTCGCTTAAAGGGTTTATAGGGTTCTTGAGATCTTGGCAGCCTGCAATGAAAGCTAAAGAACGAGGTGTTGAGCTTGTAACCGAAGATTTGATCTCCAAGTTTGAAGATGCTTGGGGTGGTGATGAAGATGATGTTAAAGATGTTTTCTACAAAGCTCATATGATTGTTGGAAAACTTTCGGTAAGTGATTATTCATTTACTTAAAACATTCATAGTTTTGTTATAAACTTTCATCTTCTAATTAATCATATGTTATGTAATGTAGGCTTCAGATATAGAGCGGCATCGAAAGAGATTTGACCCGAACTGCGTAGTTACTACACTCAAGGATAGTAACAACTCGGCTGTGATTGCTTCAGGTTGGTTTTCTGGAATCTTTTCATTCTTTATCTCCAAATAAAACCATGTCAATTGAGTTTAACCTAATTAAACTGGATTTTTTGTGTGATGTTAAAATTATAGTGACTGCTGCTGCATTTGCTGGAGTGGCGGCTTACTGTGCTTACTCTGCAAGGAAGAACACGTAGATCCCTTGGTAGATAAAAAAAAAACTATTCTTCTTGAATCTGTTGAAAGAAGAATATTGAATAAAAAGATTTTCCTTATATAAAGATTGTATACATTTTGTCTTGTATTCATGTATGCCACTGACTAAGTGATACTATCAAGAATTGAGAATCACTAAACACTTTTATCAAACAACCAATTAATAATGGATTCCCAGACATCATGTAGACAGTGTGCATTTAGGTGCTTTTGGATTCGTTATGTTATATTTTTAAATTGGATGATCCATTAATACAAGAGTTGACTGTAGCAATCCATCATAACTTTATGAGTTCAAAATGAATCCATTTAGACTTTTAAGCTCTTCATTTGACTACCCAAAAAGTTGTTTCTATTCATTAAACATCACGCGTTTTTATACCATTCATAATCACACAAATCCAATTAAAATTTCAATTTCGATTAGTAAACCGTGATCCGCTTTTTATTAATGTAAAATGATCCAAATTTAATTGGATAATCAATTAACCTTTAAATAACCCGAAAATGAACTCTTTTTTGTCTTTTAGAGGGTTTGTCATTCGGAAAACCTCTCTTTCTGATTTTCTTGTCAAATCGATTTAGACCATGTCCATTGCACAGTTTTTTGGGTGTTTTCCCGAAAAAAAAACTATAAATGCTGCAATGGGCTCTACAGTCTGTGTCTTTAGAGTATCTTCTGTGTCTTCCGCAAGACACCCGGTCTTGGAAGATCCAGCCACGTGTCGACACGACATTCGCTGCAACAATTAAAAAATAATTAAAATAATATTTTACAAAAAAAAAATGATTTTTTTTTGGGGAAGACACCTGCCCCAAAATTATCGGATGTGGATGCTCTTAGATTTTCCCCAAAATTAGGGGTTTTGAGCAAACTTCAAATTGAGATGGGGCTATAAGAAATATCTCTCTCTCTTCGAATTGAACAAACTTCAAAAACCCTATTTTTTAGGGAAAAATCTAAATCGATTTGAGAATGATATAAGAAAGATATTTTCGGGTTTGGCAAACCCTCTAAAAGAAAGAGAGAGTTAATTGATCATCTAAACCCTCCGGAACAAGTTGAAATTGATATTGGTTAATTAAGAAATAATGGGTCTCTGATTAATTGACTAAAATACTATCCGTTGTTCAAACTACAGCTGGTATCAGTTCGAGTTTGTCTCACTGGATTAATAGACAACTTCAAGTAGCCGTCTTTATTAGTCTTTTAAGCATAGTTGGCTGGCTTTAAACAAAATTAAAAAGACTTTAGTTGCTTTGTAAAAGTAGCTGGCTTAAAGTAATAGCTTAACACTTCCCTGTGAGCCTAATCGAGCTTTTAAGTGCAGCTGGACATTTTTTAAAAAAATGTTTTTATACAAGACTTTCGTGTTTGACCAAAAATAAAATAATACTAATAAAATATTTTCGTGTATATATATATTAGATTAGGATCCGTACGATAGACGGATTTTCTAAACTTTAAAAATAAATTAAATTTAGATAAAATTAATAAATTAAATATTTGTTGTTAATGAAATAAATTATTTTAGGGAAAGAAATAGAAATCAATTTTTCTTAGAGAAAAGAGTTATTTACTTAAGTTTATTTTTACATAAATAAATTAATTTAACTTTTTGCATTATAATGTTATTATTAACATATTAAAAATGTATATCATGTCAAGTAGCTTTTGGTTCCATCTTGTTGTTTGTTTTTAGGATCACCACTAATTTTTAAAATAAATAAAAATAAATATTAAAAATATTATATTTTCTGTATTAGTTAGTTAAAAATTGATTTACAATTTTACCCATGATAAATTGATTAAAAATGTCGTTCTCTAATAGCATATTTTTGTAACATTCTGCCATTGAAATGTAATTTCCTAATATTAGTATAGAGATGAGCCTAATCTAGCTTAAGTACAGCTGGGCATTTTTTATATAAAAAATTCTTATAAAGATTAACTATCAGATATATTTTATTAAATAATTAGTATTAAATTTCCAACTATGAGTCTATGACTGACAGAGGATTAATATTGAATTAATCATTTCTAAAGTTCCTTCAATTATGTTTAGTTTATGGCTAGAAGCTCGAACTATTTTGATTGGTTTAAATTTACTATTTTTGTCCTAACAACAGCTGGATTAAGAGAAAAAAAAGAAAAGAAAAGAAAAGACTTGAGTAGTTGACTTCATAATGGAACTGGTCTTAAATTCTTAACACTGGGCATAACTTAGAGAAGCACAAATTTGGGAGCAGAGAGATCTCTGAGTTTGAAACCTTTTTACTTACATACTTATCTCATTTGCGTCTTCCTTCATTCCAAAGAAACCCATATATATGGAACCACCTCCTTTTTTTTCTCTATCTGAACCCACATGTCGTCTGTCCGATCCGGCTCAGCCACACAAGCTTTGCCGGCGGCGACCGCAATCTTATGGTTCACTTTCTATCTGCTTTTCATGCAAAGGCAATCATTTGAAGGACAGTATTTACTGTTACTACTGTGCTACTTGCAATTTGGAATTCCACATAGGTTGTCACATCATTTTGCCGGAGATAAGACACCCTTTTCACCCCTCTCACCCTCTCACCTTAATCTCCTTAAAACGAATGTTAAATATATCTGTGATACACCAGCTTCGTGATTGGAATTACTATGACTTCGACATCGACAACGATGAATTTTACGACGACAGCCTCGGTTTAGTTAACCACAACTACGAAACCGATGATGATGGCGGTGATGGTGATGGTGATGCCTCTTTATCCAATGGAAATCACAGTAAATGCAAATGTTGCCGGAATCGTTTAAAAAGTGTATATTATCATTGTTCAATCTGCAAGTTCAATCTTAACCCGATTTGCTCAATTACACCACCACCTACCACTATCTCACACTTGAAGTGTAACGACCGCACTTAAATAATTTTTTTTTTTAACACGTGGCTAAAACAACGCTAACGCTCATACATTAACGTTTAAAACCACATCACAATAAAATGGAAAACATCATAATTAACGCTCATACGTTAATATTAAACATAAACCATTTAACGTTAAACATAATACAACCCACATGTTCACTGTACAGTCGTTTACAAAAACCACAAAAGTAAAGGTCCTAGGCATCCCCTCTTCACCTCCTCGATTCCACGATCACGTCTTATCCGCACCTACAACCACAACAGTGCTACGTCAACATTTGGAAAAAGACCAAATGCTGAGTGAGATTTCTCATCTCAAACAACGGATTATACTGAACTTACAAGGATAATCAAATAACCATATTCAACAAGAAATCAATATCGACAATTATTATTTCCAATATCCTACAACAATTTACACCAAGAAAAGCTGTACCACAACTTAGTAATAACTAATTAAACACCAATCCATGGTTCTCTATCCACCACAAGCTTAACAAGCACAAGCTAAGCTCATGACCAAAAACCATATAATTTTTGGAAAAACAACTCCACACCAAGTCAAGCCGGAAACTCACAATCCAAGCTCGACACAACACCAACAAGCACCAATCTATGGTTATCTATCCACCACAAGCTTAACAAACACCAGCTAAGCTTATGACACAACCACATAAGTTTTTGGAAAAAACAACCCCACACCAAGTCAAGCCGGGAACTCACCATCCAAGCTCGACACAACACCAACAAGCACCAATCTATGGTTATCTATCCACCACAAGCTTAACAAACACCAGCTAAGCTTATGACACAACCACATAATTTTTCTTCGGAAATTCATCAATACCAAGTCAAGCCTAAGAACTCAAAATCAAAGCTTAACAAGGCACAACAACAACATTTCCAAGGTTCTCTAACCATTCCAAGCTCAAACCACACAAGGCAAGGCTCAGGCCTTCACCACAGAACCTCACGGAATTTATCAAAGCTCCATACAAGTTTATCCAAGTCCCACAGCCACACACAAGGTTTAGAGACAACCCATGGCCACAAACTCACCTCGGAAGTAGATGGATTCTAGACTTAGATGGAAAACTCAAACTTCAGAACATTTATCCTCCTTCTCTACACCACCACGCCAACTCTAGCTTCAGTCTCACGCTTCCCTTAAGCTCCCAAGTTTCTCCACAAGCTTTCTAGCCTTTTCCTCGCAAGAACTAAGCTCACCGAAATTTTTCTCTCTTCTCTTCCTCTTCCTTTCTCTTCTCTTTCTCTCAAGCTCTCAGCTCAGCTCTCCCCTCTAAAACTCAGTAACCCCACGAGCTCCAAGAGATAAAGAAGAAGAAGAGAAGTCAAAACCAATTTGACTTCCTCTTGAGAAAAACCCTGCAACTTCCGTTTCGACATATGACACCCCCGGAACAAATCTAAATTGATCAATTTAACCCATTAATCAATTTTTCTCGAGATTTGTCTAAGGTTCATAAACTGGAAAGAATTCCCAATTATTTAAATTAACTCAATTAATTAAAAATAATTAATTTCCGGGAATACGGGCGTTACATGAAGAGTCATGAGCACACCCTCACCCTCTTCCCAGTCCGACTCCCTCTTCCATGTGATGCTTGTGGCTTGTCTCTAAGCGACACCAAATATTTTGTTTACGCTTGTCTCCCTTGCAGCCGTATGGTCCACAGATCATGTCTCTACTTACCTCGTGTCATTCAGATCACCCGACGCCCACACCGTCTATCTTTCACTTCCTCCCTTCCTTCTGGGGATTTCGCTTGCGGAGTTTGTCGCAAAACAGTCGATGTCAACTACGGGCAATATTCTTGTAATAAAGGATGTCACTATGCAGTCCATTCAAAATGTGCAACAAGGGAAGACGTATGGGATGGAAAAGATCTTGAAGGGGTGCCTCCATTCCGAAAGATTGATGAAGAGACAATTCAACATTTCAGTCATGAGCATTATCTGAGGCTCCATGAAAAGAAAACTATTTGCGAGAAAGACAAGTTTTGTGAGGCATGTACCCTTTCAATAATGATTTCTCAGAGATTCTATGGTTGTATGGAGTGTGATTTTGTTCTGGACGAATCATGTGCATCTCTTCCTCGCAAAAAATACCATTCACTACATAAACACCCACTACAAGAAATTTACCGCAAAACCGACGGAATATAAATCCGTCGGAAAATTCCGACGGATTTACGACGTATTTCCGATTGACATGAAAATTGACGATTCCGTCGGAAATCCGTCTAAAATTGACGATTCCGTCGGAAATCCGTCTGAAATTTTCCGACGGATTTCCGATGGATTTTTGACGAAATTTTTTTTTCGGCTTGTCTAGTCATATGTCAGACTAAACCTTAGAACGCGACACGTGAAACCACAAAACCGTCAGAAATCCATCGGTAATTTCCGATGGATTTCCGACGGTTTTGTGGTTTCGTGGTATTTTACGATCCGTTTAACTTAAGATATGTTTGTAGTATGCTATGTTACTCATTTCAATCATAATATTATACCAAAATTAAAAAAATTCATACAATCATGTTTACATGTTAGACAATGATACATATACTTAAGCGATGATTTATAAACATAACAAATAAAATTTTCTAATTTTGGTATATTTAATATGTAACAAGGTATTTGTTAGTATTTTATCATTGAAATGAGTAACAATTCATATTACATACATATTTCAAGAGAAACGGATCGTAAATGACCACGAAACCACAAACCCGTCGGAAATCCATCGGAAAATCCCGACGGATACTATATATCAAATGTGTTAAATATGTTGCATATGAGTTTAATTAAAAAAATTCATTTTCCGTCTCCGACGGATTTTCGACGGAAAATGAAAATTTGACCGCGTAAGTTGTCCGCGTGAATTAAATTAGTTTAAATTTTTTGCTATCCGTCAGAAATCCGTCAGAAATTTCTGACGGATTTCTGACGGATAGCAAAAAATATAGGCGCGAATGTTCCAAATTTTTTCGAAAAACACCGGCAAATATTAATTTTTTCGCCAGTTCCGTCGGAATTTTATTTTTTAATTTTTAATTTTAATTTTAAATTTAATTTTAATTGTAATTAAAATTTTATAATTAAAATTTATTTATAATTATAATTTTAAATATTAATTTATATTTATTCCGAATTAATTATATATATTAATTATAATTAATTACAATTAATTAATATTAATTACAATAAATTAAATATTATTAATATTATTAATAAAATTTTATATCCGTCAGAAATCCGTCTGAAATATGTCTGTCGAAAATCCGTCGGAAATATGTCCGTCGGAAATCCGTCGGAATGTGTCCGTCGGAAATCGTCCGATTTGATATCCGTCGGAAATCCATTACAATTTTTGACGGATTTCCAACCGAATTTTAATTTCCGACGAGATAGAACAGACGGAAAAATCCGTCGGAAATCCGTCGGAATTTGGCTAATTCCGACGGATTTCCGACGGATTTTTCCGTCTGTTCTAGCGTGTTTTCTTGTAGTGACCCACTTACCCTCCATCCCTTCGCTTCTGGTGAATTCCAATGTAGTGCTTGCTGCCGAGCAGGTTGTGGTTTCGTGTACAAATGCGATGAAGAAGATTGTCCATGGTTTCCACTAGATGCCAGGTGCGCTTCCCTTCCAGATCCTCTAATTCATGGTTGTCATCCACATGATCTCTTCTTCAACTTGACCAGAGGTAATTGCATGGGCTGTGGTTCTGATAAGTGTTCATCCTATTTCCTAGAATGTATTAAATGCAATTCCTTTCGGGTATTGAATGTGCTACTCTGCCTTCTGGGGCACACTACAAACACGATAGACATCCACTCACTCTTTGCTACGGTGAAGAAGAAGATACAATAAGTGGCCAATATTGGTGTGACAAATGTGAATCAAAATTAGATCCAAAGACATGGTTTTATACATGTGACTCTTGTAGGATCACTCTCCATGTCAACTGTTTGCTGGGGGATGATATCTACATGAAGCCCCGCCACATCATCAAAATACTGTTAACTCATGGTGATGAAGTTGAAATTGCTCGCAATGATGGTAACTCTCGGCTGCGTTGCTCTAATTGCAATCATCGCTGTGAACAGACTTTTGTATTTAATCGAATTGGTAGATACCATAGTTATTGTTCTTTTACATGTGTGGGGAAATTTTGTGAAGAAGCATATATAGATATATTTACTTGAATGAGGCTTGGAAGTCTAATGCTAGAGGAGATGACGAGAAAGACGCGACGTCTAAGTCTGAATGAGCCACTGAACAATGTTACTTGGAGGTTGAAACTGGAAAATATTTGTGTTGATGCCTTTCAGTCAATCAATTTAATATTATTAAAAAAAAACTTATGAATTAGGATTGTGAAGATGTAGCACACCTCTCCATACACAACCAGGTTCCACAAAGATTGGATTAAGCAATGAAGATGGTCCAATACAGACATAAGCAGACTTTGTGTAACTCTCAAGTCTTGAACCAGGACTGTACATGTACACTTCTTCAAACCCTTCTCTTCCCACTACCACCGAGTTCCTTCTTCCCTACGGAATTTATTAACCCATTTTTCATTAATCATCCACAAACAAATTTGAATTGCAAGTTAGTATGTATGTATTATTACCCTATCAATGATAGTGAAGCTCTTTGGAGCACATGTGTAAATCCTACTCATCTCTTCATTCAACTGTTTGTAATTGCTCTCTTCTTTCCCACCAAACCTTGATTTTTCTTCCTCTTCCTCATCCTCGCCTTGAGCCACTCCGAAACGAGGAAGAAACCGCGTCGTTTCCATGAAATCCGAACCTTGGAGCCCAACTGCATAGGTAGCTTCTGGTGTGCTCACTGTCAAATAACTTACAAGTGAACAGCCTTCAAGTTTGATTGGTGAAATGCCTTTGTTTGTCACAAAGAGCTCAATGCTCAATGTTTCTTCTCTCAAAGTTACAATCTGTGTCATTTCAATCTCTTTGATCTTCTTGTCACTTCTTCTCAGCTCCATTTGAACACAATCCGTTGAATCTCCACTGATCCCATGGAGTCTCCATTCGTTAATCTCAACAGAATCCGATGAGCTAAATGCAGATGAAACACCTCCTCGTATCACTACTTCTTCTTCTTCTTCCTCTTGTTCGACCCATGTGTGGAGAAGCTCCACTTTGCCTCCATGCCACACTCGGACTTTGTACGATGTTATCATCCCACGTGTCAACATTACATTGGCTGAACTCCCATTTTCCAGTTTTAATTTGGCTATACATGTCTCACCTGCCCCATCATCAAATTTGTAAGATTGAAGAAAAAGAAGAAAAGACTGAAACTAGAGAAATATATACCGATATTTTCAAAAGTGGCTCCTTGGCCGGAGAACTCTCGCCGGAGATACTCAACGTCAAGTGGAAACGCCGACGAAGCTGCTGCTGCAGCTGATGGTGGAACAGAGGATTCTAATCTCTTGAAGTTTTTATTAAATTGAAGTGGTAAAGAAGCAAAACATGAGCTCAGAAGAATCTTTGAAGGTCTACTCAGCGAGAAATTGCTATGTGAAACATTCATGGAATAAAGCAAAGCCATTGTTACAGCTCTGAAAACGTTTCAAAGCTTAGCCATGGAGAAGAAGAAACAACAAACACTCGCAATATGGCCTTATCTTCAAATAACCGTTTGTTATTTTTCAGTAGCTCCATCTCTCTCGATTGACAAGTAATGGTTTTGGGCTTTATAAATTGGACTCAAACCCTTAAAATTTATAAAATCACAAATCTAGTTTCTTGTCAAAAGGTTTAACTTTGGGCTTTAAAATTGTAAAAGCAAAACTTGGTTTCGCTATTTCGGCTCAAAGGTTCCAACTTTCGAATTATTTCTTTAAAGAAAAGATCACAACTTTATTAAAGTCTTTACCAACGCACGAAACGGTTCCGTGACGAAAGTCAAATCGAAGACCACCGAATTTTGTAACCAACCGAAAAAGCCATCGCCCAATTCAACGCAGCCTTGAGACAAAGAGAAAGAGAGAGATTTTTTGGTAATGGTGTTCAACAGTGCGACGGTTATGGCCGTAGCCGAAGTCTCCACCGACACGTGGCAGCTGATTTGGAGGGTTCCGTCGTCACAGAGGATCAATACAGAGCAGCTTCTAGACATAGCTATTTGCTTCCCGATGCATCAATTGAGTCGTTTCGTTCTCTGTTTATGGACTTTTATGTGTCTCCCTTCTTCTGATTCCTTCTATTCTTACAGCTACGAAACCTTATCTGCTTCTTTTTCTTCTTCATCGGACGCTGATGATGATGATCGACTTGCTTTTGATCATAATAATCTTCGTGATTATTATTCAGATGATGATCGATCTACTTCATCGTTTGATGATGACTATTATGCTCATTACTCTCATTCTGATTGACATTTTTTATCCTTGTATTAGAGCTTCTCTGTTTTGGGAGGTTTCTGAGTTGAATTGATTAGATGATGATGCCTTGTTTGTTGAAAGTTGTAATCTTTTTGTTGTTTTTCAGACACTGTAAAGTATGACTTAAAATAAAGAATCAGATATACAATTCAATAGATTTTTCATTGATCTCCTCTCTTGTGTGTTTTAGTTTTGATGTTGTTGTGTTCTTGCCATGTTGTTTGTGATCTCAAAGACTGATCTTGATAGACTGATTTTGTGTAAGAAAGTTTCAAACATGTTGGTGTTTAATTCTCATTTCCTAGTAAGACCCTACATAAACTGATTTTTGAAGACACTGAGGTTATGATCAATAACCCAATATCCAAGTCTTCTCAGATCGGAAATCTTGAGAGACAGAAGCTTGCTGTGTTTGGATTCGTCGACAGAAACGTTTCTTTTACTAATTTGTCTGCTTTTTTCTCAATTCCTTATGCCCCTTGTTGCATCAACTGATCTATTTGTCGCAATAAGAAACAGTCTTGTATTTGTCAACAATCTTCTTACCTTAAGACAGAATCTGCTTGAAAGAGCTTTTGAGTTTTTGACCCATATGTGATCAATTGATTTCAAATTTTCAATCCAGAGAGAGAGTTACAGTTGATTTCTGTTTAAAACATTGTCAAGACTTTTCGAAAGTTTGCTACTTTGTAGAGACAACGTTGTTCTGAATTGGATCACAGTTTCAGATTCAGTTTATAACCAAAGAAAATCTTAATATGTAATTGGTTTCTGAATCCGATAATAATACCAAGGCAATGTTATCTTCTTTATGGGCTGGTCTGAGTCAATTGATTGTTTAAATCTGGCCCAACATGTATGTGGACAAATTGTAAATGAGTATTCGAATTAAATCATTATTGTTTGTCCAAATATGACACAGTTCATATTTCAGTATTTTAGAACTTTTGGGTTGCTACTTTTTGGTCAAGTTTAAAATAATTACGTGAGGAGTAATAATCTGATTTCTCTTATTAATAAAATATTTTTTCCATTTGCTATCGTGGTAATCACAGTGCCATGACTTTTAGTGTGAAAGTGAAACAAATATAAAGGATGAACACATGCTTGACATTTTGCGTCAAAGATAGTAACAAGTCAAAATTGGATTCAAAAGTTTCATCTTTTCTTCTTCTTGCATTAGTAGTGTCTGTGATTCACCAGGAAAAAGAAGAAGAAACAACAAAAATAGTCACATGTCTCAATAGTCTTCCCATGAAGACAAATGCTTACATCCATTCACATGATCATGTCCAATCATGTCACACATACACATCTCTACTCTGTCTATACTTGTAGTCTTGTAGAAATGCATGTATACTAACACATATGGAGCTTAGTGTAAAAAGCACAACCAATGACACTTTGTAACAACAAAATCTTGTCATCATTTTATTTTTTCCATTTTTCATATATTATTTACAAAAAAAAAGAATCTAAAGTTTATAAAGTCGGCATTATGAACACAATAATGAAGTACTGCTATAAAACAATATATATATATATATATATATATATATATGATAGAAAAGCTTGTGGTTCCACATCCTTTCTTTTGCATGGATTAATCAAAATCCTTTACATTTCATCATGTTACTCTTTTCATCATATTCCACCAAAAAATGTAAAAGAGAAAAAATAATGGTATAAGACTACGGCAATTCAAAGGGATTTTCGTGAGTTAAACCATAAAATTTGGATAATTCAGTACACACATATCTTTGGTTTATAAGAATTGATTTTCGAGTTCTCCGACTGTGGTATAATGGTTAACTAATGTAGATGTTTTCAACGGTAAAAGTATACATTATCCTTATTCATATGTTTCCACAATCACTTTGAACTTGGACTCGCATTCCATGAGTTTTAAATTTATTAACGTAACTTATTTCTTAACACTAATTAACAGCAATTTAGTTCGGATCAATGTGGAATTTTTTAGTCTTTTTTCAAGTAGAAAAATGATAATCGTTTACATGTGAGGCCCAATATTCTCATAGCATGAAAATGGACCATGTGATGCATCATGGCATAAATACGTATTTTATATATATACAAATAAAAACATACGTGTTTGTGATTTCGTGATCTTGCAGCGATTATCGATGACATTGCTAACTCCTGTTTTTGGACTTAACCTCAAGTGGGCAGAAGCTACTACATAAAGATATACGATTTTAAATTCATAGACATTTTAAAAATAAATGAAAAAGACAAGTTTTGGGTGGCTAACTAATGGAACTTTGTCCATATCATGCATCCACTATACACATCTCTTGTTTTTATTTTTATTTTTCCTTTTTAATTATTCAATGCATTGGCTCATGTCTCAAATCTCCACCATTGCATATGGTGAATCGCTAAGAAACCAATATCACCGACAACAAATCAATCACTCTTATTTAAACGTTCGTCTAGATTTATGGGTTTGTTAGTAAAACCAAGATCCGATTATTAGTAAAACGAGACAAAGAAAGAAATTAATATTGATCAAAATTGCATAAGAAAGAAACACATTAAAGTTTAAATGTTTTTAGTATATGAAAAATTAACTTTTCGATTGCAATGATCTTTTCTTGGCATCGGATTCCATTATCATTAGTATTATTTTGACCGTTAGCTACTTTTTTTTTTACTTCTTTCCGATTTTACCCTTCTCCGTGATCCGTGCGTTAAGTCATGGGCTCACGGCCTCACGGGCGTGACATACGCGTACGGTGAATGATGCAACTTCTCGCACGTGTGGCCATTGGTTACAACACGTGTGAGCTCTACTAGTAAGCTTTTTTTGGTTAGTGGCAGTGACATTTCCGAATCATAACTCGTAGGAACTGACGGTACTACTTAACGGCGTTTAATCGAGATTTTTAACGGTAGGTTCTCATAGACTTCTGAAAACTACCCTTATAGAAATTCTTTTTCAGAACACTCTTGATTGTTCTGTCTTGTATTTATTCATCAGTCTTGTAAATTTCCATCTATATTTTATTAGATTTTCTCCGTACATAAAGTTGAAACATTCATGATTCATAAATTTTGTAATATTAATGTATGTTGCATTTTACCCTAATCATGGGCATGCAAGTTAAAAATAAATAATGTATGGGCGTTATACTTTGACCAGTCGTCTACGTTAAAACATTTTAACGAATTATAAAACAAATAAACTCTCCTTTGGCAGTACAAATTTTTGTTCTCATTATATTAAAATTCATGTGGTGGTTTTATTTATTTAACTTTTTTCTTACTTTTCACATTGGTTTACGGTTAATTACCTTTCACCGTTGACGAAAATTGAAAAGATTTATAAATTAATAATATCGGTCGTGTAAAACAAATTAATTTATAGAAAAATGCAAATAATGCAGAGCAAGATGCGACCAGGATTAGAGCATAAGAATCTTTGTCTTAGTGATGACATTGAATTTTGAATTATATCAATATATAATGTTAACCGTGGATGAAACGTCAAGCTGGCTCTGATCCTTTCTGACCATTTTCACATTGTCCTCTTTAAAATTTTAAATTATTTTTCTTGGACTTTCCACCAGATTCCTTTCATTTTTCTTTACCATTTACAATTTTTTTTTATTTTGTTGACTTTTTCATCAATATTTATGCAACGTAGATTATACTGATATTTGGTTCCCGTCATTTTCTGTATCTAATGTGTTATGTCTATATTCAATTGTATATTCTTGTACCACAAATATTTTAAAATAATTAGAAAATAGTATAACATTTAAACCAAAAAATATTTTAGGAAAGGGCGCAATATTCGACATAAAGGAATTATTTTATGAAGAAAAGCGAATTGGGAAGGTAAAAAAAAGAATATTTTATCAGAAATAATTCTAGAGAGAGAAGAAGGTTAAAAGTAATATTAAGAAATAGATATGGAGATGGGGAAAGTGAAGTGATAAGAGAGAGAAAGTGAAAGCTCTGTGTAACTCTACAGCTGAAGAAAGAGAGAGAGAGGAGAAATAGCAAAAGTTTGGATTTTGATGTGTGTGGTTGGATTTATGCGAGAACTAAACTAGACCCACTCTTCAAACTTTGTCCCAAACGAACAACATTATCATTCAACCTTTGTGTGAGCACTTCATCTCGTTAGGGTCTCTTTCTTCTTTCTATTTCTTGTTGGTATTTTGAAGCTCAAGTAGACGAAAGTGAAGCTTTTTTTTAGTGCTTTTGGGTGACAATGGGAGGAATGGTGCATTTTAGCACGGAGAAGTTAGCTAGAGGTTTCTTAGTGTGTTTATTGCTATGGGGGTTGTTCTCGCTATCATGCGCTGTTAGGTCCGGCGTATCAAAGCAGAAGTTTGAAGTGAAGAAGCATTTGAAGAGGTTGAACAAACCTGCTGTTAAGAGCATTCAGGTATGGGCAAAAATCTAATCTTTCTTTCTTTTTTAGTGTTTTAGGGTTTTCTATTTGTAAAATTTGGAAACAGTATCATAATCTGATGATTTCCCTTATTTCTCTGTCTTACTACACATGATGATTTATAATTGAACAATTAATAACATTGTCTCGAGATTTCACAAAAGTTATGGTCATACTCATTATTAAGGATCTTGCTACATTACAGTTTAAAATGGTACTAAAAATTGAAACTTTCTAACTTGAATGTTATGTTTCTTTGTGGTTAAACAGAGTCCAGATGGTGATATGATTGATTGTATTCCTATCACAAAGCAACCAGCTTTTTGATCATCCTTTCCTCAAAGATCACAAGATTCAGGTTCAGAGAAGATTTAGATTTGTTTTTGGTTGTGTTTTTATGTTATAAGTGCTGATGCTTTAATTTATTGGTGTTTGTTTAGATGAAGCCTAATTATCACCCTGAAGGACTCTTTGATGACAACAAAGTGTCTGCTAAATCAAATGAGAAAGAAATGCATATTCCTCAGTTGTGGCATAGATATGGTAAATGCCCTGAAGGAACTATTCCCATGAGAAGGACAAAGGAAGATGATGTCTTGAGAGCAAGTTCAGTTAAAAGATATGGCAAGAAGAAGCATAGAAGTATTCCTTTACCTAAATCTGCTGAACCTGATCTTATTAACCAAAATGGTCACCAGGTGAGTCTAAGTGTGGTTGTGTAAAGTTTTCCTTTTTTGTTGGTTTCTTGATCTGAAATGTGTTCTTTGTTTTGTTGGTTTGTCGAATTTTAGCATGCTATAGCTTATGTGGAAGGAGATGAGTACTATGGAGCTAAGGCGACTATAAATGTGTGGGAGCCAAAGATACAGCAGCAGAATGAGTTCAGTTTATCACAGATATGGCTTCTTGGTGG